>CM076582.1:1209484921-1209865701 GCA_034641835.2 Pinus albicaulis
GTGAAGTAAATTTCTCCACGTAATTCATCGAATAATTCATCAATGACAAAAATGGGAAATTTATATTTAATAGTGAGCTTTTTGAGATCCCTATAATACATACACATGCACCATGATCCATCCTTCTTGTGCACCAATACTACTAGAGCGGAGAAAGAACTTTGACTAGGTTGAATTATATTAGCCTCTAGCATTTCTACAATCATATGTTCAATTTCACACTTTTGGGCATAGGGATATCTGTAAGGCCTGATGTTTGGAGGAAAAATTCCTAGAATCAAGTGAATAACATGATCATGATCACGAATAGGTGGGATGAATTTGGGAGTCTCAAATACCGTGGAATGATTGTCCAAGTATTTTTGGATATCCAGAGAAATAGGTGATTTTGATGTTTGAAACTCTAGTGAGCATAATATGAAATTACACCTCATTGTTCATTATTTAGAAGCTTTGTTGTGCCATTAGAGTTGATTATATTTCTTGGTTTCCCTAAGATACCTCTTAATTCAAGTTCCTTTCCTTCCCAAAAAAAATTACAGAAAATTTCTTGAAAATTAAAAGCTGTCATGCCAAAATATTGTAACCATTGAACTCCTAGTAGAACATCAGCACCACCCATTAAAATTTAAATCATTTAGATATTATGGAACTTTCCAAAGAAATTTATAGTTCCTCCATTTGCTACTATAACTTGACACTTTGGTGCTGTATATAGGAAGAAATTGAATTCCTTAGCTATCTTACAATGAATAAAATTATTGGTACTACCTGAATTGATCAACACTAATACCTTTTTCTTCTTGATGTGTCCTTCTATCTTCAGAGTTTGAGGAGTGGTAATTCCTGCCAATGCATTACAAGATATGGCCAGATTCATATCTTCTTTCTCGAAGGCTGGTTCATGGTGTATATCATCTTATTTTGAATTTTCTTATTCTTTTTCTTCCTCCCCTTCAAAATCTATGTAAAATAATGTATTCTCAAAACACTTTGACCTTTAGTGTATTTTCTATAAAAACTGTAACAACGACCTTTCGCTCTTTTTTCTTCCAATTTTTGTGGTATCAACCTTCTAGGTTGTGGAAGGCTAGGAGAAGCAACACTTCTATCTTTATATTTTTTAGTGGTAGGCTTCCTTGTCATAATTTTGTTCTCAATTTTTCTTGCCAACCTGAATTCCTACTCCAATGAATCAAGTTCCCAAAGGTGAATGCCATGTTGGATTTTATCCCTTAAATTCCCTATGAATACATTAATCATATGCTCCTCTGGGATATCATTTACCCTTATATTCAATTTTTGAAAGTCCTAAATGTGTTACACCATTGAACTCTTTTGTTTGAGATTTATCAATTGGCTAAAGGAGGTGTTTCTTTTTGTATCCTCATTATGTGATATTGTTTCCTCCACAAAAAATATCCAAGTGACAATGGTTTACGAGAACAAAGTCATCGATAACATAAAAAATTATTGGGTTCTAAATATAAAGTTGCAATGTGTACCTTTTGTGTGTTTTTCAAAATATTGCTCCATCTGTAGTATCCAGGTTACTGGATCTTTGCCATGAAACTTCCTCATTTCAATATTTCGAATATGGTGGGTCTTAAATCTAACATTAGAGTCTATGAAATAATGATTAACATTTTTTTTGGTCTCACCATGTGTTTCATCTACTACCTTTTCAGGATTAGGAATCATTTCTTGTAGCAACTTTGTCTAACCTTCCATGTTTTCTTTTAGACCATTCTTCATGCCTTCCATCTTCCCTTTAATTTTTTCTTCTATACCATCGATATTAGCTTTCAAGCCATTCTTCAAACCCTCCATCTTAGATTTCATTTCATTTTTGGTTACTCTTTGTGAGAGCAAAATTTGTTGCACTTGGTCTCGTAATTTTTATATATCATGTTGCACTTATTCCTCTTCATGCGTCATAGTAGAGATTTATAAGGGATTAATGAGTGTGGAATTATTTTTGGGAGGAATTTTAAAACCCAATACTGATATCAATTCTTCAATATTCCCTTGGAATCACTTCAAACTTATTTTTCCAAAAAAATTTATGCAATTTAAAAAAAAAAATACACACCTTTTTGTTGATTTTTAGGAGCTCGATATTGAACCTAATGTATGTCTATGTTTTTGGATCCCCAAGATTTGAAATTTGTACTTGTATTAGCCCTCTGAGTATTCTTTCCAATGCCACAGGTCATACATAATTTGGATTCTTAAATATAATGTTATCCTCGATCTAACACAATGACCTAATTACGAATTGGTTCAATAGAGTGAACTTGTACAGCGTGCCACATGTCACGATTTTGACCTTTGGCCCTAAAATTGATATAAAAGAAACTAAATTCCACGAAATTTTGGAAAATGTTTACAGAATCAAATCCAATTCCCGAAACGAAAGTTATGACGAGTTTCCCTCGGTCACCTGTTTGAGATGAAATTCTAGAGCCTGCAAAAACCTTAACTTCCATGGATCATATCTTCGAAGATATAGAAAACTAAGATCTGAAATTCGGACATGAGGTTCACCCATATTTCAAATCCATGTGGTTTCAATTTAAGCTTTTGAATATTTCTAGAAAAATATTTATAGAGAAAATTCCATGAGTAAGGGAAACCCCATAATCCAAAGCTCTGATACCAAATGTTATGAAACCAACTCACAAAAGAGAAGAAAAGATAGATCAACGACTTAGAAATTAGCCTCTTCAAGGAGAAAACTTGCTTTAAATTACATAAATTAATAGTTATTAGATGATACAAATGACAAAACCTACTTTCTATATATAGGAGTCTAAGGGGTCACAATATACTCAGAGCTAACATAACAATAATAATGTAAGGGCACAACAATAACAATAGTGGGCTTCTATAGGGCACAATAATAACAATATGGGGACTACATGGGCACAAAAATAAAAATAAGAGGGTTACACTAACAATAAAAATAAGGGGCTACACTAGTAATATAGGGACCTAACACAAACCTGCGAAAGAAATTGGCAAGACCCAGAAAGCTGTGGAGCTCTGTTAGAGTGGTTGAGGTTGGCCAATATTGAATGAATTTTATATTGGCTGGGCCCACAAGCACACCTTGAATATGAATTATGTACCCCAGATATTTAACCTAGGTCATAAAAAAGGTTAATTTCTCCAAATTGGCACACAACTTGTGTTGTCACGGAATTTGAAGGACTTGTTGAATATGGTAGAGGTGCTCTTCCCAACTCTAGCTGAAGATCAGGATGTCATCCAAGTATGCCACCAAGAATGAGTTGGTGAAGGGTCACAATATGTCATCCATCAACCTCATGAAGGTTTTGGGGGAATTAGTGTACTCGAAATGCATGACCAACCATTCAAAAAGGCCCTCGGATTTGAAGGCATTCTTCCACACATTAGAGGGTTTGATTGGTACCTGGTAATACCTAGAATTAAATTTGATCTTGCTGAAATATTTGGCCTGCTTGAGCTGTTCCAAAAGGTAATCAATCCATGGGATTGGATACGTATTCTAGATACTGATATTTTGAGTGCCTGATAGTCAATACAAATTCTCCAGGTCCCGTCCTTCTTCTGTACCAACACAATCGGGATCCCATGGGGGGATGAACTTGTCCTGATGTGCCCTTTATGCAACAAATCCTGAATATACCTCTTGATTTCATCTTTCTCTAGAATAGAGTGTTGATAGATTGATCCATTGGGAAGCGACATACTTAGGGTCAAATAAATGGAGTGCTTGACCTGGCAATGTAGAGGTACCCCTGTGGGTGAGGTGAAGATGTCCATGTACTCCTCCATGACCTTATCCATCTACTACTGTCATGCGGAGGATCCCTATCTAGAGGCTGTGGCCAAAATATTCTTCTTGCTCTGAGCGTGAATCATAAGGAAAAAAAATTTCCCTATCTGGGAAATGAGCTTACTGCATTACTTTGCAGTGATAAAAGAGATGGTAGTACCCGATGCCACCTCTGGTATATTGTAAAACTTATTTCTCAAAGTAATAATAAAAGTGAGACGCCTAGACTCATACACAACATGTCGCTTCCACAAGTATGGTTATCCTAATAATACATCACAAACTTCAAGAGGAGAAACATCACATAACTCATCTATGGAGGGCTTGATGTTGTAGGGAAGGCAACATTGCTGGATGACGTTGAGATCTCGTCCTTGGTGAAGCCACCTGATGGTGTATGTATGTGGGTGTGTTTTGATTAGGTAGGCCCAGTCACTTCATGAACTCTACTGAAAGGAGGTTATTTTGGCTTCTATTGTTGACAATGAACTGCAACAAAGAACCCTTCACCCACATATGGGAGTGGAAGAGGCGCTCCCCCACCTCTGGATCTTCAGGCTCATCCTTATGGATCTTGATGGTGGCAACGGTGGCACTAGGCTCCGCCTCAATAATTTTCTTTCCTTTGTCATTCCCCCCTTTGGGTTCTAACTTAGATTCAAAGCATGCATTTGATTCGAAAGCCTTCAGCTCGACCACTAGTGACTGCTTGGCCCGACACTCACTTGTCTTGTGAGTGAGGCTCTTATGGAACTCACACCACTTCCTCGTGTCCTTATTTGTCTTTGTGGTGTTGTTATTTGATTGCGGCTTTGGAGGGTTGTCATAGGGTCGCTCCTCCTTATCTTTGTCCTTTGTTCTGTGGTTTGGGGGCACCTTTCCCTTACTTTAGATTCGTAGATCCAAAGTCTCGCTTCTTCTGTTTAAATTTCTTCTCGATCTTGGAAGCACATCGGTATGCTACACCAAGTGAGGAGACGTCAAAGAACTCCATTTCCTCTTAAATGTATCTGTGAAAACAACTGCGATACTTAAGCAACAAATATTTGATACCCAACTTTGTGCACAGAATATGGAATAGATTCATCAACTCATGCACATCTTGATCGCTTTGTTTTCGCAACGTAGTCTATTGTATTTATCTAAATCTCTTCAGCTATTGGAAATAACCAATATCTTTTACTTTTGTGATGTTAGAAGAATTGCATATGAAAGAGTATAAAACAACCACATGTGCATACTATAAAGAAGATGAAACATAAAAAAAAACCATCAAAGCATGAGTAAAAAACACATTGATAATGAATTTCACCAGTGTGGGTTACGTCTCTAGGCACAATGTCAAGATAGTGGAGGTCGCTTCATTTAATGTTGAAAATGATGATAGTGTACAAGGTATGTTCCTTTTCATTACAACGACAAATAACCTCAACCTGAGTGATGCATGTATCTCCACGAGATGTTCTCCCAATAGGAAATCTCATGCAAATGGGTCCTCCTTCAACATGACAAGCTAATAAAATCTTACATGATGTGGAAAACAAGTATCCCTCAACATACTAGTAATCAGGGATCTAAAAAATACAAACATCATCTTAGAAAATTAGAAGAAAAGCATCACATAACTGCATAATATACCTCCACTTTTGGGAATGACCTAAAAATGAAAAGTTCAACTGCTAAAATTGACCCCACTACCGAATTCTTAGCACAAAATAGTGCAAAATCGGCTATAAACTTGTCCAATTTTGACACCGTCAAAATATGGACCCTAGGGAATATTTTGTATTCCTCATATGATTCCACAAAGGTTCCTTGCTAATGGATGCCTCAATTTATGCTACTCAGATGGAGATTATGACTGCATGGTTGGACTCTTGGTGAGAAAATGTGCAAAAATGACTATAAGCATGGCAAATTCTGGAACTGTGAATTTTTATTCTCAAGGGAATCTTTTTGGCATCTTGGCATATTCTCTGCTCATGGTTCCACACCTCCAGGCGCTCAGGGTTCCACTGGCTCAAGGTTCTGCACCCTCCTAGTTCCAGCCTCCGCTCCTCCATTTCATCCCTAGTTGAATGAACTGAGTGACTTAATAATGGCCTTTTTGGTGGAGGTTCCAACATGAGCCCCTATGAGCCATTGGTGGAAGATATAATTAGAGGCAGGGTGGTCATAGGTTCCAACCCCACTAACCCCCCCGGAATGGCACGTTATATTTTAATATACGGTGGCATTTGTTTTAACCATCGATGGGTTCACATTTTTTTTTGGAGACTAGTGCTAAATGGGGCCACCCATTGGGGGTCAAGTGGGTTCAACCCTCGTCGACTCTCCTCCAATCGGCGTCGATGTATGGTACATGGTGAGTCTGCCTTTGGCTACCCGCCCATATTACATATTTTTATCATTCTATAATTTTTGAGATTTTGAGAGTAAACACAGAGGACAACATCAAAGCCACTTTGGACGCTGGGATATAGCCCTGCTAGCTTCAGAGAGGGATCTCGTTTTAAAATTTAACTTTGTTTTATGTAAATTTTAGGCTAGTTATTACTTGTGCAATTGTTTGTTTTTTTGTGATTGATTGGATTGTTTTGGTTGATTGAATTCTTATAATTCCATTGGGAAATGGATTTTAAAAGCTAATTGGATCTGCATCAAACTTTAAAGGAGTTTCACAAGGCAAGCTAGGTTGCACTAGTTGGATCTTTCAGAATTTAAATGATATGAAACAGAAGAAAAGAAAGGCTTAGTAGAAACTAAGGATAAATTAATAATTCCTTAATTTCAATTTAGAAGAAAACATAGAAATTACCTATAGCCAGAATAGGGTTCATATTTCAACAAATCCTAATCATCACCGTTTTTGTAATGTAATTAAAATTTTTAAGAAATAAGAGTGAAAGAAAACAATTAATAAACACATGAACAAGAGAAACACATCACCAATTTTTACACCACATGAATCCTATGAAGAATGTCCTTGTATTATTGATGAGTCTAGCAACTAGAAAATTACAATAGTTTGGGGAAATTTGTATTCAACTATCAACCTGGAATACTTCAAAGTATGAAGTATTTATACAATAGTTACAAAATCATTACAAAATTGTTGTCTCAACAAACAATGTATATTCAACACTATTCTAAACAAAATTATTCGTCTTTGCAGAGTAATAGGCTAGGTGGACAACTGCGTGGAGAGGTGGCTCTGCTTTGGAGGATTCTATTGATGAATTGGCCCATTCTATGATGTGCTGGCTAATGTACTGGCATATCCTTTCACTCCATCTTAATTACCAATTAATCTATTAATTCACAGATTTTGTCCCATCTGTCTTCATCTGGAATGGTTAATTTGGTTACCTTCTTGTAAATCTCATCAACCTTAGTATACTTTTTGAATGTTTTACTTATCATGAAAATGTGATTTACCTCATGCTAGATAAAGAAATCATCTCCCATTGCTTCCAGGAATGCTCTACCTATCATGTTGCCTTTGATATTAGCAAACTTGGAACTATCTTTGGCTACTTCCTTCAGGTTTTTAATATAATCTTCATGAGTAATTAATTTATCATTAATTACAAAAAAATTGAGTAGCATTTTCTGATTTAAAGCTTCTATCCTGGTGAAAAATATGTTTACTGTTATTTCGAGACTTTGACACTTTTCCTCCAACTGAGCAATATGATTCTTTTTATTCAGAATCTTCTTTACCTCCAAAATTGTTTTTGTCCTATCATCAATTCCTAAATCTTCCAACTCATAGCTATTATTTTAATTTAGGAACTTGATGATGTTTGTAGCCTTAGTAGGCATGTCACCCAACTGTTCTCTGATCTCTATAATGGCCTCTGTTGCTTTCC
Source organism: Pinus albicaulis (assembly GCA_034641835.2). NCBI lineage: Eukaryota > Viridiplantae > Streptophyta > Pinopsida > Pinales > Pinaceae > Pinus > Pinus albicaulis. The sequence goes on from CM076582.1 coordinate 1,209,492,617, forward strand.
TTATCAATTATTTCTGTTAAAAAATTATTTGGATACATGGCCAGATTTAAATCATAGAATTCAAAATATATTTCCAAATTATTCCCTTAGCTTGGGCAAAGGTCTATCCAATAGTTGATTCTCTCTCTTATTTTTGTGTCCTTTCTATCAACCTATGAGATTTCTGAGCTTCAGCAAGGTGTGAAGCTTCATTCTTGGTCTTCTGATATTGTAGTGCTTTGACTTGTCACTGCAATTTCTTAATCTCCTAAGTGTGAATGGACAGATTCTCCATAGCCTTTGTCAATTAGTCAATAGCCTCTCTAGATTGTGTCTAAGGTGTAGTTGATGTTGTAGCTACTATGGTTGGAATTAATGTGAGAGGTACAACATCTAGAGGAACCATGGACACTTTTGAACTCTACTCCTTTTCCTTAATCATTTTCTCCAACTTTGACTCCATCTGTCTAATCTGAGCATTTTTTTCCATGATTATCTTCATCATGTCTCCTTTCTGAGTCTCTGATTCTTCAATGTGTTTTGTTAGAGGATCTTCAGTTCCTGGAAATTTCAGTTGTTTCCTTAATGCTGTAATTTCAACATTATTTTTTTTTGTCAACTCTTTTGCAACTTTCATGTTTTCTGGATCATAACCCATCTTCACTACTAAATCCTCTAGAGATTTGATCCTTGTATCCTTTGCTAGAGAAGAAATATTCTCCATTTTGAGCTGAGACTAAATGTTGGAAAGTGAAACCTACAATTTAGAAACAATCATAGTAGTGTTGGTTAGAGTGGAACAAATTATTTCACTAGTTTGTTTATGCATATCCATTTGGTCAATGGAATGTATATCTTTAGTATGAAATTCAAAAGTTGTCTTCTTATAATATGATGTTGATTTATGCTATGGGATTTGAGCCTCAAGGAAGGCCATTTTCATCTTCCCTTTCTTTGAATCAAAAACTGAAAGTAGTCTACTCTGTGAGCTAAAATTTTGCTTCCAAAACTGAGTATAAGTACTATTCTTAAGAATCTCATTCTTAAGTTTGATTTCTCTAAATCTGTAAAAAATGCTCTTTTCTTTCTCTGCTTGAACAACCTTTGTAGTTTGGACTGTGTCTTGTTGCTCCTGGGATACTAATGATACTGTTGGAGATGCAGTAAAATTTCCACCTACCTGAGAGGAATACGGTTTTTCCTTGACTATCATAGCCATTTCTTGTTTTGAATTCTTCTCTGAATATGCTTTAGGATTCAATTTAGTTCTCTTCCTGTACATGATTTTAAACTCCTTCTTTACACTGTCTATCCCTGAAGGTGACTCTTATTCTCTCTGTCTCTTGGCTGCTTTCTCCTAAGGAACAAGAGTTTGTGAAGTGGAGGTAGAAACAAGCTACTCCTTAGCTTCCTGCAAAATATTTTTTGCCCAAGTCAACTAGTTCACATATCTCTCAATTTCAGGCCTCTGGGTATGAGTACATGGAGTAGTTTTGTTTTCCATTCTCAATTTTCAAATAATACCTAGACGGTCATAGGACCATGTGAAACTTAAGTTGAACTTCATTTCCTTGAGAAGTTTATCTACTTCTTCTCCTGCTGATCTATTGTTACATACAAAAGAACCAATCTGTGTCTTTATCCTAAACTATGATTTCTTCTTTGTTGAAACAAAGTGTGTTTCATTTGAGTTGAGCATTTTTATGATGTATTCTAGTGAAAAAATCCTCATGGGGAGGTATTTTGGCAATTTTTATGGTGCCAACTCACACCCATACACTTTGATTTCAGTGTTGTTCTAGTACAAGTACTAGTCTCTAGTATTTGCTTGCTCTGTGAGGTGTAAAATTCTTTTTATCTCCTCACTGATCCTTGGCTCTGCTGAACTGTTTAACACACTCATTTTTGGGTGTATAAATTTCTCAATGTATTTTTTGTAGGTGAATTCTTCCTGCTCCTTCATCACTAGGGAAGTCCAGAATATGAACGACTGTTGATTCCCTTCTTCATCTAACTTTTGCATAGAAAATTTAAAGATGTTTGCCTAATAGTATACAAACATGTAAACATGAATCAAAGTATATTTGACACTCCCTTAGTTGGTAACTTCAGGAATTGTTCATGAATACTATCAACCAAAAATTGATTGAAATCGAAGATAATAGAAGGCTCACTATCTGTGAAAATATGGACAGAAAACCTAAGATGGGTTCATCTACCCATTGATCATAATAATAACCCAGAATGTATGATATCAAAAATATGATTTTCTTGGATTGATCAGGGAATATTGAGGAAGGATATGGTGGATGTTTTCTTGGTAATTGAGAGTTTTTGGGTAGGAAAAGGTCAAAAATCCTGGCTCTTTTTGCAAAATCAAGCTTTTGGTATAATTCTGTCAAGGCTTCTATTGAGAATGGGGTATTTTTTTCCACAAAGGGGGCCTGCATCATTTGATCTATGTCTTTGGTAGTAATGGTGAAGAGAATTTCACCAGTAGGGTCTATAATTTCTCTCTGGTTAGGGACATAGAAGGATTGGCGTTTTCTAGAGTCCAATTACATATGTTTTATCTACAAACTTGTCTTCAAGCCAACAGTAGAGTTCAAAGAGTTCGAACTCACATTGTGTCTTGAAAATTTTATAATCTCGATCAGCTAATGGGATATGGTCTAAATCTATAGGGGGATGAATCAGGGGGTTGACGGAGTCCTCCTGGTTTTTCTTCTTGGGAGGAATTTTATCAATAGAGAATTTACAGAATCTGGGATGGGGAAAATCAAGATTACCGAGAATGTAGGTTTGGCATTGATCAGAGAAGGAAATGAGACTTTAGTTGCTTGATCATGTACTTTAATCACTTGAATAACTTTAAAGCACACTGAAACCTATAAATTAGAATGAATTTGCAGAGAATTATGCAGCATAAAGGAGAAATGGGGACGTATCTGGGTTTTTAAATATTTTTGGGGGTTTTCCATTATAGGCGCGGGTCCATTGGATTCAAATGGTCACCCGAGAGAATTAAATTATTAACAGCAATTTCTTGGGAAGGGGATTTATTGGGTAACAGATAGGACCACATGGAAACGAATGAGTGGAGGAAGGAGAGAGGGTAGGGACAATGGGAAAGGCATGAGGGAGAGCGGTTTTCAGAGGGGGTCAAGAGCAGTAAGTGGTATGAGGTAGGGGGGGTTGTGAAACATGGTGAAGGTGCCACATAGCATGGGACCTAGTGAGGGAAAACCATATTTTTGGACACCCCCCCCCATGGTAAAGGCATAATAGCAAAGGGGGGGGGGGGGGGGTGGGGCGCCATTATTGCAACACTTCAGATGATCGTGCGACTGGAAAATGGGCGGGAGTTAATCACAACACTACAAACATATTTTTCATGTAGTGACCTTATGATATGACTGAAATTTGGGATTTTAAAACATTATTACATTGTAAAATTAACCTTTTTCACACTTTACATCATGTTTTTGAAAGTTTAGGCTAAAATGCAAAGATGGGTCTTTTGGAATTGTTATCACAAAAATCGTACCTGATTGGCTGTTGATCAGACAACTTCAGTGAAACTATTTCAAACCAATCCTGTGACTAAGGCTTAGCCTCCTCACTCTGAGAGGGCTCTCTCAAGGGTTAATGATATTGAATAAAGATGTAGAAATATGGATAACTCTAGGTTTTATGTATTGGTTTTATATGTTTGTAGGTTGAAAATATCAAATCTTACTACCATTGAGCTACGGAGTCAGTGAATAGGGCTCTCAATAACAAAATATTTCCTTGTAGAAGCTGAGGCTTGTATATACTTCAATGAAAGAGTAACACATTCAGGAAAATCCCAATAACTTGAGTTTCAGAAGAAATCAGAGCATGTTATACATGAGTTATAAGTTATGAGACATCAAGGTATTGAAAAGGAAATATTAAAAGAAAATCAACATAAGTCAATACCTAAAGGAAGTCAGAGCATGAATAACCATGAATTCTAAGTAATAATCATTAAGATATTGAAGAAAACCTTTCAAAGATAAGACCTAAAACTCATTTGACCATAGTTTAATACTTAAAAGGAAGTCAAAGCATGAACATCCATGAATTCTGAGTAATATGCATTAAGACTATGGAAGGAAAACATTTCGAAGATAGGACATAAAACTCATTGAAATACACTAAGAATCTTGGGTCTGTCAAGATGAAAACCTATCTGCATTACTAATCACGGTCCATTACATAAAGCAATAGTTTTTCTAAAAAGTCTCCAACCCTTTGCTAATTCGACTTCTTTGTCTTTTATAAACCATTTACAACATGAGATAACCTTACCTTATGCTATATACATTTAATTCCTGACTCTTGACACCTTTCCTAACCATATGACATGGTATTTATTACAAAAATATAACTAATCTACTAGACAATCCTATTAGAAATAGGATCCAAACTCCTTATCTCTATCCATAACAACCTTATCTAAATTAAATTACATCATTTTCCAAGTGTATCAACACATGGTCGAATTTGGATTATAGGCTTCAACTCTTCATGAACATATTTTTGTCCTCCACCAAAATATGAAACAGTCCCATGTTTTTTAGGCATAGGGTCCTTTGCACTCTTGGAACATTCTAACCATCATGAACTCATTATTTTGAGGTCCTTAGCTATTGGAAATTGAATTAACACATTCCAAAACTCCTCCTTAAGCTCCAGTTGTCCAAAACCATCTTCAAACTGTTCAAATGAGCTATAATACACTGCGCTATGAAAACAAAGCAGTTTCGTAGCCCTGCCCTTCAACCCTTTTTTCTTCAAGTTTTTGACTTCTTTCCTCCAAAATTATCTTAATTTCCTTTAAACACATCCTCCCTAGAAATTTAAGTTCTTGATCCATTATTTTACCCCTCAAAATTTGATGAAAAAGGGCAAGAAAAGCAGCTAAGTGTGCCAAAAACTCAAAATAAAACCGATTCATCATTTGAAAAACCATAGCAACTAAAAAACACAACTTCATTTTATCATCCTTGAGGCATTTCTTACAGATTTCTCCTGTTTTTTTTTCTTCTAAAATATAGGTCTTGGGACAGAGCCTATATATCCTCATCCATGTTGTAGTTTGAAAAACTGAAGGAGGTTTTTGTAGGCCATTATGTATTTAATAAAAACCTCTCTTTTTTTTTGAAACACATCTCCTATTGTCCAGAAACTGCCTTTGAAAAACATCTGTAAAATAGGAAAAATCTATTTTTTGAAAATATGGATTCAAAGAAAGCCTTTTATCTCCCAACGGATAACACCTGTGAGAACAGTGAGAGAGGTTATTGTTTTTTGATATGTTTTTGAAAATAACCTCTCTCTTTTTCTTAAAATACCATTCCGTTTGCTCAGAAACCGCATTTGAAGTTGACTGCACAAAACAAAAAAAATTGGGTTTTTGCTTCATAAATTTCAGTAGTCTCATAGCGCCTTATGCATTTTTTACACTGGATGCACTAAAAAAGTATGGATTCTTGGCTTATTAGGTAGTTTTGGCACAAATTTTTTTGGAAATGAAATACAAATGGAAAATGATGAATGTTTGACATGAAATAACTTTAAATAAGGCTTTATTTGAACCTTATGATGAGCTTTAAACTAAAACCTTCCCTTGATCAAACCTAAAATGAATCCTACAACCCTATTTTTCCTCATGAACCTATTTTACATTGAAAAAATTATGTTTTTTGAGCGATAACAAGAATAAAATTATTCCCCTTTATCCTTTGAATTCCAATTTTTCACCTAGTGCTAAAACTAATTATTTTATTCATTCCTTCTTAAGGGTGCATTTAGACTAGCAAACACTGATTTCACTTCTTATGAAAAACTAAAGCCTATTATATCCTATCCCTTATTTCTACATTGATTCAGGTTACACAATATAAATTTGGCTAATCCACCATACATATTGATTCAATATCATTTTATAGCTAACAGGTCAACCATACATTTATGTTCCATCCAGATCTTCAAGAAAAAAAATCATTGTGGCCTCTGAAAGCATAAATGATATATGGTCCTTTCCAAAAATTTTCAAATTTTCCATGCTTGCCTTCGTCCTCTATTCTAGAATCCCACTTCAAAACATTGTCATTCGAGGTTTAACAAGAAGGGTCACTTCCTTCTCTCATTAGATGTCTTAACATAAATTAGGTATTGCATTCATTATTTATTCAGTTATGAGTGAAAACATGAAAAGAACCATGAGTACATTTTTTCATAAAACTATGTTGATATCCAACATACAATCAGGTAAATAACAATAAGAGAACAACCACTAAAGCCACATAATAATCAATACATTTCCTTACCAAAATCAAGAAAAATTTATATTTATTAAATATAGGAAAATACCATTTGGGTTTGGGACTTTCACGTTCCATCTAAACATATATTGGGTGAGCCAAATATCTCTTCAACCAATCACCCCCATGCCATATTAAAAACATGAATGTGGGATATCATGGGATAAACCATTCCAAAGATAACCAAGGTAATCTATATGTTAAACCAGCTCCACCCTCCCCATACTGTGATCAAACCTAAACCAGTGCCAATATTACAAAACCGAACTAAGCTTGGATGCCTCAGGATTTCTTCAACATCCTTGAGAAATTTTCATGTCTCTGCCCTTATTCTTCACCATGTATCTTTTCATTACTAGTCAAGGGATTCCAAGGCCTTTCGGAATTTTCTTGAGACAACCTCACCCAAAATTCTAAAACCATATAGAAATCCATGTTGGAAATACTCGGAGGGGGGCTGAATCAGTATTTATTATCAATTAGCAATTTTTAAATCTTTTCAGAGCATTAGTTAATCTTCAATTATTCTTGATGTTATCCAGTAAAAATAGTAAACAATAGAACACAATAGGCACAAAAATTTTATGTGGAAAACCCCCTCTGGGTCAAAAACCAAAAAATGATTTTCTAATAAATTCTTTAATATTTAGCCCCAAATGAAATGAAAGGTAAAACTTCCTTGAATTATAGAAAATCATTCTTCTCTAGATCCCACTGGAAGGACGCCTCAAAGCCCTGGTTTCTTCAGTGTCAACTGAATGGATGCCCCAACATCCTAGACCAACCTGTTAGTGACCTATAAATATAGGATTCATAATTTTGACTTGACTAATGGTAGTCTTGTAAATATGTACAAACTTTTCTTTTTGCAAGTTATTTTCCCATATTTTGTAAAAAAATAAAAAATAGAAAAAAGCAAAAAGAGGGTAAAAGTCCTAAAAGAAAAATCAAAGGACTTAGAAAAAATAATATACCCCAAAAGAATAAAAATAAAATGAATAAAACATGAAAGTGTGCAAGTCTAAATGCCACTACTTTTACTTTTGCAGTTGATTATGGAAGAGTGTTAATAAATGCCATAATCTGTGATGAGTTGAACAATTTAATCTTGACTCGTCATTTTTTCAATTTCAAATGTTATAGATAGAGAATAAATAATTGTCATATAGTCTAACCATGAAAATTCCATAGTTAGGTAGAGAATAAAAGAATCCAACAGTTTAATCTAGATTCTTGGTTGTAATAAGTGTAGAATTAGATAGTTTACTGGTTTCAAAAAGAATAAAATGTTGTAAGGTTGCTAGTTCAAATGCACCTGATTAAAATAGAAGGAAAAATGTTAGAAGACAATAACTGGGTAGGTAGAAGAAGGTCGGAGACATTAATGTAAATATATTTTACCAGGCTATAAATAACTAATTTCCCCTCCCCATAGAAAATTTGATATTCTAGACTGTCAGTCAAAGAGGCTCAAGGCATTTCCTTGACTTCTTTTGGGACCAGACCCAAGACTCAATGACTGATTAGTTGAAAATGTTAAGTTTCTATATTAATCCCAGAAATTTTCATCATTTACCCCTTCATGCACTCATCACCATTTAACTTCATAAGTGGGAACTCTTTTCTTACTTAAATGTTACATAAATACTCATTTGATTAAATCCCTCCATTTTACAAGACATAAAACTCTCAAAAACATGATATCATAAGTAAAAGTGATTAAGTTATGATAATGAAAGCTTTGCTTTAATTTTCACTTTCCTTAGTTTTATTTATGAATTTTGAGTATTCATTGTCCTTTTTCATATTAACACTTAACATATTTTATTAACTCCCTATCAATTATCCTAGTCTTATTAATATAGCTCTCTTTTATTTAATATTCCCAAAACCCTCTTATTATATAATTTTTATTCAAAGATATTAAGCACATGTTGAAAAACATCCCGAAATTACCCCTTTGACATGAAACTTATCCATAGTAAAATACTCCCGATCCCCTATAGTTTTGGACTTTCCAATAATCTAAAAATATATAATAAAATAAAAATACGAAAATTAGTTTGCCTACATATTTTATATGTTTGGAATAAAAGAAAATTTTCCTGCTTATCCTTTGTAAATACTTTCACCATTCGTCTCGCACAAAATTTACCCAAGTTTAATGCTCTAACCTTATCTCTTTCCCATGCCATGTATCCTCTTACCATAGATTAAACCTTGGTTAAACATTTAAAACCCACCCCATTCTATGTATAAACCCCTTTTATACATAAATTTCATTAAAAATACAAAGCATCCTCTCGATCATTCTTATATTCAAATCCAACGATCTGCATTGAGCACGATCATTGGGCCTCATGCCCCACCATTCCCTATCGCATTGATTTTAAATCGTCAATCTTCTCTTATCAAATCTACGGTGCATATCAAAGTACCCAGTCCCACCTTATTTCCCCACAGCTTCCCGATGCATCTTAGTCATTCGCATCGCTCAACCAAATCCGACGGTGCGGATCCCATATCGCATTACACAAGTGATTGGGCGACGTTGGAATTTTTTTTTTTGATAAAAGTTGTTTCACGAAACCACCACCCACTACGTGTCTTAATTTTACTGGATCACATTGCAAAAGCTAAAAACCATTTACCACCCGGAAGCAATGCGATAACCACTAATGGTTTCGCCTTCAAACACAAAAACCGCTCCCACCATTAATTTCGACCTGTAATAAATGTTATGTGTATTGAAAAAACTTAAGGTTTCAACCTTAACTCTTATTGTTTACATGCATTTGCACCTACTCCCTCTCAGAAAACACTCACAGATGCCATTTCAGAGCTGCTTTTGAGCTAGTTAATCATTTTAAAAGCCATTTACCCTCTGAATTTCGCCTCCAAAGACTCCCAGTGCCTTATACCAAATAGCTGTAGCCAGTTTGAAGACTGGTACCACCTGCAACCCTCTTCGACCACAACCATACCTGTTCAAAGGTATTTTTCAGTAATCCAAACCTGCAAATTCTTAATTTTCAAGAAAAAATTAAACCAATTTGAATTTAAAAGCCAAAAGTACTCATCCGAGAGTACTCAAACCTTGAAGAAATAGGGGAAACCCTGTCAAAAATTTCCCATAATTTGCCACTTCCGCCTGAAGAATTTTGACCATCCAAAATCTATTCCTACGGTTAAAATATCTTTGAATTACTGAAAAATCCATCAAATTCCCTTTTCAACCTTATGCACATTGCAAATCTGCATTTTCCTCATAAAACGCTCGCCCAGTTTCTCAATTCTTCCCCAAAAGCATCTTAATTGACGTCCTGTTTTCAAAAAGAGCTGAGAAAACAGTCTAATCTTGATCAGCTTTATTCAAAATGACAAAAAAATAGGTCACCTCTAGGACTGGAGGTCCCAAACCACAAAAGTCTGCCTCCAGCATGCTTCCAAACCCCAAAAATTCCAAAATTGATAAACCCACTCCTGTCCTAACTACAGATTCTACTGAAGTAGTTAGACCATTGCAGCCACCTATCTCCTCTGAAGAGAGAAGTCCCTTGAATGATTTAGAATATAGAATTGATGATGCTACCTCAGAGTTTGATTTACTTGAAGTACAGAGATGGTGTCATGAAAAATTTGAGAAGAAAGAGGCAAATGATATACCTATGTGGGACTCCAACTTACCTAAATATGTGATTCCCATCACACATCCAACCCAAGATTTCATTAGGTTGTGTCAGTTACATTATATCCCTAACCAAAGATGCATGGTGAACAAAGATAGTAAAGTCTTGTTTTACATAACTACTGAAGCCATCAATGACATGCTCCAAATAAGCCATGATCCACGAGCAGTATCATTATCCATAGAAGATTTGACTCAAATTTATTTAGAGTTGGATTTCCCTAGGAAGTTTATGATCCTTCAAAACCTCATGCCCAATCATATTAACCCTCCTAAATTAAATCTACCCTATGATACTTTTGATTTCCTTGAAGGCTCAAGACAGATCATTTCAATGCTCTCCTTCATATTAGGCTATGCTAATATGAATTTATAGATGCATCTATTGTAGGTTTCCTCTCCACCTTGTCTTTAGGACAACAGCCAAAAGTTGTCTTCAATTTTGCCAAATTCATTGTTGAGAATATGCATTATCAGTTAATAAAATTACCTGATGAAGGAGTGTTCAGATATACATCATATCTGTTACATCTCTTCCTATTTTCTTAGGCAAATAATTTTCCAATTGCATTACAGAAGATGGATATGGAGGGTAAACCTCTTTCAGTGATATTCTGGACTTCTCTTCTTAGGAAAAAAAATAGTGAGTATAGCTACAGGGATTTCAATGATTTGTTTATCATACTAGCCATGAGTTTGTTGAACAAAGCAGAGCCACCAAGGATCAATGAATAAATCAAAAGAATTTTACAGTTGTCTAAAAACTGTAAAGTTGGAGATTGGTATTTGTATTAAAATCACACAGAAATCAGAGTGTATGGTGCAATCCTGGCTCCTTACAAATTACCAAAGTTTCTAACTACCAGGATTTTTTCCTTGGAACACTTGAGACAGATTTTGAATGCAGATGCAGTGAACTTCATAGCCTCCAAAAAGAAAGCACAATTCAAGTTAAAAAGTCAAATTGGCTCCTTCATAGTCAACAGTAGAGATGCTTTGAAAGAGGTAATCAGTAAATTATCAACATTCAAGTTCCAAGAAAAATTTTACTGGAACTATGACCCTCAAGGTATTTTGAGTAACCTCAGGGTCAAATGTAAGTTAACTCCATTCCTTCATGAGTCAAAGCCACTAATTGAAAAATATGCCAATCATATGGAATGGGTTGCAAACACTTTAATTGATGATATTTAGGAGATGCAAACAGATAGCCTACAGGAAAATCAAATGGAAAGTACACAGGTGGTTACAGTTAACCAACAAGCAGAGGTATCTAATAAAAGGCCTAGAAAAGAAGAACGCTATTTGGCAGAGACAATTATTGAAAATAAATTTAAAACAGTCTACAACAAGAAGGCTAGAATGACTACTCTAGAAAAAGAAGGAGTTATAGATGTAGATGATAATAATGATAAAAAAACAGATGATGAGGCCACAATGATTGTTAATGAAACCCTTAGGGAAATTCAGAATGAACAGGTACTATCACAGGGAAAAGGCAAAGAAATGATTGAAACAGATATGAATATAGAAGCTCCCTCTTCCTCTAAATCAGCAGAAGAAACCGATTCTGATGTTCAGAAAAGGTTCAAGCAGATCAGGGAAAAGAATGAGGAAATCAACAATGAGGTTTATTCTAAACTTCTGAAGGAAAAACCAGGAGATAAAGATAGACTTGTGACAGCCTTTGATTACTCAACAAATAAAATGATCATGTCTTTTCTCCAACCAGTAGTAACAAATCCAAAGTCAGCCACAGACTACAAGAAAACAAATTTTGAAGTGAATGTTGAAACTATACATGAACTAGATCAGATAGAGTTCCATAGAAGTTCTTCAGAGATGTTGTATTCAAAGGTAGTAAGAAAAACCATGAGTGCTACCATGCTTCAAAATATTGTATCTAATTTGCAAACTCAAATGAAATTAGATAAAGCATCTCTACATGCTAAGGATTTGAGGATTAAGTCCTTAGAAGATTTGATAATAGAAATTGGAGTAGATCCCTCTAATACTTAAGTTGCTAAGAAATTGATAAGGCAGAAGAATGAAGATATTGTTGCCTTGAGAAAACAACTCATATTGCCACAGAGTGAGCACCCATAGGTAAAATAAATTCTTCAAGAAAAGACAGAAAAGGATGAAACTATGCAGTTAGTTTTGAAGATGACAGCTCAGATTAAAGAGATGGAAAATCAAATAGAATATCTAATGCAAGAAAATGAAACATTGAAGAAAGCTCATGAAGTCTCCATTCCCAAAGTTATTCCAACTGTAAGTATAGTTGTTCCCTCTACACTGGCAGAACATTTGGCACCAAAAGGAGTATTGGAAACTGTAGTGTCAATTTCTTCTAAAGATTTCTCTGCCACTTCATCATCTACATCACAGGTAATTAAAATAGGAGAAACAGCTGCCATAGTCAAGGCTATGGAAGACATGTCCTTAAAATATAAAGAGATAATCAATTTGAAAGGTACTATCCGAAATCTTGAAACATCAAACAGAGATGCATTAATTACATCTAAAGGACATGAGCAAAGAGCCAACAGATTGTAGGAACATGTAAAAATTTTACAACAAAAATTTAACCTCAATGAACAGGTGGCATATATCAAGAACTATCTTTGGAACAACATCATTCAAGGCATACATTTACAGTGGCCTTCAATCCAAATTATTTATGAACAAAAGGATTTACTCAAAGCTACACAAATTGAAATTCAAAAGACAAAAGAAGAACTCACTGACAAACCTTCTCAAGCTTTGAGACTAATTACATTTTTGAACAGTAAAAACAGAGAAGAGCTTGAAGAGCTGAAGATTCAGGACAGGACTGAGAGCATATTACAAATCAAGAAAATCTTGAATAAGAGGAATATGATGAATAATTTGGAGGAAATATGTAAAGGTATGAACTTGGAAATCACAAAATTTTGGGCCAAATACACAGTACTGACACAAGCAGGCCTTCCAGACATTCATGCTTTGAATGAAAAGTTAATGGCACAGAAGGATTATGACAATGAAATCAGGGCTTATGCCAAAGAGCAGGTCAACAAACCTTTACCACAAGGGTCTCCAATGGGTAAAGTTATTTTGGAATATTTTGAGAACTTGTTCTTTCTACAAAATGAGATCAAACATATTTTCATTATTAAGCCCAATTTTCCTAAGTATACAGATTCAGATGAAAGCTATAGGAAATTGAAGAATATGAGAATTCTCAGTGCAGAACAATGGTAGGAATTTACTGACTTGATATAGAGATTTGCAGTCAAAGTTTATCAGGAGCAGAGTCAAAGAATATCAGTCAAAATGCCTTTTTATTGCAGATTATTCCTTATTTTACAATAGTAAAGCAGTAAAAGAAACAACGTAAAGAGTATCAGTGATAAATCACATGTTAAAGGATGTGAAATGGAAAGAGTGTTTTTCAAGTTATCTTCAAAAAATCTTTTTCCAAAATGCCAGCAAGCATTTCCAGCAGCTACAACAAAGCAACCAGTTAAGATAATTAGTCCTATTTTTTATTGATAAGAGGATAGCTAGCTAGTTTGTTTTGCAGCTGTCCCTCTTTCTATGTAATAAATCTTTATTTTTTCCTAGAGATATTCCTACATATCTCTCAGATATTTTGTAATAATTTTTGTATAAATACTTATCTATTTGAAGTATTAAGTGTGTGGAATAAAAGTTTTTGAGATTATTATAGATATTTTTGCTGGTGCTTTGGAGGCTTCATGTGTTGATTACATAGTAGTAGACTGGAATACAGCTAACTTGACTTCATAACTCAGGATTCTTGCGATAACTTAATGAGAAAAATGATTTCTTTATGTCATTGTTTCCTTCTCTAAAGTTCCATTCAATTTCATATATGTGTTCAAATCTGAATGATTAATTAGGAGTATTATTTCAGGATAAGTGTTAAAAAACTCCCTGTCTTAACTAAGTGATCATTTCAATATTTTCTGGTGATTTCTAGACCTGGGAATTCTTAGTTGCTCCTGAGTCCCGTTTGACCTCTGCCTCCTTCTTCTCATTTCCGGATTAAAGGATCCTTCACTGCCCTTTATCCCGAAAGCAAGCCATCCCATCCAATCAAATTATTCAAAACTCTGAGGGTTATCTACCTTGCCCTAAGTACATTAGCATCCTTTTGGCCTTTCCTTTCAGTCTTGCTTGCTACATTTTGACTCCATAAGCCCAATAAACTAGTAGATCCCTCTTAATCTATCTCCAAGTAATATTATTTCCCACCAAAATTTTTAAACCAAAACAATTGTTCAATCATACCTAGCCTAAAATTCAAATCTAAAACAAAGTTAAATCATAAGGAGAGATCCCTCTCCGGAATTCAGGAAGGCTAGATCCTGAAATCTAAAAGAGGTTCTTGGTTACCCCTGGTTTTCTTTAACTAAAAACCAAAATCCCACGACCTAAGAATTACTAGGGTGATAAAACAACCTACCACCCTGAAGTGTTCACAAGCTCCAACCTGTAGGTGACTTCATGCACCAACCTAGCACCTCCCTGCCACCCTATAATAATAAAAAATAATAAAAGAGTGTGGACTCCTAAACCAAGGAAAATGGTCCACGATACAATATGATTCACAATTATTTTCTTGAACTAGACCAATCACCCAATCAAACTATGATCTGCAACCCAACCATAACATTATCCAACAATGACACTTATACCTCCCAACAATGCCTCTCCAACTCTAGGCATATTGACTCTTTTACAATAATGAATCTTTTATAATTTTACAATGATGCTTTTTACAATACTGACTTTTGACATGACCTAATACTTGACTTGACACTGCTTCTTTGAACACTAGCAGTTGTTGAGGTATTGTTGCGCTTGCTTCAAGTAATGGTACTTTGGCGTTACATTGTCCTTATAGTATGTGTCTGAGTTGCCCTATTGTGTCCTCCTTCCTACACATCCAAGACGCAAACCAGTATACAAAAAAAATACTTACATTGTTCTACAAACCATATGTCAGAGAAATATTCAAAATTAAAATGTAAATACGTTCAACATTTATGAACAAATACCAATCAAAAATACATGCAAAATACTTACATTGTCCTGTGAAAACACATGTCAGAGATGATATTCAAATTAAAATATAGAAACTAATCATACATACCTTTTTGTAGCAGACTTACCCTTGATTGTTGATGTGTTTTCCTTACTACAGTGATCCTTGAATGCATATTTTTTCGTGCCTTATAGAAGCTTGATATTGAATCTGTTGTATCTGTGTAATTTTAGATCTCCAAGGTCTGAAATTTTGTCTTGTGGTAGCCCTCTGAGTCCTCTCGCTAACCCCATAGGTTTGATCAACATTGTATGCTTAAAGAAATATTGATGCCCAATCTCCTACGATGACTCGATTATAGACTGGCTCAGTAGAGAGAACTTTTACGAAGTGCCATGTGTCCTTGTTTCAACCTATGGTCCTAAAAATGATTCACAACAAACTAAAACTTGTCCCCTTTCTTTCACTTTTTACTAAATTTGAATCCAATGCTCAGAGAGAAAGTTATGACGATTTTCCCAAGGTCGCCTGTTTGACATAAAATTCTGGAGCTTGCAGAAACCCTAACTTACTCATATCATATCTCTGAAAATATAGCGAACCAATATCTGAAATTTGGACACGAGCTTCTTCCAAATTTCATCCAAATGGGTTTTTAGTTTCAGCATCGAAAGCTTCTTAGAAAAAATTTATAGCTAAAATTACATGATGGATTTTTATAAGTAGCGAAATCCTTACATGAGGAGCATATGAGGGTCACAATTTATATATATGCTTAGGTTGAGAGGATATTCGACAAGTTAACATTGCAGGGATTGTAGGAGCTTAAAAAATTATTAATTATTGAAAATTCAATGACCACAACCAACTTTTAGTTTCATGCCACAACCCCATGGGGTTTTAGCCCAATAACTGGGGTTACTAACTTCAAACACGAATATCCCTCAAACCATGAAGAATTATGTGGCATGGCTAGTGCAAACCCTAAGACACTTGTGAATATATGAGTTCCTCGATTTGACTTGTTTAGTATTGATGACCTTGGAGATACCTTTCTAGGTCAATGTAAATCAATTGTTGTAACACCCCTGTGTAACCTTACACAAAAACAGACGGGATTAGGGAATTTTTACAGAATTTATGTATGTGTAACTTTCCATATTTCTTTACTAGATATTAGATAAAATCTTCATCATTACATAAACTAATATTTATTAAAGGAATAAGAAGTTACTTAACATAACATAACTTCCACTTTTATAACATATTATATCAACATAAATGTATCGACAAGTAGAAACCATACAAAATACCCTTGACTCTGAATAGAGTAAGTTGTCAATTCAAAATTCCTAGGCGAGATTAGGGTAGCCCCTGGTGCTGCTTCGGTTGACATCAATGACAACCACTAGTCAACAATACAAAGCTCAAAACCAAGAACAATCCCATCACAACATAGCTATCTAGAAATGTCAAGGCTAGGATAAAATACACTGTCAAATCCTGGAAAAATCTATGCCAATTACAACAAAATAACCATATACCAACATGCACATACCATGCATTTGAAAACAAGCTACAAAATCACACATACAATCTATTACCTACAAGTATTCTAGCTGAAGCCGCTTGATCCTTGACTTCCTTTTCTTTCCTAATCCTTATTTTCTTTTCCCTTCCTTTCTTTCATTGCTTGCTTCCTTTCTCCTCTTGGTGCTTTCTCTTCTCTGAGACTAATTCTAACACTAAATTGACAAAAAATGATAAAATCTTGCCCACTGATGCTCTGAGTTATTTTTATTGATGAGGCCTCTAATTCTTTAATTTTCCATTATTTTCATTTATTTTCCTCCTCACATGCAACCTGTGACCTTTCACCTTCCTTTTCTCCTAATTTCCATTATTTTCGTAAATAATGTTCCAAAATAACCCTTTTTCCTTTCCAAAGCCTTTGCCATTTCCTTTTCCAATTTCCCTTTAGCTAACATTCATCTTGGAATAAGTGTCCCTTGCCCGTGGTATTATTTTACCTTTATTAACTTTTATTACATGAAATTTTAACCTTGAGGATTATACACACTACTTCTGAAGTTTCTTCCTTCTATGAAGTCATCTGTGAAGTTACTGCTAAACTGACCAACTCATGGGATTTTGAGGCATTGTAGCAATTCTTCCAAGGATCCTCCTTCGGCCAATGAAATTCCCCACTAAGCCAAATGAAGTGTATACTCGCAAAATGGAATTTTCAAATACCATGGGGATCGTACGAATTAAATTCCTGAGTACCAAATGCAAACTTCTCTATTGCATCTCCTTCGGTCTCCATGACTTTAAGTTTCTTGATCTCATACAATCCAATTTGCATAGGAAGAATTGGCCAAGGTGCTTTCTTTTTCCTATGCGAAGCTGCTAACAACCCCATGGAGAGATGATATGAAACTTCTTGCATGACAAGCTTATCAGTGGCATAACTTGGTAAAAGTTACGGAGACTTTTGACCACCGAACACTCTAATGAAGGTGTCATCCACTGAGGAAAACCAATCCGCGATCTCTGATACTGCCTCCATTGCTCCACGTGACATGCAAGGTGGTTCTTCCTCTAAGATCATCTTGTATAGTGGAATGAGAAAGTGGCCAGTTAGCTTCTCCATTACTCCTCGATGGTTGTAATCCGAGAGAAATCTACAGTGAATATACATAGCAAGGTCTCACAGTGTACAAGTCCATTCCATGTCAGGGAATGCATTATGTGCACATATTGCATCTAGTAAATATGCAAACATATAAACTCTTACTTTCCCGCCCTTGGGAGGATTCAAGGTATTCGCTGCATGCAATCTTAGTTGTCGAGCCAACAAAATTGACTAGTTGAATGGCTTCCCCTCATTCACAACTTGGTTCAATAATATTTCCCACCCTTCAGGAAAGGTCTTCTTGCACTGTTGAATATAGATTCTGCAAGCTAGGATGACCAAGAGCTGGTAAGCCCTCTTGAAATACTTTGTCTTGTATGTGTTGGTGGGATTTTGTTGAAACTTTGATGGCTCTTTCACCCAACCTTTAACAATTTACTTGGTTCTTAGAAATTTTTGGTGGCATAAAAGTATGAATCCATGAGTGCTTTTGGCTCAAGAAAATGGTACATAACATGATAATATTCTTCCAGAAAGGTGGAAATATTCTTTCCCCTGTCATTGTTCAAAGTCATGGTTTTCACATCAATATGTGAATTAATCCAACTGATGACATATTTACATGGGAAGGCTAGATATCTGCATGCAACCCTATGTAATCCCGACCACTGAAAAATTTCATATACCTGTCGGTCCTTTAGATATGCTTTGAAGCTCTTTTAATATATAATTCATTTTCCATAAATTGTTGAGTGTCTGAATACATTGGCAAGTTTATTGATGTGCTCTCAACTGCTTCCCTGATACTAATTTTTGTGGTATCTTTTGAGGCAGCTCTCTTGGGTGCCATGGTAATAGTGACTGCTGAAGAGAAGTGTTCAACAATTGTGGTATCTGTGGGAGACAAAAGACACTCATGGCAAGAAAACATTATATTTTTCAAAGAAATATCAAGAAAAAAACACACAGACTGATGAGAAATATTTCACAATTATCATGATCACTAAGGGAAATTGGCTATGGGAACTATGCATTTCATAGTCCCATCAGTCAAGGGTGCGACCTGAGGCTTGAGACTACACAATGCACAGTTCAACCTAGGTAGTGACTGGGAGAGACTGTGCATTGCACAGTCTCAGTGGACAAGGTGGCAGGATGAGCTTTGGAAATGCGTAATGTGCACTTGGGGTAGCCTGTACTATGCATTGCATGGTATCAGAGACCAAACTCTTGGTTTGGCCTTGGACTTGCAAAATTCCCATCTTGGAAAGATGAAAACTGGGCAAGTGAAATGCATATATTCCCAGTGAGGGTGTGGAAAACAAAAAGATCTAAGTGATAATTCAAGTTAAAGTGCAGATATAACTAAGTATAAATGAATTAGTGAGAATCAAGTGCAGAAACTCAACAAATGGAAGGAAAATCAAATATGTGAGGAGAGTCATCGAAACGACGACCATCGGTGTGAAAAATCAAGAAAACCAATGTGACACTTATGAAAGGAGAATGATAAATTGAATCAAAACATCAACATGCTAATATAAGTTAAAAATTTAGTGACCGTGAACAGAAACAAGCAAAAAAACACTCACATAAGAGAAACAACAAAAAGCAATAGAAAAAGTGGCAAAATATGATGAAAACAAAACTCACCCGGAAAAGCGATGAAAACTCCACCAAAGGCATCTTGATCTCCTTGAGAATGCTAGAGATAAAATATTGAATGTAAAAATGAGCCCTAGAGGCATCAATTAAATATATTTGAGAAAATTAGGGTTTTGATGTGCATGCCTAAAATCAAGGATAAAGCAACACTTGGAAAAACTTTCTAAGAATAACAACTATGCCACCTTTTGGAAACTAATAATGTCGAATCACTATTTTTTAGGGGATTTTTTTCGCTTTTTTATTTTTTATTTTTTTTATTTTTTGGAAAAATTTCCATGCACACTTCCAAA
This sequence comes from Pinus albicaulis, assembly GCA_034641835.2. Classification (NCBI taxonomy): domain Eukaryota; kingdom Viridiplantae; phylum Streptophyta; class Pinopsida; order Pinales; family Pinaceae; genus Pinus; species Pinus albicaulis. The sequence goes on from CM076582.1 coordinate 1,209,512,286, forward strand.
GAAGATTGTACAATTATTGGGAAGTGGGAAACTTCATGGCTCAGTGTAGTACACAATTTCTGAGCTTAAGGAATGAATTACATTGCCCAGTTTCTGATCTTAGTGTTGCGCTACCATCCAAGAATCCATAGTTCTCAATCTCAAGGTAGAGCTGCTAGTCTGGATTGCATAATTTTCATCATCAAGGATGGCTTGCCCTCATGGATTGTGCATTTTATAGAGGCAAGCTCGACACTGTTGTAAGGCCAAGTCAGAAGTTTAGCTTGTGACTTAAAAGATGTGATAAGTGTGAAAACAAGAAAACTCAAGCATGGATTAAAATAATAAGTCTTGATCAAATCATGAATACTTGATGACATTGCAATTTAAAATCTTGTGGACAGAAAGGAAGGCTCCAAAATCAAAGCATAGGAAAAGTTTTGGAGGGTATTTGTAGAGGCTACAAAAGGTTGATTCTTTTGTTTTGGGCGATCAGAAATTTAGGGAAAGAGTTCTCACATAACATTCTATGAGAATTTGGGGTTGGAGGTGTTATTATTAACCCATGTTCACATGGACCATGTAAGGCATGTGAGCTAGAGATAATTGGAAGGGGGTATACTAGAATTCTAGGTCACTAGAAATTTAGAAAATGCACACTTTGGAAAAGCCCTGGTATGTCATGGATTTTTTCAATGGGATAGCACTTGATCATAAATGAATCTATTCTTTGGTATGCCAAAAAATGGAAGAATAGTATCAAAGTATCGGAAATATTGAGTAATCATGTCATGATGATGCCAAAATTTATGTTGTGGAAATGCCAATGGAGGACATGTATCACCCATATTTTTTATTTCTGGCATGCCATGTAGGAAAATATGTGTGAAAGATAGCACATAATATTAGTTTCACATGGAAATGGAAACTTTAACATTCACGATGTGTAAAGTGGTGATTGGATGGAAAATGAGTTGGCACCTTGAGCTATTTTATTGACATAATGGCATATTGGGATTTTTTTGTGGGTTGGGCCTTGGGAAAATCTCTAATATCCTAGTATTTTTTGTACAGATATGTAGTTCCACATGTTCAAGGACGTGTTAACATAAAACATGGGTCAAATTGTGATTGGATGTTAGGGATATGAATTTTCATGTTCACTTGGTCACCAACCCATCGATATTAAGAATTTGAGCAGTGTTGGAAGTTATAAATCTTTTACTAATGTCTTGATATCCTAGTATTTCAGAACACGATATTTCAAAACTATCTATATCAAGTACCTCAACATATAATACATATGACCTATACCTGAAAATCTAAGGATTTTATCTTTGAATATATCAACATATCAAATATATGTGGAAAAGGAATATCAACTATATCGCCATATCGAATATTGGAACCCTTGAGGATTTTCATAGGGAACATTATATGGAAAAAGCATTTCATGGAAGGGTTCTTGTAACACCCCCTCCTAACCCCATAACCTAAACAAAGTCATTAGTAGGTAATTAATACTTTACAGATACAACTCCCAAGATACTGTTATGGGAATGAGACCTAAAATTTTCACTTTTCCTAAGCTCCTTAAAACATCAATTTGACAGTATCGTCACGATCATCTCATCAAGATAATTACAATGATATAAAATTTGTGTCAATTTGACTTACAAATTGAGAGTTATTCCTTCTTAAATATACACTTCGTCACCATTCCACATCACCTTGCCCTCCTTGTGTTAATCACTCAGTGACCCACATGGGAGTGATTGGAGGCACTGTCATCGTGGACAGGCCATGTAGCAGATGGCTAAGAAACCCATTGGGAGTCAACATTTTTTATTGGCTTGCACTTTTCCATTTCCATTTCCTAGCCTGACGCCTAATATCCGACCTAAGCTAGCGTTGGCCCTCTTCCATGGATGATGAGCATTGGGACATGGTCAGACTCGATCCTTGACCCATCTGACCTCTTGACTTTACCTGCCCTCCTGACTCCTATCAATAAATAATTTTACTCGATGTAGGTTGGTGAAAACACCCACCGGCGTCTAGCCCACTTTTTTGACCTCCCGACCTCTAACCTGAGGGGTCTAGATACCTGAATTTAAGCCACTTTCACCATTTTGTCAAAGTTCTAGAAGTTGATTTATTTCTTTATTTTTCTCAGATTTTCCAACACTTGATTTCCAATGAACTATGAATAAAAATCTCAAGAATGACTTGAAAAACATTCCCTCAAGAATTTCCACCAAAATTGAACCACTTCCAAGAGAAAGTATCCCTAAGAATATAGGAGAAAAAAAACCCTTATACAATAGGAAAACCTATTTTCATTGTCTCTATCATCCCCACCAACTGAACAATAATAAACAAGGATTCAACATCACTTGCATATACTCATGTTCAAGTAAAAATGATGCAACTATAGGGGTTATCCACAAAAAGTATATAAAAACACATAACTAGGCTCACTCAACCCTTAACATACAATCCTTATAGGATGACAAAAATCCCATAGTGACAAACATCCCATAGTGACCATTGAAATCACTATTCAAGCATTTAACTAGTGCAATACCAACACTATCACAAGTGAAACATTCTCTGTAAATTTTTTTGTCATTAGGTGATTAATCCCATTAAAATTTTCATATGGATTATAACTAGCCATTCAACATATATAAACAAGTAAACCAAGAATTTTCATGAAGAACAAAAACATATAATCATTCATAGTTTAACATGAAATCCATACAAGATTGTGTAAAGAAGAACTTATCTTGGATTTGTATTGAAGATGTGAAATTGAGTTTAGTACTACAATAAGTTGCAACCAAGCTACTTTCATTTCTCACCCCCAAGTCAGATTCTAGGGATTGAGGTGGTCTTGCACAAGGGAATAATCACCAAATGCTAGATGAAACAGGGACTCTAGAGGTCATCCTACCTCCACTCAATATCTACTTAGTAGTTAACTAATTCATAGGAAATACAAAGAGCTACTACCTCCACCCTCCAACTATCCAATAGTAGTCAACGATGCATAAGGAATCTAGAGGCCTGCTATCTCCACCCTCCAACTATTCAATAGTATTCAAACAAGAAAAAGGAATATAGAGGCCTAAATCCTCCACCCTCTAGCTATCCCATAACACACACACACACTACGAAATCAAGAGGCTTCACCTCCACCCTAGCAGCATGCAACAAAGTGGTTTCGTCCAGCAAATATAACTCAGAACTCACTACCCATACAAGAAAAGGGGACTCCAAAATTTGAATTACCAGGAATACAAGGGCTAAAACTATACCCCAAGTTGTCAAGGGATTCCAGAGAATTCCATCTCCACCCTCCAACCCCCTGAGGTATCCTAATATTTACCCTCACCTAAAGGATAATTCCTTTCAGACTCTTTTTTCTCAACCAAAGGTATGATATCCTTATGCGAGTGGTGAAAGAAGCCAATGTATTCCATTCTATTGTAGGTGTTTCTATTTTTATAATCAAGAAACCTCTATACCTATAATTTCCATGATGAGCACCATATGCCTTTCCCCAATGCACATGGGAAGTTCTTCACAATTCTTATTCCCACAACTCCTACACGTTCTCATTCTTTCACATAGTGTTGTGAATCCTTTCTCTCGAATCAAATACTATTGTGCATGCCCCTCTACATTGTTCCCATTCACTCATAGATTTCTTCCCTCTCTTCCAAAAAATATAGCTTCCTAACTATGCTTGTATTTTTTTGCACTGTGTTTTCCCCAGAAGGATCACAATATTCCCTTGCCCCTTGAGTGTTTTTTCTTTCCCATATGTTGGCTAAAATAATTATGCAATCCCAAATGTTACAATGGAGAAGGCGCTTCCTTAAGACTATGCGGGAATTTATAATACCATGCCCTATGCCCAATGGCTACTAATTTTCTTTGGCTTGACTAACTACTAGCCAGGGATCAGGGTCATCCTACCAATTTTCACACTAAGAAGAGAAAGAAGCTAACCATACGATTGAGCCACAGTTCAAGTCTAAATTTAAGAGGTTGGCCTCATTTTTTTTTTCTGTGAATGCAATTCATACTAGCCCTCAACCTTGTCTAAAGGGCTAAGCCTGAACTCAAGTGGTGTCCAGAGGATACCAAGCTTCTTTGACCCAACTAACTATTGCTTGGGGGTCGATGTTGTCCTACCAATTTTCATGCTTAGTAGACCAAGAAGTTGATCGATCGATTGGGACCCACTTTCGGTCAAAGTTAGCTGGTTGGACCCATTTTTCTTTTTTTATGTGAATACAATTCAGAATGACCCCTAACCTCATATGAATTCCCAACCCCAACCTTGGGACAATGTTAATAATAAGAGGGGGGTGAATCAGTATTAAGGCTAATTTTAACTTTTTATGCCAATTCATTTTTCATTAAAACTTGGAAAACAACCATATAATCACTAAGAACATATCATGTGGTAACAATATGAAATCAACACATAAACCCACATCATGAGCAACATGCACATTGGGCACAAAGGTTTTACGTGGAAACCCTTTTTGGAAAAAATCGCCAAAGCTTGTTGTTGTTATTGATGTAAAAATAAGATCACCTACTCTATTACAACAATATATTTCTAAGCCACCACTCATAGGAAGCACCAAATCCCTTTGATTCTTTGCTAGCACCCACTTGTAGGAAGCACCAACTCCCTCCTTTCATATACACCTAATCAGCTTACTAGAAGCGCCATGTGAAGCACCAACTTCACAGATATGTTGTAAGCACCAAATTATATCTTCTTGGATTTATGAAAGCACTAACTTGTAGGAGGAACCAACCCCCAAGCCTTCTTAAGAAACCCACTAGAGATGGAAGCACTAACTTCCTGTATGCAGGTTCCAACCCACACTCAATGAGGAAACTTACATCTCACTGTACATGGCAGCCACTCTACTTGATATCAGCTTTTTTCTCCACATCCCTTGGCCCATGCAACATTCTCTATCCTCTTCTCACTGCGCAACAACTATTTTTTCCTCTTAACAACATTCACTAACACACAAATTTCTGAGCACTCTGTCCACACCATAGCATGATACTACTTTCATCATTATTCTCTTAACAACATATATTCAACACTCGGCCCCTTATATTCCACACACTCTCTCTTGGTCTCTTTCCTTTGGATAGGCACTCTCAACCACTTCTTTTCATCACAGGCTCACTCGGCCTCACACAAGAACGCACTTACACCCACAGAGCTCTCCACACAACTCACTAGACATAATTTTGCTTCCCTGACATTGATCAACTTCAATCCTGGTTTTTTTTTCACTCCTTCATTATCTCTGTCAACCATCACTTTTCCATTCACACTGCTTGAGTGTACTCATGCATGGCTTCTCCATCCCATTGTTTCATCTCTTTCTTGAATTTGTATGTTGCATTAAAAAATAATAATGGAATCTTGAGTGTTTCCATGTTGATACATGAATCGTTAATCAACCTATAAACTTAAACAAGGCATTGATATTTTTGTGAACAAATATCATGTCCCCAAGGCTCTGATCTTCGTTTAAATCCTTGTAGCATGCAAGAAATATTAGGGATGGCTTGTCTCATATCATGACAGAATCCATTAAATCACCCTGAAAAATCATGGTTCTTTCGTCCTTAACTCAGTGATCTCTGCAATCGTCATTACTCTAGCGACCAACTCTCCTGCACACAATTAATCCTAGCTACTCATTCATCCATCTTACATGCACCATTGTTTTTCAATATCGAAGCCTAATTATATCGTAACTTTTCATTAAGATGATATTACAATATTACAAGATCCTGAAAGTGCGAGCCCCTTTATTCTTATCCCCTTATCACATTTCCACCATAGGACTGGGTGTTGTGATCGACGACATAACACTTAGGTGCTAAGCCTTTCAGGATTCTATTGGGGGCTTGTTTCCATGTGTTATAGCTCTATGCCCTTGGTTATTTGGGTCTCTACAACCAAACTCCAACACATCAAAGCTCCACATATCAGAACTTTCTCCAAAATGAAATTACAATGAAGTTACAAAATCACGACCTCCAATATGTACTTACCGAATGATGTCATGCTCTCATCATCAACCCACATATTTTCTTCACAAAACTTCCCTTGTGGCTCCTTCACAAATATTAGGTGCTAAGGCCTTCTCTATTCCCTTGGTACTTTGGGATTCCACGAATAAGTTCCAATTAACATCGAAAGCCTACGATATTGGAACTTTCTTCAAAATGAAAATACCAAGGAGTGACAAAAACTTCAGCCTCTGATATTCTGACCTTCGAGATGATGTCATGCTATTGTCATTATCTCCACATGGTATATCCATAGTGGTGGCATGTGTCACCAATATTTTCCCCATTAGGCCACCTATAATACTGAAATTGACTACCACGTGTCCTTTGTACATCCACGTCATGTTGATGTCATCTGTCGCTGTAAAATATTGAGGGCCAATCACCTACTACCATGTGTTCTATAAGAGGAGAGAGAAATTTTCCTTGGTTCTTGGTCTCACAAGTGAATTTCTATGTAAATCATGCTCCTTGCAACTTTGGTGCTTTTAAAGAATTCAATAATTAAGAACTTACAAAATCCTGAAGTTCGAATGTTCCAAGGTCCCCAGGTTCCTAACCTCCGAGATTCTGACATTCCAACCTTCCAATATTTCTACCTTCCGAAATTTTGGATTCTGATATTCCAAGGTTTTGAAATTCGACCTGATCCTTTCCATATCATTTTGGTTCTCTTTTGAATAGAAATATGAGGTTCCAAGGCCTTGACCTTTTGAGGTTCCAAGATTCCGAGCCTTCTGAAGTTACAAGGTTTTGAACCTTCCAAGGAGCTTTGCGTAGAAGCTCCACCACCATATCCACTAAGTTTTGCATTCCTTCTAAGTTTTATTATGCACAAAGACTCCTCCAATCACCTTTCAACTCTACTATCATGGACTTAAGTGACCAAAATTTGACTAGGAATAACTCATGATCTAGGAGGCCATTTGCATGCTTACATATACCATTGCAAATATATTTATGAGAAATAACGAACTGTGCTAACTCCAAGAGCATCTGAGTTGATATCTTGAGGAAGAAACTCCTCGAAATTTTGGGACTCCCAACCATCATAGTCATAATTTTATGTTTTCTCTAATATTCCAGGTACTATGGTGATTCTCTACCAGAGACTGCATCAACCATAAGAATCCCCTTAAGCCTGACACATCAATCATATCAATGCTAGCCCAATTACCACCACAACTAGGATAAGGGATATCAAATCCAACATCTACTACCACAAACATCCATGCTAGTTTGGTTGACATCAATGCCAACACTCTTGCTAACGTCAGACAATTCCAACTACCCAACACATCCCCCAAGATGATTGTTGACATCAATTCCAACACACTTGCAACCACTAGCCATTCAAAAAATTCCAATTTTCCAACAATATCCCCCTTTGGCACTGATGGAAACACCTCAACCTCATCACTTCTTAAATTTTATGGTCAATCCTTATGTTGCTTCCACACTTCTCATAGCATGAGCCACCATTGGATTTCTCTATTTTTCATGGGCCATTGCAACTTTCTCTTCCATTAAGCTTCTATCCCCCTTTGACATCAATGTAAAAGGGCTTACAATTTTCTTCTTCTTTCCCATGCAATAATTGACCATCAATTACTGAGGTTCAAGTTTTTGATGTAGAGCCTGCTCTCAAAAATTATCTTCAAGGACCTATAGTTGTTGTTTTTTTATAAAATTGACATATGTGATATGCTCCCCCTGAACATATACTGCCTCTTCTTTGAATTCCTGTAGGTTTTGACACCTTATGGTTATTGGCTAAATATTGTTTCTTCCAATGCATATTTTGTACCAATTAAAGGGATATGATACTTGTTGGGTGTGGAGCACAATTATCTTGTTTATTTTGTATCACAGTGTTGGAACCATGTTCCCTAATGGGGTGGCAATGCCACCCATAATTAAATGTTGCTTGAAGGGTCCCCGGGGGGGGTGGGGAGCGTGGGTACGACTTTATGGAGCCCGCCCTTCCCCTAGTGAGGTTTTCGGGGGTACCACCCTCGAAACAAAAAATAGATGTAAAATTTCCTTGTAAAAGTATAGTAATTTCTAGTCAATCTGGGCCATTCATTAGGTAGATGATCTGACGGTAGAAGTTATGTTTAGTTTAGGGTTTTTTTTCCCTAGAAGGCAACCCCTTGCTTTGTATGAGGGTATTTTATTGCGGCTGTGTATTGTATGTGTATTCTCAGAGCGAGAAATAGATATGGAGATTGTGAGAGAGAACAGAGGATATTACAGCGGATCTGCTGTAGGTTGTGTCTCTTCATTTTGTTGGATAATAGAAAGGAAGGACTGACTGTTCAGGGTGGATGTAGCCCAAACTAGGTGAACCACGTATATCTGTGTCTCTCTAGTTTTATGTGTTTTGCATGCTTGTGTTTTCCGCATATTTTATGTGTTACATTGCTCTATAATATATAATTTTCTAACAACTGGTATCAGAGCCGAAGGTCTATTTGGCTGATAATCTCACAAGAAAGAAGGGTTACTTGTTCGAGTGGAAGCAATGGTGGAAGATGGTAAGTTTAGGGTCGAGAAATTTAATGGCCAAAACTTCCCACTGTGGAAGATGCAGATGGAATATTATTTGTATCAGAAAGATCTGTACCTACCATTGAGCGGAAAAACAAAGAAGCCGACGACTATGATAGATGTAGAATGGGAGATTCTCGATAGAAAGGTACTCAAAACAGTATGGTTGTGCCTCGCGGCGTCGGTAGGCTTCAATATTTTAAAGGAAACAACAACAGAGGGTTTGATTAAGGCATTGGCGAAACTATATGAAAAACCCTCGGCCTCAAACAAGGTATTTCTTATGAAACGTTTATTTAATATGAAGATGTCGGAAGGTGGATCTGTTGTAGACCATTTAAATGATTTCAATACAGTTTCCAGTCATTTAAGTTCTGTAGGGGTAAAATTTGATGATGAAGTTAGAGCTTTGTTATTTTTGTGCTCATTGCCAGAAAGTTGGAATGGTTTAGTTATGGCCATTAGTAACTCTATCTCTGGATCTAGTACTTTAGATTTTGATGATGTTGTCGGTGCTATCCTTAGTGAGGAAATGCAACGGAAAAGCACCAGTGAGACATCGGGTAATGCTTTGAGTGTAGATTCTAGGGAAGAATAATGGAAAGAGGAAAAAGCTCAGGATATCACAGTAAATCAAGGAAAGGAAAATCCAAGTCCATATCGGGGATAGTGTGTTGGAAATGCGGAAAGAAAGGACACCTAAAGAAAGACTGTAGATCTCGGAAGGGAAAAGAAGGAGACGCACAACAAGAAAACAATCATGAAGCAAATGTGACAGGTGATGTGTTACAAGATGCTTTGATTCTTTCTTTCAAAAATGTTACTGATTCCTGGGTGGTAGATTCAGGGCCTCATTCCATGGCACACCTGATAAGAAATGTTTTCAAGACTATGTTCAAGGATATTTTGGACAAGTTCATTTGGGTGATGATAAACCCTGTAAAATTGTTGGAATGGGTAAGGTTCTTGTAAAACAGTAGAATGGAAACCAATGGCTATTAAAGGAGGTAAGGCGTGTTCCAGATCTGAAGAAAAATTCGATTTCAACGGGGCAGTTAGGCAGTGAAGGTTGTGTGAAAAATTTCACAGATAAAACTTGGAAGGTCACCAAAGGAGCCCTGGTAATAGAAAAAGGCAAAAAGGTTGGTACATTGTATTTATGCAATGGTATTTCTAACTTTGTTAATGATTTAACTTCCAAAGGAGCAGATGCAACATTATGGCATCATAGGCTTGGACACATGAGTGAGAAGGGGATGAAGATTCTTCACTCAAGAAATTTGTTGCCGGGTTTGAAGAATGTTGATTTGGATTTCTATGAGAACTGTATTTATGGAAAGCAGAAGAGAGTCAGATTGCTCAGAGTTGTGAAAGAAAAGAAGAGCGAAAAATTAGAGCTTGTGCATACAGATGTATGGGGACCTGCTTAGGTATCATCTCTCGGTGGCTCTCGTTATTATGTTACTTTTATTGATGATGCAACTATAAAAACTTGGATTTATGTATTCAGAATAAATCTGATGTATTTGATACTTTCAAGAAATGGAAAGATTTGGTTGAGATGGAGATAGGAAAGAAGTTGAAGTGTCTCGGATCATATAATGGAGGTGAATATTGTAGCAAATAGTTTGATAAGTAATGTTCAGAGCATGGAATTCACAGAGAGAAGACAACTCCAAGAACACCACAAGAAAATGGTGTCAGAAAGGATGAATAGAACAATCATGGAACATGCAAGGTGCATGACATTGCATGCAGGATTGCCTTTACAATTTTGGGCAGATGCTATAGATACTGTTGTTTATCTAATAAACAGAGGGCCTTCAATTTCCTTGGATGGTGGTATTCCAGAGGAGGGATGGATAGGAAAAAAAGGAAAACTACTATTTTTTAAAGCCTTTTGGTTGTGAGGACTTTGTCCATATTATTAAAGAAAACAGAACAAAGTTGAGGCAAAATCAAAGAAATGTACCTTTATTGGATATGGTGTTAATGATTTTGGTTATCACTTATATAATTATGAAAATCACAAAATCATTAGGAGAAGAGATGTAATATTCAATGAAAAGGTCTTGTATAAGAATTGGTTGTAGGAAAAGAAACAGGAAAAAGAAAACAAAGAATACACAGTTATTGATGAGATCATAGAAAAAAAAAGGTTCCTAAAAATAACAATAATCAATAGACACAACAAAAACAACCACTACAACAGCAACAGGCACCTCAAACACCTGAAAGTGGTGTCAGAATATCTACCAGGATAAGTAGACCCCCTGAACAATACTATCCTTCATTATATTTTTATTGTTGATTGATTCTGGTGAACTTGAATGTTATGAAGAAGAAATGTAGGTTGAAACCAGGAATAAGTGGGAACTAGCCATGGAAGAAGAGATGGACTCCTTAATGCATAAACAGACTTGGGACTTAGTCAAGTTACCTGAAGGTAAAACTACATTGCAAAATAAATGGGTTTATAGGCTGAAGGAAGAAGATGGAGGAAAGCAAAGGTACAAGGCTACACTTTTGGTGAAGGGGTTTGCACAAAATAAAGGTATTGATTTTGATGAAATATTTTATCCTGTTGTTAAGATGACTTCAATCAAAACTATTTTAAGTCTTGTAGTAGCAGAAGATTTGCATCTTGAACAGTTAGATGTGAATACAACATTTCTCCATGGAGATTTGGAGGAAGAGATCTATATGCAACAACCAGAAGGATATGAGGTCAAAGGGAAGGAAAAATTATTGTGCATGCTAAAGAAGAGCTTGTGTGGCTTAAAATAGGATCCAAGGCAGTGGTATCTAAAATTTGATAGGTTTATGTCTGAACAAGGTTATACTAGATGTCACTCTGAATATTGTTTTTATCTGAAAAAGCAAAATGATGGCAGCTATATTATATTGTTATTGTATGTAGATGACATGCTTGTTGCAGGGTTTAACATGCAGGAAATAAATGTGCTCAAAATAAAATTGGAAAATTCATTTGCAATGAAGGATTTGGGAGCTGCAAAACAAAACCCTGCTATGAGAATAACTAGAGACACGAAAAATCACAAATTAACACTGTCTCAGAATGAGTACATACAAAAGGTGTTGAAAATATTTAATATGCGGAATGCGAAACTAGTTAGTACACCTTTTGCTATCCATTTCAAACTTAGTAAGGAGATGTGCTCCAAGACCCAAGAAGAAATGGACTATATGTCTAAACTTCCATATGCATCAACAGTTGGAAGCTTAATGTATGCAATGTTCTGCACATGGCCTGCTATTGCACATGCAGTGGGAGTTGTAAGCAGGTACATGAAAAATCCAGGAAAATAACATTGGATGGCAGTGAAATGGATTCTCAAATATTTGAGAGGCACCACAAATCAAGAATTATGCTTTGGTGGTTCAAAGATTGATCTACAGGGATATGTTGATGCGGATATGGTAGGTGATAGAGATAACAGGAGGAGAAATATAGGATATGTATTTACTGTAGGTGGAACAACTGTTAGTTGGGTTTCAAAAATCCAAAGTGTTGTTGCACTTTCAACAACAAAAGAAGAGTATGTTGCTACTACAGAGGCTAGTAAGGAAATGATTTGGTTACAAAGGTTTATGGATGAATTGGGTAAGAAGCATGATATGGGTATGTTATACAGTGATATCCAAAGTTCCATTCATCTTGCAAAGAACTCATCATTTCATTCAAGGACTAAACACATACAAATAAAGTACCATTTCATACGGTCAGTATTGGAAGATGGATAGTTGAAGATGGAAAAGATACACACTAGCCAAAATCCTGCAGATATGCTAACATAAGTTGTAACGAGAGAGAAAATAAGATTATGCTCAGTTTCAATTGGTCTTCAAGAATGACGATGAAGATGAGAAAAAGCTAGGTCCAAAGTGGAGTCATTTTCCAGCAAATGAAGTAGCAATGGAGTTGCTACAATCAGTCTCCAAGTGGGAGATTGTTGGGTGTCGAGCCTGATTATCTTGTTTATTTTATATCACAGCGTTGGACCCCTGTACCTGAATGGGGCGGAAACACTACCCATAGTTAAACGCTGCCTGAGGGGTCCAGGGGGACGGTTGTGACTTTATGGAGCCCCCCCTCGTGGGGGGTTTCAGGGACAACGCCCCCAAAGTTAAAAAATGTAAAATTTCCTTGTAAAATTATGGTAATTTCTAGTCAATCTAGGCCATTCATTAGGCAGATGATCTGATGGTAGAAGTTATGTTTAGTTTAGGGTTTTTTTCCTTATAAGGCAACCCCTCATTTTGTATGAGGGTATTGTATTACGGCTGTGTATTGTATGTGTATTCTCAGAGCGAGAAACTGATAGGGAGACTGTGAGAGAGAATAGAGGATATTATAGAGGATCTATTGTAGGTTGTGTCTCTTCATTTTTCTCGATAATAGAAAGGAAGGACTGGCTGTTCGGGTGGACCTAGCCCAAATTGGGTGAACCACGAATATTTGTGTCTCTCTGGTTTTATGTGTTTTGCATGCTTGTGTTTTCCGCATATTTTATGTGTTGCATTTCTCTATAATATATAATTTTCTAACAATGCTAATTAAAACGGATCATGGTATTGTTGTTGAATGCAAATACCAGCCAATGGTGATGCATTTCATCTTGCTATTCATTTTTTCCATTGCTTTCTAATTCAGAGATTGTGGTTACTTCTCTTGAGAATTTTAACCACTTCTTCTCCCCCTGAGATCATACTTTTCACAATATGGATTGTTGCTTAAATAATACCAATTGCACCAAACATTACCTACAAATTGTATAATGTACCAGGAAAACTCTTATATCTCTTTCTAAAAATAAATTCTCATTTGGGAAAAAGCTTTATCTAATTGAACCCAAATAACCAATTGAAATAGCGATACCAATTAAAGGTTAAGGGACATGAAAATATTGTACCAATTGTGTTTCATTAATAAAATACTGCTAGGACTAATCAAACTCACAACTTAAATGAAATAAGTGTATTTCACCCAAGATGAAAACCTTTCATTTCCTATGTAATCTTTCCTCGTGAGGCTAACAATTATTGCCTACTATTTCTAAATAAAGAATCTCCCTCTGAGCCAATTCTCTCTGATATCCTCCAGCTGCTTCTTTGCATCTGCGTGGGGACTGATCTTATGGACCTGACTTGGATGTGGGAATCTTTTCATTCCACACTTCTCCTCCAACCCATCTTCTTCTTCCCACAACATAATATATTGGTGTGTAATCCCCTTGAAATCATGTTGGTTTCATTTCTCCTCTCCTTTTCAAGTCCGATACATTTAAAATAAACAAATACATTACTATAATGACAAAGGGGACTTGACCATACCTTTAACAATCAGATGCACCTTTCTATATATTCTTTCTAACTTACTGCATCTGACTTATTCAGCCTCCCTTGAGGCCATTATCTTCCTTTACTGAAGATAAACAAAGGATCTAATCCCCCTTAGTAGTTCATATTCCTTATTTTTCGAAACCTTCAATTGTCTAGTCCTAACAAGAGCATTACTTTTGAGATTCTTCTTTTCCCTATTTGGGCTCTCTCTTGACTATGCATGGATAGATGAAACTTATTCTTCAATTTCTCTTTCTTAGCCCAATTCTTCTTGATACATTTTTTCCTTACAGTGGGGTATAATACAAGAGTAAGAGGATCATTCTTCTTAGTTTTCTTCTAATTTCTTTCTCCTCTTCTCATCTTTCTCTTTTGATATTGAGCATTAAAGAAAACCTTGTATTCCTCTACTCCACTATTTATTCTTGTCTTCAAATCCCTAGTTGCTACATTTGCATGCATATGCTGAGAAGCAAGCTTCATTTGGTTGTTTATGTAGCGTGCTACCTCATGCCCAAAGTTCCCATGGTTGTATCATTTGATATGGCTTAAAAATGGGGCAGAGAAATTACCATATCTGCCAGAACTCAAATCATGCCTTATCCTAGCGACTTTTCACATTCTTGGGTTGTTGCTAGCCAACGCATATTTTTTTCTTACATACCATCTATATTCCATGACTGTATGTCCAAAATTATTACAAGAAAAATAGTACCCATAAAAGAGATTTTGAGAACTGAAGAAACCTTTAGCTTGAGGGCTTTGTCCTTCAGGGGGAAAGGACTGTTGTTGGTTTTTCATATACCTTCCATGGCAGTTTTCATTAATGCCTTGCATTCCTTCTTGTTGCTGCTTAGAACACTAATTCTTCTCTCCTTATTGTTTCTTCTTAGCATACTTTTTTTGCCTTATCTTCGCTTGCCATTGTTGCCCAAAAAATTCTTTCCCTTTGTTGTTGTTGGAACCTCGAACTTCCTTTACTTGGTAAGTTGACCCTTCAGCCTTTGCCACCTTGGAGATTTTTTTTATTTGAAGCCCAAACTATCTTTGATGTGAGGGGATATATTCTTAACAAGCATCTCATTCAAAGCCTTTTTTCGCTTCTCAAGCTTCTGGTATTGAGATAACTCTTTATGTAATATTCCAAATTTTACATCTATTTATTGGAGTATTAGAGTTCTTACTTATTTTTCTTAACTAAGTAAATAAATGGGTGGAGGGATCCATAGCCCCTTAAGATGAATAAATCCACTCATAAGAGTGTGAACATGGCTAATTGGCTAATAAATCTACATCATGGAATAGTGGAGAAGCTTATTAATGAATCAAAGAGTGCAGATAAAACATCATTAATAAGAAGAACATGGAGAGATGAAGGAGTCAAATAAGATATAGGGGGAATCAAAGTAAGATAATAGAGAAATAAATGATGAGATCATGGAGGAAGTGGTGCATTAGTGCACACATGATGGAAAGGGTGAAAATTAAATGTAAAGATCATGGAGATCATGGAGAGACAACACGTTCAACATGGAGATCTATGTCCACATGTGCAGTGTAGTTATGAGGTGGGCTAAGGCATGGGAAGGCTCACAAACTATATAATAAATATGAAGGAAACATTAGAGGCAAGATTTATATTATTTATTAATTATCTATTTAGATCTAGATTTGTCATATTTCTATGCACGCTTATGTTGTTTAGCTAAGTATGTAGAGTTGTTTAGCACAAGGTGTTCCCGAGTGGGAATCACACCCTTACCCATTAGGGACTTCAAGTTCCTACTCTAGGAAGGTTATTTTGAGCTTCCATTCATCATCAGGCATTGGTGCCATATTTTTCCTACTCCGTGTAGCCCATACATATTCAGAAATAACGCATTTCTGCATTAGGGTTTGAGAGGAGGAGGTTGTCCTTCAGTATTTCAGCTGAGGAAATGGTGGAGGATTAATCCTTGCACCTTTAGCTTCAATAAAAAACTTCCAGAGCTTCATATATATATCAGGCATCAAGCGAAACATATCACACCTCCATGCAACAACATTCCCATCAAGGATTGTGCAATCTAGTCCTGTAAATCTAAAGGAGGAGGGAAGTTTCCAGTACTTTAGCTGGAAATCCAGTGAGGGATCTTCCCCTCACTTTGTAAATATTATTTCCATAATTATTGATCTTATCAAAAATATTTTGTAGCAATCATCATCCTCTCCCTCCCAGACAATGCAGTTTTTCCATTTGTTGTGTATGCAACAATTTCCATCTTGAGAAGAGGAAGAAGAAGTTAGATCTCAAGATTTTAGCTTGGAGATCTAAAGGGGGATCATCTATTCAAGCATATATCTGATTGTACATATTATTTCAGCCATCTTTCATGATATTATGCTTCAGATCTTCATGACCTAGCAATCAAGGGATCAAACCCTAGAAGGGTGAATTTCTAATCTTCTTAAATCTGGATTTCCTTTTTGGGTTATCTTGGGTTTCCATCATACTGCCCAGATCTACAATCTTGGCATCATCATAGCTCTAGAGAACCATAGATATGAATTTCCATTTCAGCCAACAGCTATTAGATTATCATCAACCGAAGGGACAACGTAGTATACATCTTCCAGCAGTTCCAGTTATGCAGTTCCTGCTTTGGCATGATTTCGGGGTCATTCTAGGCCATCTCTTTGGCTTGAGTGCTTCTATTTTATGCATTTTTCTATCTATTATTCATCTCCACATAATAAAATGGCTCACCTATTCTATCTATATACGTGTTGTTCATAATCTTATCTGTACATAATCTGTTGTTTCAAATATTGTGTTTGTGTATTATTTCATTCTCCATTTTGGGATATTATAGTGGTATCAGAGCATGATCTTTGTCTCAGCTTGTGGACATTATTAACATCACATGAAAAGAAGATAATAGAGATCTGTAAATAATGGAGGGATTAATTTTTTTTGCATCTCTCTTTAGAAATATGAGGGATGTCTCCAAGAAGATCAATGAAATGAAGAGAGAAAGGCAAAGATAAACCTCAAGAAGGTTTCAGAATGAAGAAGGTCCCAATAATTCTTATCAGCAGCAAAGAAGACTAGAGAAGCATAGAGCTCCTTAAATATCTACTATGCCCACTTTCTTTGAAGAGGAAGGATAATGGTATGGATATAGAAGAAATTTGGAGCCTGAAACTCATGAGACTCAAAGTGATTATCTCAAAGAGTACAATTCTCAGTCTAGAGTATTCAAGGAGAATCTAACTCTCCAACACTTTTCCAACTCAAGGAAGAACATAGATCCTACAGTAGTAATAGAAGGAAGAAGCACAATAGATTCTATTTGCCTAAATTTGATGGATCTTCCTCAAGCACTGCAAAGTCTTGGAGGAAAGAATTAGATGTATTTTTCAGGCTACATCCTATAGTTGAGAAAGAGGTTGTTCAGATTTCAGCTCTCCACCTACAAGGTGAGGCAAATGAATGGTGGTTTGGCCATGTGGAGCATGCAAAGGTGACTAAATATTTAGAATTCTTTCAAAGGATAAGGAATAATTTTGATGGAAGAAAACAAGAGACATTTCACAAAGAGAAATTTCCAAAGAAGTCAAAGGAAAATGTCATTCTTGTCACTCTGGAAAAGGAGTCATTACATTCACCACCAACTACAAAAGTACTTGTATTCAAAGGAGAGACACTTGACTATTTGCAAGGTAGTCTTAAGATGTTGACATATAGAGTCTCATGCATGATTCAAGAGATGCATGAGGAGGAGGAGGTAGATTCTAGTGTCGATACATTGATAGAAGAACATCCATCACTCTTACTAGCATTTGGAGGGACCATTTCCCCAGTTGAAGGAACTCTTGTGATCTTGCAATATGTTCCCAAATATCAGTTGATCCAAGGGTTGCAATCATTTCCATCCCATATTGTTTCAGTACCTCTTATTGAAGCTTGTGGGGACATGCCATCAAGGCCATTGCATAACCAAGGATTAGAGCAACATGCAGATTTGAAGCAGCAACTTATCACTTTGAAGAGGAACCTTGATCTAATCAAGGAAAATATGAAGAGATATCCCATTTTTTCATTGTTGAGCTACACTCAACCCTTTGAGTTGAAGCGTTGAATTTCAGAAGATGGGATAAGTATAATCCTATGTACAATGCAGGACTATGAGTTCAACATTGTGCCTTGCCATGAGACAAAAGATACAACATTGCCAATAACCAACAGTGATGAGAAGAGGATCCATTCATTATTGGAGAATTCCAGGGAAGCTTCACTCATAAAGCATTGGAGAGACATATGATAGATGGTAGACATCTTGAGATGGGAAATATTTTCCCTTTTCAAGATGACACCTTCTCAATGAGCATTTCACATCTCAAAGAGAAACTTATACTGACAACATATTCAGAACCTTATGGGTTTTGGAGGGCCAATGATGAGAGGATCTCATGGAGCGATCTCATGGGAGGTGCACTTCAACATCTCATGGAGTGAAAATATCTTCAACAGTTTCAGAAGGTTGGTGTCCTACAATGGGAGGATACCAAGTTTATGCAGAATGAGATCCATCACCCACATTGGGATGTATGGATGTTGATGTGGAGCAAGAGGTTGCAAGGCCACTTATAGGACTATGAGATAGGACAAAAATAAGCTTGGTTTCTCTTGGGTGAGTATGGTTACTACCCAACAACACACATTTCCATGATCCATGCCTTGCACAACACTGATGTATTGAAGGAGGAGGCATGGTTGCATTGGCTGCTCTTGGGTGAGTATGGTTACTACCCAATGGTTCATATTTATCTGACTCATGCCTTGCATATTAATGATAGAATGCAACAGAAGAAAGCATGTTTACTTTGGTTGTTGTTGAGAGAGTACGGCCATCACATGACATCTCCCAAGTTTATATGTTTCGTATTGTTTGGAATATGGTATAACACTCTCATGATGTGTGATAGTGGAGTTTGTTTGTATTGGGTTGATATGAAATTCCACATGTCAATCATTGTGTTTTTTCTCCATGATTCACATGATTATGTGAAGAGACAACAAGGGATCTTGTTGCTATGGTTACTCTTGGGAGAGTTTGGCTTGATATACTCCCCTACTTTGCATGGTAATGTTGGAGGATGGTAGCAAGAGGCATTCCTCTAATGGGTATTATTGGGAGAGTATGGACACCATACTTGGTATGATGATGATGTGGTGGGGCAACAAGATTTATTGTTGTGTTGGCTCCTCTTGAGTGAAAATTTCCAACCCACTTGGTATGATGATGATATGGTGTGGCAGCAAGAAGCTTTGTTTCAATGGCTTCTATTAGGATAATATGGTTTGACATATTTCATTTCTACCGATATATCTCTACTTATTTTTCACAATGTTGGGATGGTGCTTGGATCCAACAAGGCCAACAGGGCTAAAGATGAAAGCATGGAGAGACATAGTCTACTTCATGAAGCATGGGATGGAGAAATGATTTGTGAATTGTGGCTTTCCTTTTTTGGAATGAACCACTTCATTTGATGTATCTCATGTATTTATTATGATGTTGGACAACATATGGTTATCACTTGGTACTTCATTGAGGATGAGGTACATCTAACTACACAGTTGGAGGTCACTCTAGAAATTCTAGAAAGGCAACTTTGGAGATGGGCATGCATAACATATTGCAGCAAATGAGGATGCCATTTGGAAGAAGATAGATGACTGGAGCATCAACTTTTGCAGTTTCTTGAGGACAAGCAACATTTTGGTAGGGAGGACTGTAATATTCCAAATTTTACATAGTTTATTAGAGTATTAGAGTTCTTACATATTTTGCTTAACTAAGTAAATAAATAGGTGGAGGGAACCATAACCCCTTAAGATGAATAAATCCACTCCTAAGAGTGTGAACATGGTTAATTAGCTAATAAATATACATCATGGAATAGTGGAGAATCTTATTAATGAATCAAAGAGTGGGGATATAACATCATTAATAAGAAGAACATGGAGAGATGAAGGAGTCAAATAATATCTAGGGGGAATCAAAGTAAGATAATAGAGAAATAAATGATGAGATGATGGATAAAGTGGTGCATTAGTTCACACATGATGGAGGGGGTGAACATTAATAAATACAAAGATCATGGAGAGACAACGCAGTCAACATGGAGATCTATGTCCACATGTGCAGTGCAGTTATGAGGTGGGCCAAGGCATGGGAAGGCTCACAAACTACATAATGAAGATGAAGGAAACATTAGAGGCAAACTTTATATTATTTATTATTTATCTATTTAGATCTATATTTTTCACATTTCTATGCACACTTATGTTGTTTAGCTAAGTTTGTAGTGCTGTTTAGCACAGGCTGTTCCTGAGCGGGAATCCCACCCTTATCCATGAGGGACTTCGAGTGCCTACTATGGGAAGGTTATTATAAGCTGGCATTCATCATCAGGAATTGGTGCCATATTGTTCCTACTCTCTGTAACCCATACATCTTCATAAATAACACATTTCTGCATTAGGGTTTGAGAGGAGGAGGTTGTCATTTAGTATTTCAACTGAGCAACCGGTGGAGGATTAATCCTTGCACCTTGAGTTTCAATATCATCCTTCCAGAGCTTCAAATCTATATTAGGCATTGGGAAAAACATATAACACCTCCATGCAGCAGTAGTCCCATCAAGGATTACGTAGTCCAGTCCTGTAGATCCAAAGGAGGAGGGAAGTTTCCAATACTTCACTTGGAAATATAGTGAGGGATCTTCCCCTCACTTTGTACTTATTATTTCCATAATTATTGAGCTTACCAGACATATTTTGCAACAAGCATCAACCTCTCCCTCCCAAGCATCACAATTTTTCCAGTTGTTCTGTATGCAGCAGTTGTCATCTTGAGAGGTGGAAGAAGAAGCTAGATCTCAAGCTCCTAGCTTGGAGATCTGAAGGAGGGATCAACCCTTCAAGCATATATCTGATTGTACATATTATTGAAGCCATATTTCATCATATTATGCTTCAGATGTACATGACCCAATAGTCAAGGGATCAAACCATAAGAGGGTGAATTTCTGATCTTCTTAGATCTAGATTTTTTTTCTGGGTTATCTCGAGTTTCCATCATAGTGCCCAGATCTGCAACCTTGGCATCATCAGATCTTCAGATCACCATAGATTTTAATTTCCCTTTCATCCAGTAGTTGTTATATTATCATTGGCTGAAGGGAGATTTCAGTATACATCTTCCAGTAGCTCCTGTTACGCAGTGCTTGCTTTGGCATGATTTCAGGGTCATTCTAGGTCGTCTCTTTGGGTTGAGTGCTTCTATTTTATGCATGGTTGTATCTATTATTCATCTCCACATAATAAAATGGCTCACCTATTCTATCTATATCTATGTTGTTCATAATATTATGTGTACATAATCTGTTGTTTCAAATATTGTGTTTGTGGATTACTGCATTCTCCCTTTTGGGATATCACACTTTATCGAATTTTTCTAAGTCGTGTATCAATTAGCCTACTTCAATTTGTAATTTATCATAGTAAGCTTCCTTCTCACTCAGCTGAATCATTAACATACCATTAATTTTTCTAGCCTTTTCTTATTGATCATTTAGATCAACTATTATTTTGTTGAACTTTTCATTCTCAAACCCATAAATTTTCATTTTCTCCTCTTGCTTGAGAGTTTCTTCTGATAGGTCCTTGATCTCCTTTAGAGTAGACATCAACTTATTTCTAAAGTATATCCTCTAATTCATATCCTTCTCTTCAGTATCAGATGTGTTAGCTGAGTCACCACAGAGATATAGATTCCTCTTTGTGACCATAGGATCTTCCATAGGTTTGAGAAGTATCCCATCTTCGTCACTACACGGGGTAATCTTATTTTAAATTATGGATGAGAAAATATCTCTTCTTCCTCCGAGGTACCCTCGTTCAATAATGCTACAAATGTAGGTCTCTCTTCACAACAACTAGATCTATGACTATATTTATATTGAAATGAAAAATATGCACATATGGTGGCTCAATGACCTATCTATTTACAATTATCACAAATAAATAGCTTACCTTCTGAGTCACATGGCTTCTCATTCAATTATTCTTCTTCACCATCCTTGGAGTGAATATTAGAAATTTTTTCACAGGAAGAAATATCTTTAATCTTTTGAGCATCTTTCCTTTTATATGCCTTCTCCTTTTTCTTCCTTCTCTTCTTCGCATTATTAGAAACCCTTAGATATTCAAGTTCACTTCTTGAGAAGCAAGGTTCTTCAACCTCCTCTTGAGTTGTGTACCTTTCTCCTCCATATAGAAATTGAAATTTGTCCAACATTTTATTTTTTGACTCACAATTCCTCACTTTATCAGCATCAGGCTTAGTCAACCCTTTCATGATGATTTCATTGGCTTATGTATTGAACTCATTCCTCTCTCCATTTATCATAGACAACCAAATGTCTCCATTGACTATCATCATGTAGTATTTCGCTATGATCTCCCAGAGCTCATAGTCTCATCCATTTGAAAATGGAACTCCTTTTTTTGTTATCCAAACTCGATTACACAATGTTTCCATTTGATCTACCTTCTAGCAATTAAGTTATTCCTAAAGTAACTTGGCTATGATACCAATTATTGGAAACAATGTTAATATTGAGAGAGGGGAGGTGAATCAATATTAAGGCTAATTTTAAATTTTTATGCCAATTTATTTTTCATTCAAACTTTTCAACCAACCATATAATCCTCAACAACATATCATGTGGTAGTAATAAGAAATAAACACATAAACACACATCATGAGCACCATGCACATTGGACACAGAGGTTTTACATTGAAACCCTGCCGGGAAAAAACCACCAAAACTTGTTGTTGTTATTGATGTAAAAATAAAAACACCTACTCTATTACATCAATCTATTTGTGAGCCACCAGTCACAGGAAGCACCAAATCCCTTTGATTTTTTGTTAGCACCCACTAGTACGAAGCACCAAATCCCTCCTTTTCTAGAAACATTCTCTGCTTACTATAAGCACCATGTGAAGCACCAACTTCACATATTTATTAAAAACACCCAATTGCAGCTTCTTGGATTTATGCAAGCACCAAATTACAGGTGACACCAAACCCAAGCCTTCTTCAGACACCTACTAGAGATGGAAGCACCATATTCCTGTATGCAGTATCCAATGCACACTTAATAAGGAAGCTTACTACTCACTATACATGGAATCCACTCTTCTTGATAACAAAATTGTTCTCCACAACCCTTATCTCACACAACATTCTCTGTCCTCTTCTCACTCTATAGAATCTCCCTATTCCGCCAACAACATTCACTAACATATAACTCTCTCAACACTTTGTCCACACCACAACATCATACTTCTCTAGGCCCTCTTCTCTCAACAACATACATTCAGCATTAGACCCCTTCCATTCCACATGATCTCTCAGGGTTTCTTTCCTCTGCACAAGAACTCTTAACCTCTTCTTTGCAGCACGGGATCACTTGGCCTTACACAGCAGCACACTCACACCCACGTAGCCCTCCACACATATCACTTGCCACAATTACGCTCCCCTCACATTTCTCAACAACAATCCTTGGTTTTGTTTCAATCCTATGTTGTCTCTATCAGACATCACTCTGCCATTCACACTACCTGAGTGTACTCCTGCATGGCTTCTCCATCCTTCTGTTGCATCTCTGGATTGAATTTTTTTGCTACATTAAGACATGAGAATTTTCTCTTGAGTATTCCCATGTTGAGACATGAATCTTCAATCAACCTGCACACTTCAACAAGGCACTATCCTTTTCATGAACAAATATCCTGTCTCGAAGTTTCTAATCTTCATTCAAATCCTTGTATCACACAAGCAAGATTAGGGATGGCTTGTATCAGATCATGACATACTCCATTAAATCACCCTGCGCAATTGTGGTCCTTGATGCCTTGACTCAATTATCTTTGCAGTCATCATTACTCCAATGACCAACTCTCTTGTGTGCAGTTACTCTTAGCTACTGAGTTATCCATCCTGAATACACCTTTGTGCTACAATATCAAATCCCAATTATATCATAAACTTTCATTAACATGATATTAAAATATTATGATATCTCGATATTTCAAGCCCCTTTTTTCTTAGCCTATTTTTTCATTTCCTCCATATGACCAGGTGTTTTCACCGACGACATATCACTCAAGTGCTAAGCCCTTTAGGATTCTGTCGAGGGCCTATCTCCCTATTTTATCTCTCTACGCCCTTGGTTCTTTGGGTCTCTATGACCAAAATCCAACACATTGGAGCTCCACATATCAAAACATTCTCCAAAATGCATTTATAAAGGAGATACCAAATCCTGATCTCTAATATGTACTTCCAAAATGACATCATGCCCTCTTCATCAACCCAAGTGGTTTCTTCACAACACTTAGGTGCTAAGGCCTTCTCTCTGCCCTTGGTCCTTTGGGCTTCCACGACCAAGTGCCAATCAACATTGGAAGCCCCTGCGATCGTAATTTTCTTCAAAATGAAATTACAACGTAGTTATGAAAAACTCCAACCTCCGATATTCTGACCTTTTAGATGACATCATGTTGTTTTCATCATCTCCATGTGGTATCTCCATAGTGTTGACATGTGTCACTAGAATTTTACCCATTAGGCCACTCAACAATGCTGAAACTGACTTCCACATGTCCTCCGTATAGCCACGTCATGCTAACGTCATCTTCCACCGTCAGCTTCTAAGGGCCAATCACTTGTTTCTATGTGTCATGTCAGAGGAGATATAAAGGGTCCCTAGTTCTTTATTTTGCAAGGGAATTACTTTTTAAATCATCCTCCTTGCAACATCAGTGCTTTTAAACACTTCAGTAACTAAAAACTTGTGAAATCCCGAAGTTCTGATGTTCCAAGACCCAAGGTTCCAACATTACAACCTTCCGATATTCTAACCTTCCGAAATTCAGGTTTCTAATATTCTAAGGTTTTGAAATTTAGCCTAATCCTTTCCATGTACATCTAAGTTATATTTTGAATAGACCTCTGATATTCCAAGGTCGCAACCTTTTGAGGTTCCAAGAATTTTAGCCTTCGGAAGTTCTAAGGTTTTGAGCCTTCCTAGGAGCTTCATGTAGAGGCTCTATGACAATCTCTGCTGAGTTTTGAATTGCTGCCAACTTTGGCTATGCACTAAGACTCCTCCAATCACATTTTAACTCTTCTATCATGGAATTAAGTCACCAAAATTTTACTGGGAATAACTCTTGATCTAGGTGGCCATTTGCAGACTTCCACATAGGGTTGGAAAGTTATTTCCTGGCACTAACCAACTATGCTAACTCCAAGAGTATCTGAGCTGATCTCTTGAGGAACAAAATTCTCAAAAGTATGGGACTCCCAACCATCATAGTCATCATTTATGGCTTCTCCAATAGGTCTTCTTCTATGGTGATTCTAAGTCCATGATAAACATAGGACTCTACAACAGCCTGGCTGCCATTACATCGAGTGTCGAAGAAAGTGCCAGATCAAACAATGTTAACTTCCCAACACATCTCCCAGCATGATTATTGACATCAACGGAAGCACACTTGCAACCACTATCCATCCAAAAAATTCCAATTGTCCAACACATTTATTATGGATCAAATGACAGACAATAATAATGGAGTCCCCAAGAATGAGCAGTTCTTGAATATTCTCTAGTTTTCAGAGATAGAACATGTAAAAGGCCATACTAGGCATTTGCTTGATTATTGGTTGGTTTTTCCAAATCCCCCCAAAAAATAGATTTCTAGTTTATCAACAAGGTGAAAAATGAACCCCTTGGTTATTTTAATTATTAAATAATTAAATTAAATTAAATTAATTAATCATTTGTTTAATTATTTCATAATAGCTTATTAATTTATAATTTTCTTAATAATAATTAGTAAATTATTATTAATAGCCAAGAATTATTATTATTAACTATAATATGTATTAGAAATTACAAATATTAGTAATTGGTTAATAAACGAATATCGGACCCACGAAGGGAAACTCAATTTCCAATGGTTGTGTTATAAAGTATTATGTAAGTGATGAAATTCAAGGTTGAAATCCCCTGAAGTACTAAGACATGAATACTTGAGATATTTTCTTCTACAAATTTATATAAATTTGTGTTACATAGTTTATTATGATAATTTTATCATAAAAAGTAGTGAATATTATACGAATGTGTGTTACATAGTTTATCATGATCATTTTATCATAAAAATAGAGAATATATCCATTAAAAGTAGTGAATTAAGTGATTTTCTAGTTACTTTTTTTGAAAAACACAATCTAGTTAAAGTAAAAAAGTTCTAGACTTACCTTATAATTCCAATTTTAATGAAATATGTGTTACGTGGAAAACCTCCCAACCTCCAACCCGGGGGGGGGTCTAGAAACATGAATTTAATCCATTTTCTTCATTTTGACATAGCTCCAGAGGTCGATTTCTTTCCTTATTTTTTTGGGATTTATCAAATCCTCTCAACCATTGATAACAACACTTGATGGCCAGTGAACCTCAAAGAAAAATCTTAGGAATGAATTGAAAAATTTTCCCTTAAGGAATGAAAAAAATTGAACCACTTCTAAGAGTAATTCTCCCTATGAACACAAAGAGTAGAAGAACTCTTCAAAAATAGGAAAACCTACATTCGTTGGCTCTATCATCCCCACCGGTTGAACAATAATGAACATTGATTCAACATCACTTGGATATACTCATGTTTAAGTAAAAAGGATGCAACTATAGGGATTATACACAAAAATTATACAAAAACCCATGACCAGGCTTATTGAACCCTTAACATTCAATCATCACAGGATGACAAACATCCCACAGTGACCATTGGCCTCACTGTGCAAGCATTTCACTAGTGCAATTCTCTACAACAAAATGTTAGCATAAGGCCATTAATCCCATGAAAATTTCATGCTCATCAATACATCCTCATATGGATTATAACCAACCATTCAACATATGTACACAAGTAAACTAAGGCTTGTCTGAAAACCAAAAACGTATCACTCGTTCACACTTTAACATGAAATTCATACAAGATTATGTAAAGAAGAACGTATCTTGGATTCATATTGAAGATGGCCAACAAGGTTTGAGACTACAACTCTCCACCCAACCATAGACAATTTGTAGCCAAGCTACTTGTAGTTGTCACCCTTGAGACAAATTCTAGGGACTGAGGTGGTCTTGATCAAGGGAATAATCACCAACTGCCAGCTAAAAAGGGACTCTAGAGGTCCTTCCTACCTCTAGCCACGATCTGCTCAATAGTTAACCAATGCATAGGAAATATAGAGAGTTACTACCTCCACCCTCCAACTATCCAATAGTAGTCAACTATGCACAAAGATTCCATAGGCATGTTACCTCCACCTTCCAGCTATTCAATAACATCCAAATAAGCACATGGAATATAGAGGTCTATTGTCTCCACCCTTTAGCTATCAAATAAAAAACACACACTCACACTCCAAGGAATTGAGAGCTTCACCTCCACCTTGGCAGAATGAAACACAATATTTCCACCCAGTAAAGGGAATTGAGAACTCACTACCCATACAAGAAAAGGAGACTCCAAAATTTCCTTTACCAGGAATCCAACGACTAAGCCTCTACCTTGGGCTATCAAGGGACTCCAGAGAATTCCATCTCCACCCTCTAGCCCCCCAAGGTATCATGATATTTACCCTTAGCTGAAGGATAATTCCTCCCATACTCCTATTGCTCAACCAAAGGTATGATAGCCTTCTAAGATTGGTGAAATAAGCCAATTTCCTCTAATTCTATGTTGGTGTCATTTTTTTTCTTATGAGGAAACCTTCATACCTCTACTTTCCATTATGAGAACGATATGCCTTTCCCAAACACACATGGGAAGTTCTTCATGTTTTTTTTTCCCACAAATCCTGCCCATTCTCCTTCCTTCACACATTTTTTTGAGTCCTTTCTCAAGACTCCTCAATTTCTTTCATGTGTAACCCTCTTCATTGTTCCCATTCTCTCACAGAGTTCTTCCCTTTTCTCCCAAAACTCTATCTTCTTGGCTATGCATGTATTATCTCCCCCTTCATTATCCCTAGGAGGATTACAATATTACCTTGCTCCTTGAGTGTGTGTTGTCTCCCCTCTCCCAAGTTGACCTCCTAGGTGTTTTTCCCAACTGCACATGTAGCTCTTGTGCATTAAACTCTTTTTCATTTTGTTTTCCTGCACAATTCCGAATATAGCATGGGTTGCGTCCCTTTGTTTTGTAGCCCATAAATTCACAACAACAGTCTCATTTAAAACACCATTTTGGTGCATTTAGAGCTCAACAGTCATCCTTCAATGGATATCCACATTGTCTAGTTTCTTCTTTTAGCATGTAAGCTTAATTTCCCAAGAAACTATCCTCCCTCAGTCCCTTTGGATTTTTTTTCCTCCCTCAACCCATTTTAATTTTCAAAATTTAAATACATGAGGAAATTAGATGGAAAGGTCAAGGCAATTATGGGTTGCATTGTTATAGTTCTTATATGAAAAGTGGGTCAAGGAAGTGGAGTAGTGTAGGGGAAACATGGGACAAGAAACCCATCTTTCAACCTCATGGATTGTACAAAATTTGATGTGGCTCTTAAGGGGTTAATTCTTCAAATTGGCATAACTTTGTCCCTGGGGCTCAGAATGAGATGAAATTTATATCATTAGAAGATTTCAACAAGTATAATATGATGTCAGTAATAAATTTTTAATTTCAAATGATGAACCCATCCTCATATTAAACCTTGAAGGTCAGGTAGAGTTACACCAAAAACCATAATATGACATTTAGGGTGTTGGTTGTGTGAAAAATTGGTGTCAGAGCTTTGGTAAAAACATTAGACTTCAAAAGGCTAGAGATGTAGCACAAAAATGAAATTACAACCTTGATATAGGGTGGGACTAGATTTTTGGTTAAAAAATTAGGTTTGGGGTGCCAAAAACACACCAAAGGAATAAATTTTGGATATTTACTACATAAAGTTAAAGGTTTAAACATTAGGCCTAGAAGGCTAGAGTGTACCAAAAGATGAAAGTAGAGCTCTACGATAGGGTGGTCTCTACTATAAAGTAGTAGTAGAGTGGCTTACAAAGGTGTCAATATACTATAAAATGGTACCTACTACTACCCCAGTATAAAGTGGTCAAAGCAAAGGTTCAACATTGGACTTGGATGGGCCAAGAAGATAGATAAAAAAAGCATAGTTGCTAAAGTAATAGAGTATATGCTACAACGAAAGGAGTACAACATCAAGGATGTAAAACATGGAATTGATATCATTGGGTAGAGAAAAATGGCTATACACACCCAAGCCTATGATATGTATATAATGAATTTATGACATGTTAGTAGATCCCTATTACGATATTAAGGAGGGACTATTGAAAGATCAAACAAAAGGAAATATTCATTGGAATGTTGATTGTAAAATTTATATAGGACACAACTAGGAACAAGTTGATTGTATGGCTAGATAAGCTAATAAAGATGCTACATAGAGTCTCGTGGGGAAAAGGGTAGTGATAATAAAGTATTGATCAATATTTTGGTGAAAAAGAGTGTGGGAACCCTCCATGAGACAAATGTTGATCAAGTAGCATCCAATAATTAATAACAAACATGTCTATATGGTCTAGTTTGTTCAAAACATTGAGTGGAAATCAGGTAAAAATGCCCCTCTTGAAAATCAAAATTTTTAAAGATATGAATGCATAAATGGAGAGTAAATCAAGGTCTAGCTTTAATTAATCTATAGGTGACATTGACGGCCACATGATCATTCTATGGTTTTTGGAATAAATGTTTCTTTATGGGTTGTTTTCATGTGAACAAGGACAACATGTTGCACCTATGAGACATACCATTAAATGACTATAAGTTCTCATAAGGTAGATTGTTTGCACATTTCATAAATGTAGATAAATAATGAGAAAGGTATGTGGTGCATAAGCATGTGAATGTCCATGAATGCATGATTGAATGCATAACATAAATGCATGTTTCTTATTATGCATATGAAATAGATTTGTAAGTAGCTGAAATGATTAGAGTTTGCTCTAAATTGTGAAATAGAGATTATCGCGGGGTTGGTAGACATTGCAAATAAGGAAACATGCACGTTGTAAGGTTGGATGCAAATGAAATGCTGAAAATATCACATTGAAGATATAGAGCTACAAAATATTAATAAAACAACCATGTATTCTCACTCTGTTAGAGTATATTTGAAACATTGATTTAAATTTGATTGCATTGGAATAATAGACGCTAATTGGGTTTTATGAAGTTGTTGTGTTATGAAGAATTGGGGGTTGAGTCTAGGAGAGATGATAAGGATAATTTATAGCCATTGGTGAGAAATAAAGCAGAGCGTTGTGAAATTCGAGTTATGCAAAGAAAACTAAAAAGGGAGAAGCCTCGATTTTCTTCTTACATATATTTTGTTGAGAATGAAAAGTATTGGAATGTAGAAAATTATAAACACCCTAAGAATACTTTCATAAGTGATATTAAAAGGGATAATGATGTAGAAAATCCATGTAGATTCAAACTGATAATTGTAATACACTAAAACAATATACTTGAATCTACTCTACCAATTGTGGAAACTAATTACGATCACGAAATCAAAAAACATGAAAGATAAATAATTTCAATCACATATTACACAAACCCTGCTATATGTATATTGCATAAGACAAAAAATATGAGAAGAATAGAATGGTTTTCTCCAACCAGAGAAACCTCTGCACTATCTCTATTTCTCTCATTGCTTCTTAGACAAACCATGGCCAATAATTAACCAATTTTCTACCCTCTAGGATCCCTATTTCCTTGAATTTTTAACTAAGGTAATTAGCCCCTATTAATTATGGAAATTCTTAATATGAATTGTGCAATACATCTAGGGCCTTCCTCTGACTACATGCACCACCTGTACAATTTGGATGATTATACAACTAATAGTACACTTCCCTTGAGCTCCAATATAAGCTGGGTATTTCTCAGAACTGACATGCATGAGTCATTTATGAGTGAATCATCAGTGATTTGATTGATCACTAGATGTGGTTCAAGTCCAAGTTCCACTCTTTGACCTCTCACTAGTTCCTCCATCAGTTAGAACTAGTTAAACTGATTTTAACTTAGATAAACTAATTTAATTAATTACAACTCAAAATATACTCAACCAGGGCTCTTATTTTGTAGGAGACGCCCTACATGACTTAAGTTAGAACCTCAACTCAAATTAAATAAACCAACTAAGTCAAAATAAATTAATTAACTCGTACAATTTTTCTTGTGATGTGGAATTACAATTATATTCTAATTTAATTCAAGGGAAAATTAAATTAGAATATTTCTTGGTGCCATTCTAAACACTCCCTCTTAGCAAGAAAGGGATTATATGATACCCCAATCTTGCCACTATGGAACTCGAAATTTCATCTTGACAGTGCCTTCGTCAAGGTTTATGCATCCCGTTCCTATGTAGGAATGTACTCTAGCATCATGATCTGCCTTTGCACACAACATCTGAGATGGTGGTACTAGTTGTTAATATGCTTAGACCTGTTAGTGTCAGTCTAGTCATACTGCCATCAGTGATCAAAATTACTCTTTTGCATTTGCATATTAGGAGTCCCATACCATAAATTTTCACCATTCCATTAGGTCATGGATTCATTGATGATAGTGGTTTTTCATTAGTTTTCCCTCATGTGAAACTTGCTGATTCTCCTCTCTATGATCTTTATTCATGATTCACTTTCACTCTCAAAATCATATTATTAGGTCATAGGGTTGGTCTCATTAGGTTCTAGGATCTCACCATGGTCAAATTAATGATTCAAGTGTCAATAAATATCAGCAAGGTCATGAGGAAGTCAATAAACTCAAAGTCACAACACCTGGGAAGATCAAAGAAATGTTTTATTCAGCTTGATGTCATTTTTGCCTCAAAACTCTGTTTTGAGGTGAAAATATGATACTTTACTTTGTTATCATATTTTATGTAATTTTATGTCATCATATGTAATAAGTCACACTTCAGAAGCTGCTATCTCCACAAAGTCACCACCTTGCCCTTCAGAGAAGTTTTCTACATTGTTTTCAGTCTAGAATCATGTTCTACATATGTCCATCATAAAGAGCCTAGAAAGAGATTTCCAACGGTATATTACACTCTCAAAAATGACTCCTGGGTTGAAATCTATGCCTAAATGAAAAAAAGGTCCTCTATAGTCTAACCCCTTCCCTTTTCCCATTTCCCTCTTACACTTTATTTCATAAATTTTTTAATGTTTTCCCTTATAAAACCCCTTTTCCCCTACCTGACGGCTTAATCGCATTCATAAATTTCTTTGACTTATATAAATCCCTGATGCGATTAAATAAAACCACTTCTCCTCATACCCCTTAAACTTTATAATAAAGTTTTAAAGCTCTTATATTATAAATCCCCTCCTCTGATCCCATCGCACCCCTCCTTCCGATCCAATCAAAATATATAAATCACCGTCCTGATTGAGTGCTCCCGATTGACTCCACTCGATTACATCTGGACCGTCGATCTCCTTAAAGATCCGACGACCCACAGACAATCGCATCGCAAATCCGCAACATCCCCGTGCCCATAATTTCCCTGATCCGATTGACTTCCGATGCATCTCTGCTGTCGATCGGCCTCTCTAATTGAATGACCCATAAGCCATCGCGCTAATCGCAATCGGCATTTACAAAGACCATTGCTTCCCACTCCCCTCCGATCTTCCGATTGCGATTAGCTGGGCCCACCATAAGGTTTCCGCCCCGCTCCAAAGCAAAGGCGTTTTTCCCTCTGTAAAAGTAATAAAATGATTTCCAAAGGGTTTTATGCACTCCCTATCGCACGCGCTTATCCCATAATATGTTTAAAGTCCCTGCCTCCCTCCCCGCCGATGCGACTGATCGCAATCGGCGCTTTCTCATAATATGTTAAAACTCCACCCTGCTTACCCTCCGATGCCCGATTGCGATTGACCTTCCTGGCCCCACCTTTAAACATTTTCCGCCCATTCAAACTAAAAAGGC
This sequence comes from Pinus albicaulis, assembly GCA_034641835.2. Lineage (NCBI taxonomy): Eukaryota > Viridiplantae > Streptophyta > Pinopsida > Pinales > Pinaceae > Pinus > Pinus albicaulis. Next base: position 1,209,545,489 of record CM076582.1, read on the forward strand.
CTTTTACCTTTGTATAGCCCCATTTTACTTATCATTTCATTTTGTAAGGACCTTTTCCCAATCGCATCGGAGTTTTTTATGCCCTGTTTCAATAAACTATTCCTTTCCTCTGATCCCCAATTGCAATTACAACATCGCATAGCATATTTCAATCGCTCCATTATATATTGTATCCCCTTCTTCCCCTTCGATTGCGATTGCGATTGCGACTTGAACCCCACCGCCTTTCCCTTCGCTCCTTATATCCAAAAGGGGTCATTACGTCATTTAAGGCATAATTTCATTTCCATGGTTTCAAAAGAATTTTTATTTAAATTTGGTTTTCTTCAAAGGACAAAGACAAAGAGACAGTCAAAGGGACGAGAAAATAAATATGAACCAGTAAGATGTCTTCAAAAATGATTTAAAGGGGATCTGTCTTTCAGATTGCCTATTTTTTTTTTTATTCATTCGATGTAACAACAAACGTTCTAGATGGTCAAAATGTATTGCAGTTCCTTCTTTTCAGGGGCATGTTGTTGGTCTCTTTCCTATGTTTAGACTTCAGTGAATCAACTCCCTTTCTCTGTGGATCTATTTCCCACATTTCTGGTCTATTTAATGTAATTTTGAATCATTTGTAAAGCAGTGAGTAAGTCAGTAAGTCAGAAGTAAGGGAATAGTGTGGAAATCAAGGAGGACGCTCTGCGCTCCATTGTAACAGTTTGACAGGGAATTAATAAGATATGCAACTCTGATTTTTGGGATCCATGTGGTATGAATTTTAGCATTCGTTCTTTCCTTTGTGTTCATATGTGAAATTGTTATGTTCATCATTCATTCATAAACATTTCTGGTTGAATGCTTTCAAGATAGATAGGTAGAATCCATTTTTATGCTCTGCCTTGGGAAATCATTCAATATTCTGTGTTTTCATCTGTTTGAAAAGGATTCATCTTCTATGCCCTTTTCAGCTCCTCACCAGTCTTTCCATCCCATCATTGTTTAAACTTTAATTGCTAAAATTCTTTCCTACCTTGCCCCATGAAATACCCTGTATCCCTAATTTAATTCCCCAGTTTCAAACTGTCCCATTTGTTCCATACATCCCTAAAAATTAATTTATTAAACATTTCCTATTATTATACCTAGCCTAAAATCAGTTCATAATTGTACTTTGTTGAATATATTTTCATGGAGAGAGCCCGCTCCTGACCTTGTGGGGCTAGCTACAAGGCTGAGCGTGGTTTAAAGGTTACCCTAATTTGACGTTTTCAACCTGAGGTACAAATTAGGTGCTAACAAAACTTATCATGAAAAACTAGATTAACTGAGATTTTTATGCAACTCTGGTTGTCACATTAAATCAACGTATGATCCATTTGTTAACCAAACAACCCAACAAGGACATTCCTCATCCAGATAGCCTCACAAGTTGTTTAACTAGCAGCCATGTACTTTGCTTCTGCTGAACTGAGTGCAACTGATCTCTTCTCCCTATTGTACCAGGAAACTGCTGATGACCCAACACTAAAGATTCCTCTTGATGTGCTATTCCTATCTGATGGAATCCCTGCCAAATCTGCATCTGTGAATCCTTGCAGCTTCACTCCCTCTATTTTCCCATATCAAAGAGAAAAATGAGTGGTGTCATTGAGGTATCTCAACAAATGTTTGGCTACCTTCCAATAGAGCTTGGTTGGATTAACCATTGCTTGACTAATATGGTTAACCACATAAGACATGTCTGGTCATGTGTTCACCAAGTACATGAGTGAACACACAAGTTTCCTGTAAATGGTAGCTTCTACTAGTTCACCTGAAGTAGCATCTTCCTTCCTCCAATTCCTTGCTAGAGGAGTATCAATGGGTTTTCTTCTCTCCATGTGAAACTTATTCAATATATCGTTGGAATAATTTCCCTGAGAGACAAACAATTTCCCATCTCTTTGCAAAATTTCCAAACCAAGGAAATAATGCAACAAACCCATGTCTTTCATCTCAAATTCTCTTGCCAAATCTTCTTTGCATGAATTTACCAGCTTCTCATCACCTATTAGAATTAAATCATTGATATATAATACTATAGTAAATAATTTACCTTCAACCACAATATGGTAAAGGTTTGTATCTTCTTCACTTTTGGTGAAGCCCAACTTGGTGAAATAGATGCTGATCCTAGTGTACCAAGCATGGGGTGCTTGTTTCATTCCATACAATTCTCGTTTGAGTCTGCACACACATGACTCTCTGTCGAAGGTCTCAAATCCTTTTGGATGCTCTATGTACACCTATTCCTCAATTGTTCTGTTTAGGAAAGTTGTCTTTACATCCATATTGTGTATTTTCCATCCCATTTGTGCTGAAAGTGCTGTAATATATTTGATTGAAGAGTACCTTTCTAATGGAGAAAATATCTCCTCTTAATCTATTCCCTCCACCTGAGGTAAACCCTTGGCCATAAATATGGCCTTGTGTTTCTCGACACTCCCATCTGCTGCTTGATTCACCTTATACATCCACCTGGATCCTACAATTGACTTTTCCTCTAGTCTTGGGACAAATTCCCATGCACTGTTCCTGATAATGGAGTCATACTCCTCTACCATGGCATCAACCCACACTGGTTGTTTGACTTCTTCCTCAAATGAGGATGACTCAATATCTACACTCTCACTCATAAGAGCCATGTAGCTAGTGTACCTATCTAGTGACCTTCTCTACCTGCGTTGTGATATGGATGCTCCCATATTCTCTCTAGCATCATGCATCAACCTGTGAGCCTCTCTGGTGCACTTCCTTCCATCTCTGGATGTCTCTGCATGAGTGGGTGCTTCAACTCTTTGTTCCTTTGCTTGTAGTTGATCCACATATTGAGGTTCTCCTTTTGGAGCTAACATTAAAGAAATTTTGAGGTCTAAAATGGGCCTCCTAAGAAAAATGTACAACCAAAATAAACCAAAATAAAATTTATAAGAACCAATAGGATTCAAGATGATGATGTCAACCATGGGGGATTATTCACCATTTTTGGGGTAAAAATATTAAAAAATAATAAAATAATAAAACTACTTTTTCAAATTGTATTTTCAACTTATCTCCCTAAGGTTTTACTAGAATTTCAAGCAGGAGTACTCGTTGGATGCAAAATTTAATTCCTCATCCAAGGAGTATCCATGTTACATGCTTTCGATGGAGCCTACTAAATGAAAAATGAGAAATACATGAAAAACCGCGATTGCAATCACATTTTTCATGTATTTGTTATTTTTCGTGTAGCAAGTTCCATCGAATGTATGCAACATGGCTAATCCTTGGATGAGGAATCAAATTATGCATCCAACGAATGTGCCCGCTCGAAATTTGGGTAAATGCATAGCGAGATAAGTTTAAAATACGAGTTGAAAAAGTAGTTTTTTCTTTTTTCCCTCTAAAATTTGATGATGTAATCTAATTTTATTTTATTATTTCTTAGGAGGCCCACTTTAGACCTAAAAATTCCCCTAATGGAGCTCCCCATCTGCATGCATCTAAAGCTCCCTCTCAAGGGAAATTCGCATGGCCTTCCCTTCATTTAATTTCACATCTCTACAAATCACTATCAACCTGTGAGATGGTAGGTTCACTTGGTAGTTGTGAGGTGTATCAGTGTTCCCCACAAATATTCCCAACTTCACTGTTGGTTCTATCTTTTTCTGTGCATCCTTGGTAACATGAAAATAAACTGATGAACCAAAAATTCTTAAGTGTATGACATCTAGCTTATTACCAGAAAATGATTCCTTTTCTGTACTCATCCTAAGGAGAAAATGAGGACTCTTGTTCTACACATATAGATATATGTTGCATATTTTTCCCCACAAGTGAAATGGTAGGCCCTAATCATGTAACATCGCCCATGCAGTTTCCGCAATGCTTATGGTCTTGATTTCTGCAACCCCATTCTATTGTGGGTTATGAGGTGTTATAAACTCTCGTTGAATGTCTTCTGATGCACAATATTTATTGAATTCATTCAACACATATTATCCACTACTGTCACTCATGAGCACCTTCACTTTCTTTCTTGTGTCATTTTCAACAAGTGCTTTGAACTCACAAAATTTTGAGAACGCCCGGTCTTTCTTTTGCATGAAGCATATCCAACACTTGCGTGCAACATAATCTACAAAAATCACATAATAATTGTGCATGGCCTTGGATGCTATCGAGAATGGTCCACACGCATCTGAGTGAAGTCCTGTAGAAATCTGTTTCATGATATTAAAAGCTATGTGGTGTAGATGGCCAAATATTCTATGCCATAACTCACAGATGTATTGACTCTCCACCTTCTCTGTTTTCATGCTCAAGGAAGAAAAATATTCTACATCGAATTTTGATAGATTCTTTACTCGAACCCCAATATTCTTCACCCGTCCCATGGCTATGTGATGAAGGAACACCTTTACTTTACTAAATATCACATCGTAACCACAGTCTTCCAACATAGCAACTAAAACTAATTTCTTCTTCAAACGAGGAACATACATCACATATTTCAATGTGAGAGGAGAACTAGACTCCCTATGAAAGGTAACAATATTGATGTCAGTTTCACTATACCTCCCATCATCTCCCATCTCAATGTGCATCTGGAGGTCCTTCTCCTCCAAGTCACTGAAGAACTCTTTGTTGTTAGTCATATGGAATGAGCCTCCACTATCTAGGTACCACACAGAACCTGTCGCTAATGACACCATGCATGCGATGAGAGTAAAATCCAACTCGAATTGTGAAGAAAGAGCTTCACCTACCACTCCTCCTCAAGGATTCTTGTCGACCTTCTTGTGTGGACACTTCATGGCGCAGTGCCCCAACTCGTGATAGTGAAAACATTTAATCTTTAACAATCCTTTCGTCTTTCTTGCCTAACCAGAATCTGATTTGGAATGGGATGAATTCCCTTTCCCTTTATTTTCCTTTCCAGCCAAGGCATAGTTCTGCTCATCATCATGCTTTAATGACGATCCATCTCTGGTGTTCCGTTGAATCTCTTCTTGCACCAAGTCAAACCACAAACGATCCCACTCTGGTAGCTTCTCCCTCCCATTTACTAAATCCTAGTAGTTGTACCAACTCTTGGGAAGGCCTAGAAGTTATAGGCTCACTGGATCATCTTTAGAAATTATAACACCAACACTTACAAGCTCATCTTGACATTGCGTAAACTTGGTCAAGTAATTTGGTATTGTGCCACCCTTCTCCATCTTTGTTTTCCTGAGCTTTCCCTTCAGTGCCATATTTCTATGGTCACTGTTGCTCTGAAACAAATATGTTAAGGCCTTCCACATTGCATATGGAGTTTCCTTTCCAAGGAGGTTCGAGACAATATGATCTCAAACTCCTTCTAGTAGAATTATTTTGGTCTTTGCTACAGACTTCTTCCACTCTGCTAGGTCTTGTGCATCAACTAGAGCTGGTTTCAGGATGTCCTTGTCAATCATGAACTCCTTCAATCCATTTTCTTCCAAGAATTATTCCATATAGTCTCTCTAGGAAATGTAATTCGACCTACCCTCCAGGCCATACTCGAGCCTCAAACCATATAATGCCATAATAATCTTGCTTCTAGCTCTTAAATATTAGCTATGTAAAACTTGTTCCTCTTGCAAGTAAAAACTAAAATTCTTCTCTTCTATAGTGATTCTTGCTTTGATACCATGTAGAAAATCCATGTAGATTCAAACTGATAATTGTAATATTCTAAACCAATATAATTGAATCTACTCTACCAATTGCAGAAACCAATTACAATCGCAAAATCACAAAACATGAAAGAGAAAGAACTTAAATCACACATTACACAAATATTTATTGGGGAAAGCCTCAGCTAAAAACCCTGCTATCTGTATATTGCGTAAGTCAGAAAATGTGAGAAGATTAAAATACTTTTATCCAGCCAAATAAACCTCTGCACTATGTCTATATGTCTCACTGCTTTCTAGACAAGCTTTGGCCAATAATTAACCAATTTTTTGCCCACCAAGATCCCTATTTATTTGCGTTGTTTCCTTGGGTAATCAGCCCCTATTAATTAGGTAAATCAATATGAATTGTGCAATACATCTATGGCCTTCCTCTGACTACATGCACCACTTGTACAACTTGGATGATTATATAACTGATAATGCATTTCCCTTGAACTCCAATATCAACTGCATCATTCTCAAAATTGAAATTCACAAGTTATTTATGAATGAATCATTAGTTATCTGATTGATCACTAGATGTGGTTCAAGTCCAAGTTCCACTCTTTGACCTCTCACTAGTTCCTCCATCAGTTAGAACTAGTTAAACTTTTTTTTTTTTGTAAGTTTGGTAGTACCTTTCATTTTTCTCTTTTTTTACTTTTTTTTTTACTCCATTTTCATCAACATGTCTAAATACATCACCTCGATCAGGGTAGGGAATTGAACCTGTGATGAGTGCTGTAATAGCTCGCCTCATCACCATTTAACCAAGACCCCACAGACTAGTTTAACTAATTTTAACTCAGATAAACTGAGTTAATTAATTACAACTCTAAATAAACTCAACGAGGACTCCTATTTTATAGGAGACACTCTACATGAATCAAGTTACATCATCAAATCTAATTAACTTAACCAACTAATTCATACTAACTAAGTTCACTCCTACGATTTGTCTTGTGATGTGGAATTACAATTTTATTCTAATTTAATTTAAGGGAAAATTAACTTAGAATCTTTCTTGGTGCCATTTTCAACAAATGATCTTTGTATACCCAAGACTGGAATAGCTTGAATGCATAAGAGTGCAAGGGGGAAGGAATCCTAGGCTATTATGGTAAGAATTTTGGTTGTTATGCCTTTCTTTTGAAAGAGGAAAAATGGTGAAACACCTTAAGCTTGAGCATATTGATTTATTTTTTACATAAGCTAAACTATTATTAAATGATTGAATTTTTCAATATAATAAATTAGTTTATGATTATAAGTGTTGACTCCACATGCTTAAGAATTAATGGGACTAACAACTAATGTCTGAATCAATTGGTGCATTAAGAAAGACACAAACCTTTCTTGGGAATTTGACATTAATAGACCACTTGTTTGAAGTGGGATTCAAAGTAAGGAAGTTCCTCTTGCCATCAAAAGGGCGTTAAAGAATTTTCAACCAAGTATGCATAGTATAGAAAACCATGAAAGTATGGAGATCAACCATATTACAACAACATGTAATTTGAAGGAATATGTAAGTATTCCTTTAGGGTTAAGTTGTATCTTTAATGATACGAATAAATGCACATGAGTTATGAATGTTGAAGAAAGGAATGGTTAAGGTAGAGCATTTTCGGTGCACATAAGATTTGATCTCTCTCACACACATAAAAAAAAATAGGTATGGGCTACCTTGATAAAGACTAGTTAACTAATGGAATAATGCATTCACTAGCCACAAAGAATAAAGGAAAATTATGCAATGAAAAATGTGGATTTACGAAACTCTAGAGCCCATACGAGTGAAATCTAAATAATCCATGAGATTGTGAGTGTGACTTTGAAAAAGATATGGTTAAGAACTAATTGAGTCACACCAAAGTAAATGGGATATCAAAAAAATATAAAAATTTTTATTTTATTATGTAAAATAAATTTATATCGATTTAATATATAGAAATTTCAATTTAATTTTTAATAAAACAAAAATATAATTATAAAGCTATATGTAATTAAATAGATGTCTAAAAGCATAAAAGTAAGATGAATTAGATATTTTAGCTCGTAATTCAACGAGTTCAGTTTTGAGAGTTTTTATTTTATTGTTTATAAACCCTCAAAACTGAAATTGTTGGATTACAAGCGAAAAAAATAGTTCATCTTTACTTTCATGGTTTTAGAGTACTTGTGCCATATTTACTATATACGCTCTTAGATATTTTGGTTGTACTTACAACTTAGCTACCTAATTAAGGTGCCACCCAGAAAAACCGGTATACGCATGGGCTTCGACTGAAGCTTGCAACAACAACATAGGCTGACTGGCCTTGTTGAGTCTCTTCTTTGTGTATACTTATTCACCCATACACGAACCCATACACAAACCTACTCAGGTATTACATGCTCTGGCAACCTTCTTCTGCGGCTTCCCTCGCCTTTTAACGGTCTTGGCGTCCCTTCTACCTTTTGGAAAACCTCTGGCGAACCTCTGGTGTAAATAAATAACACAAATACTACCCCAACAGACTTTAAAATAGACACAGAGTTTTCAGTACTCAAAATATGCAGAATAAATTTCACTCTTTATTGATCAGAAGATTTCAGATTACAAAGAGTTGTGATACAGACTCTATTGTTCTCTCCTGAGATAGACTGTGATGGCATTTACCAATGTTTGCTTCTTAATAAATAAGATAGCTTTCTGGAGGCTACCTGGATAATTCACAGACTCAGTCTCTGAACAAAGACACACCAACACACATATAGACAATCATGTATATTCTGACCACTTTAAAGCCTTCTAGCGTCATCAACTGCAATCGAAAGTTCGTGCAATCACTTTGGGGAGGTAAGTAGAGAAATACATAATCTCAAAGTAGAAATCTCTACTCTTAAATATCAAGTAGCTCAATTGGAAAAAGGAAAGAAGCCTTTGGCACAAAATATTTTTGCATGCACAACTTCATACACTTTGCATACTGCACCAAAATATACTGAGTCTCAAGTTGAAATAATTGAGGGAAAAAGAGATCCTACAGTAGGTTCCAGAGAAATGAGGATACTAGCAATTGAATACCAACAACATCATGTCCTCATTAATGTCTGCATAAAAGGGGAAATGTTTCCCCTAACGGCCTTAATTGATTCAGGTGCAGATATCAATATTTTTAGTACAAAGGTAATCCCAGCTAAATTTTGGGTTGCAGCTACTAGAAAAGTAGTTGGGTTGGGAGATAAAACCCTAAAATATGAAGTTCCCAAAGCTGCCATATGTTTTGACCAAAATTGCATAAAGCTAAAGTTTGTAGTAGCAAACATTCCTGTTGATTGTATATTAGGAAATGTCTTTCTTGCAGCTGTGGAACCACATGGTTCAGTCAGATTAAAAGGAAATAGAGTTGGATACTTCATTACTGTCCCTATTTCTGACAAGAGTAAAAAACAGATTGAAATGTCATATATTTCAAATCCTAGAGTCTCTACAATGGTTCAGGCTATGAAGGAATTAGAGAAAGTTGAAACCAAACTGACTAAATTGAAATATTTAAAATCTACTATCCAAATAGGGGAACAGTTCAAAACCCCTATAGTCATTAATAAAATCTCTGAACTAAAGAGAAAGGTTGAAGAAGAATGTTGTTTTGAGGAACCTAATGCTTTCTGGCATAGAAAGCAGCATAGTGTTGATCTGCCATACAAGTCAGGATATGAAGGAAGGCCTTGCAAAAGTAGAGCCATTCCTATGAACAAGGAATATAGAGATATCTGTGAAAAAGAGATCAAGCAGTTATTGGATAGAAAGCTAATAAGAGAATCTGACAGTCCATGGAACTGTTATGGATTCTATGTGAATAAAAGGCCTGAACAGATTAGGGGTATCCCAATATTTTTCATAAACTACAAACCCTTAAATTCATTTTTAGCTGAAAATACCTATCCAATACCCCACAAGGGTGATTTGTTAACCATAATCGTAGGAGCAAAAATATTTTAAAAGTTTGATCTCAAATCAGGATTCTGGCAAGTGGTCATTGTAGAAAAAGATAAATTCAAAACTGCTTTTAGTATTCCTGCAGGTCACTATGAATGGAATGTTATGCCATTTGGTTTGAAACATGCCCCTTCAAAGTTTCAGGAAGTAATGGACTTAATTTTTAAGCCTTATTTTGATTGGTTGATGGTGTACATAGATGATATTTTTATATTTTCTAAGAATATTCAGGACCACTTCAAGCATGTACAGACTTTCCTGCAAGTGGTCAAAAGAAATGTTCTTGTTTTAAGTAAGAAAAATATTGAATTGTTTCAAACTTCTATCAATTTCCTCGGTCATACAATCTAGAATGGCCAGATATCTCTCCAAAAGCATGCCCTTGAATTTGTAGAAAATTTTCCTGATGTCATTATGGATAAAATCCAGCTTCAGAGGTTTCTGGGATGTCTAAATTATGTCAGCAATTTTTATCGGGATTGTGCGAAAGACAGGAACCTTTTGAATCAGAGACTGAGAAAGAATCGTTCACCTTGGACTAGTGCCCATACAAATGCTGTAAAAAATATAAAGGCCAAGGTAAAATCTCTTCCAATCTTGTATGTTGTTGATGAAAGTTCTTCTAAAATCGTTGAATCAGATGCCAGCGATTTGGGGTGGGGAGGAGTACTCAAACAAAAGAAGGATGGCGAGGAACAAATAATCCAGTTTGCCTCTGGAACATGGAGCCCGACAGAAAGAAATTATTCTGTCATTGAAAGGGAGGTAAAAGCTGCATGGAATTCTATTGATAAATTTGAATTTCATTTGGTCAATAGAAATTTTTTATTGAGATCAGATGCTTCTGCTTTAAATAGAGTTCTAACAAAGGACATTAAAAATCCTGGTGAAGCAAAATTCACCAGATGGCAAGCCTTATTTTCCAATTTTGACTTTGATGTAGAACACATTAAAGGATCTGAAAATTGTCTGCCAGACTTTCTTAGCAGAGAGCATATCCCAACAAGAACACATAATGGTGATTGTAATATAATGGGACCCTAATCAACATAAATAAATACTCAGGTCCATCCTTGAAGATAAAATTTGGCGAGAATATTGTGACCAGTGGAAGCAAACTTGGCAACTCAGAAACACTAAAGTCTTGGATGAAAATCTGCAGAATCACACAGAAATTCTACACCTAGTTCCTGAAAGAAAGGTGTATCATAAAGGTAGCAGATGCATCCACGACATGGTGTATTCCAGAAGCATGGCAACAGCTCATCAAGTAGAAGAAACATTAAGAACTGACTTCCATTACATCACCATGGTATGGTCTGAAGGAATTGACAGACACAAAGTCTATCACAAATACTTCTGTATAAACAGAACAAGAAATCTTGCATGGACGCATACACTTAATTTTGCCCAGTGGCCAGGAGGAGATCAAAATCTTATTTTCCCTGACACAATATATAATTTTGCAGGTTATAAAAAGATTTGGTGGGATCTACTAAATGTTGATGGGAAAAACAAAACCCATAACACAAAGCTGAAGTTTGGTCCAACTTGGATCATGCAACAAAATCAACAATGTGATTGGCTACAAGACTAGTGGAGTGATTTCGGCATCAAAAAAACAGCCATTGACCCTGTTTATTATGAATCATACTTCCAGTTGCTTTGTGATTGGTGTTTAGAAAATAATATTCCCGAGTGCTTTCATACTCCTTGTAGAACTTTTAGTGATCTTCAAATAACAGAAAATCAAATATTGCACCAATATATGACCAGACACTATGAATGGTTGGTCATGACTAAGATTAAACACCAAATTGTATTAAACAAACCCATGATAGTTAGAAGGATTTACACTAAAACATGGGTTGAGCCTTTATATAAAAGGTATCGATTTCCCGGCATTACTCCTTTAGATAATCCAGCAGAAATGGTTCTCGTGGACTCCATCTAAAAGTATACACAGTGTACATGATACCTAGTCACGGGTAAAATGTGACTGGCTTTCTCGAGGGCTTTTCGGTAAAAAGCTTCCTCCTTGTAATAAACAATTTTCTCATGGGCTTTCTATATGAAAAAGTATCCACTAAGCTTTGTTTTTATTTTGTACCCACATGCCTTTGTCCGGACTTGGAATCTCTGTGCGGATGTCGCCTTGGCGTTACTCGAAAGCAATGATTCCATTTCCAAGTCACGAGTCCTACAAGAATGTTTCTCCCCTCTCCTTTTTTATATAAGGAGGGTAAGGCTCATTCATGAGGCATCAAAGTTTAGAGTTAGAGATTCGAAGATTCATTTGTGTGTCAAGTGAGTCTGAGTTATTTCCTGCTCTGTATCTGCAGGCTGAGAAGCTTCATATGCTTGCATCACAAAGTAAATTCTGATTCTAGTCAATAGGTTATTCTGAGAAACCTACGTATCAGTGTGAGAGCACTGGTAAGAACCTAAAGTGGCCGGAATATATAGGATTGTCTATATGTGTGTTGGTGTGTCTTTGTTCAAAGACTGAGTCTGTGAATCGGTCATGTAGCCTCCAGAAAGCTATCTTATTTATTAAGAAGCAAACACTGGTAAATGCCATCACAGTCTATCTCAGGAGAGAACAACAGAGTCTGTATCACAACTCTCTGTAATCTGAAATCTTATAATCAATAAAGAGTGAAATTTATTCCGTATATTTTGAGTACTGAAAACTCTGAGTCTATTTTAAAGTCTGTTGGGGTAGTATTTGTGTTATTTCTTTACACCAGAGGTTCGCCAGAGGTTCACCAAAAGATAGAAGGGATGCCAAGACCGTTAAAAGGCGAGGGAAGCCACAGAAGAAGGTCACCAGAGCATGAAATACCTGAGTAGGTTCGTGTATGGGTGAATAAGTATACACAAAGAAGAGACTCAACAAGGCCAGTCAGCCTGTGTTGCTGTTGCAAGATTCAGTCGAAGCCCCTGCGTAAAATTGGTATCAGAGCCAGGTTTGTCATCTGTTTCGTGCAGGTTAGTACTCAAATACATTTCTCTTTGTTGAAAAATGGATCCAGTTAGAAGATCTGTTTCTTTCCGAGAATTAGATGAGAAAGAAAAAGCTGAAGAAAATCCCCTTAGGGATATGTTTGCATTTGCTTCTAGTCGTGTGATTAATTCTGCTGAATTAGAATATGAAGAATCACAACCATTTGCTAGATGGAAGCTCCCTAGCATTAATGCTTCTCATGTATATTCAGATCTTTCTTTTTTCCATTTAAAGGCCGCCACTAGAATTTCCATTAAGGAATCCATTAGTCAAATTCAAGAAAACTCCTAATGTGTATAATCCATTCCTCTTCTGAATTCTAAGCAACTTCAAGCCAAAGCCAAAAGGCTCAAAACTCAGTACTTGCATTTGGGATGTATTAGAATCGACATCAATGCTTTGACACATCAAGGGTTAAATACCTTTGTTTTAGCCACTGTCAGAGATCTTACACATAGCAAGTATACCAATTCTTTAATTGGAGGAATAGTTTCTCCTTTGTCAAATGGCCCAGCCTATTTCGATTGTTATCTAAATTTTTAGTATATGTCTTTGATGAAACAAATGACAAAATTCTTCAGTTACAAATCCAGAGCACTGGATTTGATATGACAAGAAAAAGACATAATATAGCCATTCCGACTAGAGGATGTTTCCGTCATACCAACACCCTCTACCCTGAAGTCCTCCACACACCAAGAAAAGAGTCAAAGTCAAGTGTTGTTGTTCTAACAGATTCCAAAAGTCAAAAATTAGAACATCAAACTATCATATGGGAAGACCTCACTTTCCCTGAGCACTGGGTTGTGTCAAATCCCAAGCCTCCGAGTATGAAAAATATTACTTCTGCAAACATCCGAGAAGACCAGTACTCTGCTGTTCTATATTTTCCCCAAAGATCTACCATAGACAGGAAAAGGATTGACCAAGCTCGCAAAATTTCCCCATTATACAGAGATCCTCTTGAAGTTGATACAGATTGTTCCAGTTATGTCACAAATTTTTGTAAACATATTTCTTTATTTGAGTTTGCTCAAATTGTAAATTTTTCCTCTGTTGAAGTTGTTTTCCCTGAGTGAAAAATACCTGTAGATTTGAGCAGTATTACAGAATTCGTCATTCATGCCAATCATCATCCAAGGACAGGTGAAGCCCTAGCTTCTACATCTATAAACCCTTGTCCAAATCCAAAGTGTTCAGATATTCCCTTCCCACATGAATTTGATCATGTTATGATGATGCACTTATTACCCTCTTTGGAAAAAGAAGACCCAAGGTTAACAAAGATGTTTAGCCAAATGAGACCACCAAATATGCCCAGATATGGTCTAGGATACTTAGAACAACTGAATGACTTAATTCTAGAATCCAGATTTAGTGTCTTACCAGAAGACTATTAGAAGCCGTAAGTCACAGAGATGCACAAATTTTTCACTCTGATGGATGGCTGTAAGAAATATAATGTGGATACCCAGTGGATGAAAGAGATGTTAAACTGGGATATTTACACCCATCCAAAGGCAGAATCTTTTGGCGTCACTCATACTAGTGAAGAAAAATTTAGACTATCTCAAGAATGGAAAGAATTCATGGATAAATCTAATTCTTGGATATCTTTTTATGTCTGGAAAAATATGAGACAATCAAAGAATGTTTTAATGACTGACACTGCATCCTCTACAACTACTCAACATTCTTGGTCTGCATTAGATGGTAGAAATATTGAAACCTCATCCACATTTCCTCCTTACAAAGGAATCATCCTTGGGGAAGCCCAAAACTCAGCAAAATCTATCCCTCTAGTTTTGAAGGATGACAATGCTTTAGGCATTGATGGCAGAATCCAAAAAGCTAGTGAACAAATAAACAGGACTAATACAACCATTAAGGGATTGGAAATGAATTCTGCTAAAAGCTCTCTCATGAAGGAACAGTTTGACAACTTACAGGTTTCAGTCAATAGTGTAAATAATTGTTTGAATGATATTCATTTTTCTTCTTCTGTTTTAAAAATTTATGCAAGAGAGTCCTTGAACAAATTAGATGAAGTAGAGGGGAAGGTTATACATTAAATAAGCTCTACAAAAGGACTCATAATAGACTTACCTGAGAAATTTGTTAATATGAATATATCAAAATCTGATAAGCCTGTTCCTGCTTCATTCTTGCATAAGAGAATTGTACAGATTCAAAATCCTGTCAAGCCAATTGACATATTTCCCATTTATTGCCTAGAGAAGTTGCCTAGCCTTCTCAGGGAGAATCTTCAAAAAAAGCTGAATCAACAGAAAATATTTCCATTGCTTCCTTATTCAAGGAACCAGAGTCAGAATCACAGATATTCCCCATTTGTGAGCCGCTAGAGAGCCAGTTTACTAGATATTCTGCTCCTGATCTAAGTGGAAAGGGAAAACTTATAGAAACCCATACTTTTTGTCCAAAATCTCATCCAAAATGGAATATAGATAATTTAAGTACGGGACAGATAAGGCAGATGATTGACATGATGTTTACAGAATACAAGCTTATGTGCCTAAGAGGAAAAAATGAAGTTGAAGCTTGTAAAACTCTCATCCAATGTTTTACTGGCACTCTCCTAAAATGGTGGGAAACTGAAACATCTCCAGCTTTAATTACAAAAATGGAAAGTGAACTTTTGAAAGATGAAATTGGAGACATAATTCACAATACTGATGGCACACCCCAAAATAATATGATTGGAGCACTCACCTCCATGATTCAAGAACATTGGTGTGGTTCTGAAACAGAAATAGCAGATAAGCACGAAATGATTCTAATGAATCTTAAGTGCAACAAATTATCTCAGTATGAATATTTCCATAGAGACTGGATGCAACGCATCTATGACGTAAAATATTCTAAAAATCTTCTTTGGAAACAAGTATATCTAGTAGCCCTTCCGTCAAGATTTGTAGACTTACTGCGTCTGCAAGATGCTTTCCAGTTGCCTTTTGAATAATTTACCTCGGGAGAAATATATTCTATAGTTAGTAAAACACTGGTTGGTTTGTGTACAAGTTCTAAAGTGAACAAATATTTAAAAAAAAATTCTAGATTTCCTGACAGTAAGTCAATTTACAGCAAATATGGCCTAAACATTGATGATCCTCTTGTCAAAAGAAGGAAAGCTAAAAGAAAGGCAAAGAAAGCTAGTAAGCAATTTAGAAATACTCCAACCAGCAGAAAAAGAAGGGTCACCTTTGGACCTAGGAAAGAGAGAAAGGGATATTACAAGTATGTCCCTAAAACACATTACTATAAGCCATCTGATATCCATCTCCACTCCCACAAGCAAGAGAAGTGGAATAAGCTAACATGTTGGTTATGTGGCAAAGCAAGCCATACTTCAAACAAATGCCCAAATGGTGAAGAATCAAGAAAAAATAGAGGCAAGAAATAGCAGCCTTAGAATAAACAAAAGAAAGCTGTTAAGATAGAGACCCTGATGTTATGTATGAGATGTGGGTCTAGGAATCACAAAACTGATCATTGTCCAAATGTTGTGATTCGTGAACAAATCCAACAACAACAAATTGAAGAATCATCCTATGATTCTTGTAGTTCCTCTTCTTCTGACTCATCAATATAAGAATTAAATACTCATATGAAAAAATGTTTTTGTTCAGATTCAGATGATTGTCATTACAATTATTCCATTGATTTTGATTATTCAAGTGACATTTCTTTTGAAGAACAGAATCATCAGAAAGAAAAAATATTGATGTTTCAGACTACTGATGAAGAAGAACTAAAAATTCTGTCACAAATCCGTGCCATGGAAGAAGGAGAAATGAAAGATAAGCTTCTTGAAACTTTTTTAAATCAGATTCATTCCTCCAGCTCATGCAAAGGATCTGCCAAAAAGCCTATCATTGTAGATGCCTCCTATGAGCGAAACACTAAAGCCTTCCAGTGTCATCAACTGAAATTGCAAGTTCGCGCACTCACTTTGGGGGAGGTAAGTAGAGAAATCCATAATCTCAAAGTAGAAATATCTACTCTTAAATATAAAGTAGCTCAGTTGGAAAAAGGCAAGCAACCTTTGGCACAAAATATTTCTGCATGCACAACTGCATACACTCTACATACTGCACCAAAATCTACTGAGTCTCAAGTTGAAATAATTGAGGGAAAAAGAGATCCTACAGTACGTTTCAGAGATATGAGGATACTAGCAATTGAATACCGAAAACATCATGTCCTCATTAATGTCTGCATAAAAGGGGAAATGTTTCCCCTAACGGCCTTAATTGATTCAGGTGTAGATATCAATATTTTTAATACAAAGGTAATCCTAGCTAAATTTTGGGTTGCAGCTACTAGAAAAGTAGTTGGGTTGGGAGATAAAACCCTTAAATATGAAGTTCCCAAAGCTTCCATATGTTTTGACCAACATTGCATAAAGCTAAAGTTTTCAGTAGCAGAAATTCCTGTTGATTTTATATTAGGAAATGTCTTTCTTGCAACTGTGGAACCACATGGTTTAGTCATATTAAAAGGAAATAGAGCTGGATACTTCATTACTATCCCTACTTCTGATGGGAGTAAAAAATGGATTGAAATGCCATATATTTCAAATCCTAGAGTCTCTACAATGGTTCAGGCTATGAAGGAATTAGACAAAGCTGAAACCAAACTAACTGAATTGAAATATTTAAAATCTACTATCCAAATAGGGGAACAGTTCAAAACCCCTATAGTCATTAATAAAATATCTGAACTAAAGATAAAGGTTGAAGAAGAATGTTGTTCTGAGGAACCCAATGCTTCATGGCACAGAAAGCAGCATAGTGTTGATCTGCCATACAAGTCAAGATATGAAAGAAGGTCTTGCAAAAGCAGAGCCATTCCTATGAATAAGGAATATAGAGATCTCTGTCAAAAAGAGATCAAGCAATTATTGGATAGAAAGCTAATAAAAGAATCTGATAGTCCATGGAACTGTTATGGATTCTATGTGAATAAAAGGTCTGAACATATTAGGGGTATCCTAAGATTGGTCATAAACTACAAACCCTTAAATTCAGTTTTAGCTGACAATACCTATCCAATACCCCACAAGGGTGATTTGTTAACCAGAATCGCACGAGCAAAAATATTTTCAAAGTTTGATCTCAAATCAGGATTCTGGCAAGTGGCCATTGTAGAAAAAGATAAATTCAAAACTACTTTCAGTATTCCTATAGGTCACTACGAATGGAATGTTATGCCATTTGGTCTGAAACATGCCCCTTCAAATTTTCAGAAAGTAATGGACTCAATTTTTAAGCCTTATTTTGATTGGTTGATGGTGTACATAGATGATATTCTTATATTTTCTAGGAATATTTAGGACCACTTCAAGCATGTACAGACTTTCCCACAAGTGGTCAAAAGAAATGGTCTTGTTTTAAGTAAGAAAAAGATTGAATTGTTTCAAACTTCTATCAAGTTCATTGGTCATACAATCCAGAATGGCCAGATATCTCTCCAAAAGCATGCCCTTGAATTTGCAAAAAAAATTCTTGATGTCATTATGGATAAAACCCAACTTCAGAGATTTCTGGGATGTCTAAATTATGCCAGCAATTTTTATCAGGATTGTGCGAAAGAAAGGAACCTTTTGAATCAGAGACTGAGAAAGAATCCTTCACCTTGGACTAGTGCTCATACAAATGCTGTAAAAAATATAAAGGCCAAGGTAAAATCTCTTCCAATCTTGTATGTTGCTGATGACAGTTCTTCTAAAATAGTTGAATCAGATGCCAATGATTTGGGGTGGGGAGGAGTACTCAAACAAAAGAAGGATGGTGAGGAACAAATAATCCAGTTTGCCTCCAGAACATGGACCCCAGCAGAAATAAATTATTCTATCATTGAAATGGAGGTAAAAGCTGCATGGAATTCTATTGATAAATTTGAAATTCAATTGGTCACGTTAGAAAATTTTTATTGCGATCAGATGCTTCTGCTTTAAAGAAAGTTCTAACAAAGGACATTAAAAAGCCTGGTGAAGCAAAATTCGCCAGATGGCAGGCCTTATTTGCCAATTTTGACTTTGATTTAGAACACATTAAAGGATCTAAAAATTGTCTGCCATACTTTCTTAGTAGAGAGCATATGCAGTACCAAGAACACATAATGGTGATTGTAACGGAATGGGACCCTAATCAAAGAATGGGACCCTAATCAACAGAAGTAAATACTCAGGTCCATCCCTAACGATAAAAGTTGGCGAGAATATTATGACCAGTGGAAGCCAACTTGGCAACTCAGAAACACTAAAGTCTTGGATGCAAATCTGCAGAATCACACAGACATTCTACACCTAGTTCCTGAAATAAAGGTGTATCCTAAAGGTAGCAGATGGATCCATGACATGGTGTATTCCTGAAGCATGGAAGTAGCTCATCAATCAAAAGAAACATTAAGAACCGAATTCCATGAAATCACCATGATATGGTCCGAAGGAAGTGACAGACACAAAGTCTATCACAAATACTTTTGTATAAACAGAACCAAAAATCCTGCATGGACACATAGACTTAATTTTTCCCAGTGGCTAGGAGGAGATCCAAATCTTATTTTCCCTGACAAAATACATAATTTTGCAGGTTATAAAAATATTTGGTGGGATCTACTAAATTTTGATGGGAAAAACGAAACCCATTACACAAAGCTAAAGTTTGGTCCAACTTGGATCATGCAACAAAATCAATAATGTGATTGGCTACAAGACTGGTGGAGTGATTTCGGCATCAACAAAACAACCATTGACCCTGTTTATTATGAATCATATTTCCAGTTGCATCGTGATTGGTGTTTAGAAAATAATATTACTGAGTGCTTTCATACTCCTTGAAAAACTGTTAGTGATCTTCAACTAATAGAAAATCAAATTTTGCACCAATATATGACCAGACACTATGAATGGTTGGTCATGACTAAGATTAAACACCAAATTGTATTAAACAAACCCATGATAGTTATAAGGATTTACACTAAATCATGGGAGTAGCCTTTATATAAAAGGTATTGATTTCTCGGCATTACTCCTTTAGATAATCCGGCATAAATGGTTCTCATGGACTCCACCTAAAAGTATCCACAGTGTACATGATACCTAGTCACAGGTAAAATGTGACCGATTTTCTTGAGGGATTTCCGGTAAAAAGCTTCCTCCTTGTAATAAAAATTTTTCTTGAGGGTTTTCTGTACGAAAAAGTATCCATTATGCTTTATTTTTCTTTTGTCCCCATATGTTCGTTGGACATTGGTTCAATGCTTCCCGTGTGTTTCGCGACATGGACTAACTACCTCTCATGGATCCTAACTCTAGAGATTGTAGCGGAGACTAACGCCTATGGGTTTTGGTCTAACGGCAATCGTGATTCCAACAATTGGTATCAGAGGGACAGGTCTCGAGTTCGAAACTCACCCGACTTGCATTGGGGGGGAGATTGTTGGAAATTGGTTCAACGCTCCCCGTGTGTTTCACGACATGGACTAACTGCCTCTCATGGATCCTAACTCTGGATATTGTAGCAGAGACTAACGCTTATGGGTTTTGGTCTAACGGAAATCGTGATTCCAACAATGTCTTTGTCCGAACTTGGAATCTCTGTGTCGATGTCGCCTTGGCGTTACCCAAAAGCAATGGTTCCATTTCCAATTCACGAGTCCTACAAGAATGTTTGTCCCCTCTCCTTTGTTATATAAGGAGGGTAAGGCTCATTCATGAGGCATCAGAGTTTATAGTTAGAGAGTCGAAGAGTCATTTGTGTGTTAAGTGAGTCTGAGTTATTTCTTTCTCTACATCTGTGGGCTGAGAATCCTGATATGCTTGCATCACAAAGTAAATTCTGATTCCAATCAATAGGTTATTCTAAGAAGCTTGTGTCTCAATGTGAGAGCACTGGTAAGAACCTAAAGTGGCTAGAATATATAGGATTTTCTATATGTGTGTTGGTGTGTCTTTGTTCAAATATTGAGTCTGTGAATCGGTCAAGTAGACTCCAAAAATCTATCTTATTTATTAAGAAGCAAACACTGGCAAATGCCATCACAGTCTATCTCAGGAGAGAACAACAGAGTCTATATCACAAGTCTCTGTAATATAAATCTTCTGATCAATAAAGGGTGAAATTTATTCCACATATTTTGAGTACTGAAAACTCTGAGTCTATTTCAATGTCAGTTGGGGTAGTATTTGTGTTATTTATTTACACCAGAGGTTTTCCAGAGGTTCGCCAAAAGGTATAAAGGATACCAAGACTGTTAAAAGGCGAGGGAATCCACAGAATAAGGTCGCCAGAGTGTGAAATACTTGAGTAGGTTCGTGTATGGGTGAATAAGTATACACAAAGAAGAGACTCAACAAGGCCATTCAGCCTGTGTTGCTATTGAAAGCTTCAGTCGAAGCCCCTGCGTAAAATTGTGGTATCATAATGTGTTTTAGGGACATACTTGTAATATCCATTTCTTTCTTTCTTGGGTCCAAAGGTGACCCTTCTTTTTCTGCTGGTTGGATTATTTCTGAATTGCTTACTAGCTTTCTTTGCCTTTCTTTTAGCTTTCCTTCTTTTGACAAGAGGATCATCATTGTTTAGGCCATATTTGTTGCAAATTGACTTACTGTCAGGAAATCTAGAATTTTTTTCTAAATATTTGTTCACTTTAGAACTTGTACACAAACCAACCATTGTTTTAGTAACTATAGAATATATTCTCCCGAGGTAAATGATTCAAAAGGCAACTGGAAAGCATCTTGCAGATGTAGTAAGTCTACGAATCTAGACGGAAGGGCTGCTAGATATATTTGTTTCTAGAGAATATTTTTAGAATATTTTACCTCATAGATGTGTTGCATTTAGGCTCTATGGAAATCTTCATACTGAGATAATTTGTTGCACTTAAGATTCATTAGAATCATTTCGTGCTTATCTGCTATTTATGTTTTAGAACCACACCAATGTTCTTGAATCATGGAGGTGAGTGCACCAATCATATTATTTTGGGGTGTGGCATCAGTATTTTGAATTATGTCTCCAATTTCATCTTTCAAAAGTTCACTTTCCATTTTTGTAATTAAAGCTGGAGATGTTTTAGTTTCCCACCATCTTAGGAGAGTGCCAGTAAAACATTGGATGAGAGTTTTACAAGCTTCAACTTCATTTTTTCCTCTTAGGCACATAAGCTTGTATTCTGTAAACATCATGTCAATCATCTGCCTTATCTGTCCCATACTTAAATTATCTATATTCCATTCTCGATGAGAGTCTGGATAAAAAGTATGGGTTTCTGGAAGTTTTCCCTTTCCACTTAGATCAGGAGCAGAATATCTGGTAAACTGGCTCTCTAGCGGCTCATAGATGGGGAATAACTATGATTCTGACTCTGGTTCCTTGAATAAGGAAGAAATCTAAATCTTTTCTGTTGATTCAGATTTTTCTAAAGATTATCCCTGAGAAGGCTGGGCAACTTCTCTAGGCAATAAATGGGGAAATCTGTCAATTGGCTTGACAAGATTTTGAATATGTACATTTCTCTTATGCAAGAATGAAGCAGGAACACAATTATCAGCTTTTGATATATTCATATTAAAAAATTTCTCAAATAAGCCTGTTATGAGTCCTTTTGTAGAGCTTATTTCATGTATAACCTTCCCCTCTACTTCATCTAACTTGTTCAAGGACTCTCTTGCATAAATTTTTAAAACAGAAGAAGAAAACTGAATATCATTCAAAAAATTATTTACACTATTGACTGAAACCTGTAAGCTATCAAACTGTTCCTTCATGAGAGAGATTTTAGCAGAATTCATTTCCAATCCCTTAATGGCTGTATTAGTCCAGTTTATTTGTTCACTAGCTTTCTGGATTCTGCCATCAATGCCTAAAGCATTGTCATCCTTCAAAACTAGAGGGATAGCTTTTGTTGAGTTTTGGGCTTCCCTAAGGATGATTCCTTTGTAATAAGGAAATGTGGATGAGGTTTCAATCTTGCTACTATCTAATGCAGACCAAGAATGCTGAGCAGTTGTAGAGGATGCAGTGTCAGTCACTAAAACATTCTCTGACTGTCTCATATTTTTCTAGACATAAAAAGATATCCAAGAATTATATTTATCCATGAATTCTTTCCATTCTTGAGATAGTCTGAATTTTTCTTCACTGGTATGAGTGAGGCCAAAAGATTCTTCCTCTAGATGGCTGTAAATATCCCAATTTAACATCTCTTTCATCCATTGGGTATCCACTTTATATTTCTTACAGTGATCCATCAAAGTGAAAAATTTGTGCATCTCTGTGACTAATGACTTCTTACAGTCTTCTGGTAAGACACTAAATATGGATTCTGGCATTAATTCATTCAGTTGTTCTAAGTAGCCTAGACCATATCTGAGCATAGGTGGTCTCATTTGGCTAAACATCTCTGTTAACCTTGGGTCTTCTTTTTCCAAAGAGGGTAACAAGTGCATCATCATAACATGATCATATTCATGTGGGAAGGGAATATATGAACACTTTGGATTTGGACAAGGGTTTATAGATGTAGAAGCTGGGTCTTCACTTGTCCTTGGATGATGATTGGCATGAATGACAAATTCTACAAGAATGCTCAAATTTACAGGTATTTTTCACTCAGGGCAAACAACTTCAACAGAGGAAAATTTAACAATTTGGGCAAACTAAAATAAAGAAATATGTTTACAAAAATTTGTGAAAGAACTGGAACAAGCGGTATCAACTTCAAGAGGATCTCTGTATAATGGGGAACTTCTGTAGGCTTGGTCAATCCTTTTCCTGTCTATGGTAGATCTTCGGGGGGAAGATAGAACAACAGAGGACTGGTCTTCTTGGATGTTTGCAGAAGTAATATTTTTCATACTCGGAGGCTTGGGATTTGACATAACCCAGTGCTCAGGGAAAGTGAGGTCTTCCCATATGATAGTTTGATGTTCTACTTTTTGATTTTTGGAATCTGTTAGAACGACAACACTTGACTTTGACTCTTTGATGGGTGTGTGGAGGACTGCAGGGTAGAGGGTGTTAGTATGATGGAAACATCCTCTAGTCTGAATGGCTATATTATGTCTTTTTCTTGTCATATCAAATCCAGTGCTCTGGATCTGTAACTGAAGAATTTTTTTGATTGTTTCATCAAAGACATATACTAAAAATTTTGGATAACGATCGAAATAGACTGGGCCATTTGACAAAGAAGCAACTATTCCTCCAATTAAAGAATCGATATAATTGTTATGTGTAAGATCTCTGATAGTGGCTAAAACAAAGGTATTTAACCCTTGATGTGTCAGAGCATTGATGCCGATTCTAATACATCCCAAATGCAAGTACTAAGTTTTGAGCCTTTTGGCTTCAGCTTGAAGTTGCTTAGAATTCAGAAGAGGAATCGATTGTACACATTCAAATTTTTGTTGAATTTGACTAATGGATTCCTTAATGGAAATTCTAGTGGCAGCCTTTAAATGGAAAATAGAAAGATCTGAATATACATGAGAAGCATCAATACTAGGGAGCTTCCATCTAGTAGATGGTTGTGATTCTTCATATTCTAATTCAGCAGAATTAATCACATGACTAGAAGAAGATGCAAACATATCCCTAAGGGGATTTTCTTCAGTTTTTTCTTTCTCATCTAATTCTCAGAAAGAAAGAGAGCTTCTGACTGGATCCATTTTTCAACAAAGAGAAATGTATTTGAGTACTAACCTTCATGGACTAGATGACAAACCTAGCTTTGATACCAATTTTACGCAG
Source organism: Pinus albicaulis (assembly GCA_034641835.2). Classification (NCBI taxonomy): domain Eukaryota; kingdom Viridiplantae; phylum Streptophyta; class Pinopsida; order Pinales; family Pinaceae; genus Pinus; species Pinus albicaulis. Next base: position 1,209,569,972 of record CM076582.1, read on the forward strand.
GGGCTTCGACTGATGCTTGAAACAGCAACACAGGCTGATTGGCCTTGTTGAGTCTCTTCTTTGTGTATACTTATTCACCCATACACGAACCCATACATGAACCTACTAAGGTATTTCACGCTCTGGCGACCTTCTTCTGCAGCTTCCCTCACCTTTTAACGGTCTTGGTTTCCCTTCTACATTTTTGCGAACCTCTGGCGAACCTCTGGTGTAAAGAAATAACACAAATACTACCCCAACAGACTTTAAAATAGACTCAGAGTTTTCAGTACTCAAAATATGCAGAATAAATTTCACTCTTTATTTATCAGAATATTTCAGATTATAGAGAGTTGTGATACAGACTCTGTTGTTCTCTCCTGAGATAGATTGTGATGGAATTTACCAGTGTTTGCTTCTTAATAAATAAGATAGCTTTCTAGAGGCTACCTGGCCGATTCACAGACTCAGTCTTTGAACAAAGACACACCAACACACATATAGACAATCCTATATATTCCGGCCACTTTGGGTTCTTACTAGTGCTCTCACACTAATACGTAGGCTTCTCAGAATAACCTATTGACTGGAATCAGAATTTACTTCATGATGCAAGCAGATTAGGCTTCTCAGCCCGCAGATGCAGAGCAGGAAATAACTCAGACTCACTTGACACATAAATGACTCTTCGACTCTATAAATATAAACTCTGATGCCTCATGAATGAGCCTTACCCTCCTTATATAACAAAGGAGAGGGGAAAAACATTCCTGTAGGACTCGTGACTTGGAAATGGAATCATTACTTTCAAGTAACGCCGAGGTGACATCTGCACAGAGATTCCAAGTCCAGACAAAGACATGTGGGGACGAAAGAAAAACAAAGCATAGTGGATAATTTTTCGTACAGAAAGCCCACGAGAATACTGTTTATTACAAGGAGGAAGCTTTTTACCAGAAAGCCCTCGAGAAAACCGGTCACATTTTACCTGTGACTAGGTATCATGTACACTGTGGATACTTTTAGATGGAGTCCATGAGAACCATTTATGCTGGATTATCTAAAGGAGTAATGTCGGGAAATCGATACCTTTTATATAAAGGCTCATCCCATGCTTTAGTGTAAATCCTTCTAACTATCATGGGTTTTTTTAATACAATTTGGTTTTTAATCTTAGTCATGACCAACCATTCATAGTGTCTGGTCATATATTGGTGCAAAATTTTATTTTTTGTTAGTTGAAGATCACTAACAGTTCTGCAAGGAGTATGAAAGCACTCAGGAATATTATTTTCTAAACACCAATCATAATAAACAGGGTCAATGGCTATTTTGTTGATGTTGAAATCACTCCACCAGTCTTGTAGCCAATCACATTGTTGTTTTTGTTGCATGATCCAAGTTGGACCAAACTTCAGCTTTGTGTAATGGGTTTCGTTTTTCCCATCAACATTTAGTAGATCCCACCAAAGCTTTTTATAGCCTGCAAAGTTATATATTGTGTCAGGGAAAATAAGATTTGGATCTCCCCCAGGCCACTGGGAAAAATTAAGTCTATGTGTCCATGCAATATTTCTGGTTCTGTTTATACAGAAGTATTTGTGATAGACTTTGTGTCTGTCACTTCCTTCGGACCATATGATGGTGATGTCATGGAAGTTGGTTCTTAATGTTTCTTCTAGTTGATGAGATGTTGCCGTGCTTCTAGAATACACCATGTCTTGGATCCATCTGCTAACTTTAGGATACACCTTTCTTTCAGGAACTAGGTGTAGAATGTCTGTGTGATTCTGCAGATTTGCATCCAAGACTTTAGTGTTTCTGAGTTGCCAAGTTGGCTTCCACTGGTCACAATATTCTCGCCAAATTTTTTCTTCAGGGATGGACCTGAGTATTTCTTTCTGTTGATAAGGGTCCCATTCTGTTATAATCACCATTATGTGTTCTTATTGTTAGATATGCTCTCTGCTAAGAAATTTTGGTAGACATTTTTTAGATCCTTTAATGTGTTCTACATCAAAGTAAAAATTGGCAAATAAGGCCTGCCATCTGGTGAATTTTGCTTCACCAGGCTTTTTAATGTCCTTTGTCAGAACTTTCTTTAAAGCAGAAGCATATGATCTCAATAAAAAATTTCTACTAACCAAATGAATTTCAAATTTATCAATAGAATTCCATGCAGCTTTTACCTCCCTTTCAATGACAGAATAATTTATTTCTGCCGAGCTCCATGTTTCGGAGGAAAACTGGATTATTTGTTCCTCACCATCCTTCTTTTGTTTGAGTACTCCTCCCCACCCCAAATCGCTGGCATCTGATTCAACAATTTTAGAAGAACTGTCATTAGCAACATACAAGATTGGAAGAGATTTTACCTTGGCCTTTATATTTTTTACAGCATTTGTATGAGCACTAGTCCAAGGTGAAGGATTCTTTCTCAGTCTCTGATTCAAAGCGTTCCTGTCTTTCACACAATCCTGATAAAAATTGCTGAAATAATTTAGACATCCCTGAAATCTCTGAAGTTGGGTTTTATCCATAATGACATCAGAAAAATTTTCTACAAATTCAAGGGCATGCTTTTGGAGAGATATCTGGCCATTTTGGATTGTATGACCGAGGAACTTGATATAAGTTTGAAACAATTCAATATTTTTCTTACTTAAAACAAGACCATTTCTTTTGACCAATTGCAGGAAAGTCTGTACATGCTTGAAGTGGTCCTAAATATTTTTATAAAATATAAGAATATCATCTATGTACACCATCAACCAATCAAAATAAGGCTTAAAAATTGAGTCCATTACTTTATAAAACTTTGAAGGGGCATGTTTCAGACCAAATGGCATAACATTCCATTCGTAGTGACCTGCAAGAATACTGAAAGCAGTTTTAAATTTATCTTTTTCTGCAATGGCCACTTGGCAGAATCTTGATTTGAGATCAAACTTGGAAAATATTTTTGCTCCTATGATTCTGGTTACCAAATCACCCTTGTGGGGTATTGGATAGGTATTGTCTACTAAAACTAAATTTAAGGGTTTTTAGTTTATGACCAATCTTGGGATACCCCTAATCTGTTGAGACCTTTTATTCACACAGAATCCATAATATTTCCATGGACTGTCAGATTCTCTTATTAGCTTTCTATCCAATAATTTCTTGATCTCTTTTTCACAGAGATCTCTATATTCCTTTTTCATAGGAATGGCTCTTCTTTTGCAAGGCCTTCCTTCATATCCTGACTTGTATGGCAGATCAACACGATGCTGCTTTCTGTGCTAGAAAGCATTGGGTTCCTCATAACAACATTCTTCTTCAACCTTTCTCTTTAGTTCAAAGATTTTATTAATGACTGTAGGGGTTTTTAACTGTTCCCCTATTTGGATAGTAGATTTTAAATCTTTCAATTCAGTCAGTTTGGTTTTAGCTTTGTCTAATTCCTTCACAGCCTGAACCATTGTAGAGACTCTAGGATTTGAAATATATGGCATTTCAATCCGTTTTTGACTCCCGTCAGAAGTAGGGAGAGTAATGAAGTATCCAGCTCTATTTCCTTTTAATCTGACTGAACCATGTGGTTCCACAGCTGCAAGAAAGACATTTCCTAATATACAATCAACAGGAATGTCTGCTACTGCAAACTTTAGCTTTATGCAATGTTGGTCGAAACATATGGCAGCTTTGGGAACTTCATATTTAAGGGTTTTATCTCCCAACCCAACTACTTTTCTAGTAGATGCAACCCAAAATTTAGCTGGGATTACCTTTGTATTAAAAATATTGATATCCGCACCTGAATAAATTAAGGCCGTTAGGGGAAACCTTTCCCCTTTTATGCAGACATTAATGAGGACATGATGCTATTGGTATTCAATTGCTAGTATCCTCATTTCTCTGAAACCTACTGTATGATCTCTTTTTCCCTCAATTATTTCAACTTGACACTCAGTAGATTTTGGTGCAGTATGCAGAGTATATGTAGAAATATTTTGTGCCAAAGGCTGCTTGCCTTTTTCCAACTGAGCTACTTGATATTTAAGAGTAGATATTTCTGCTTTGAGATTATGGATTTCTCTACTTACCTCCCCCAAAGTGAGTGTGCAAACTTTCGATTGCAGTTGATGATGCTGGAAGGCTTTAGTGTTTCGCTCATAGGAGGCATCTACAAAGATAGGTTTTTTGGCAGATCCTTTGCTTGAGCTGGAGGAATGAATTTGATTTAAAAAAGTTTCAAGAAGCTTATCTTTCATTTCTCCTTCTTCCATGGCATGGATTTGTGACAGAATTTTTAGTTCTTCTTCATCAACAGTCTGAGCCATCAATATTTTTTATTTCTGACGATTCTGTTCTTCAAAATAAATGTCACTTGAATAATCGGAATCAGTGGAATAACTGCAATGATGATCATCTGAATCTGAACAGAAACATTGTTTCATATGGGTATTTAATTATTCTATTGATGAGTCAGAATAAGAGGAACTACAAGAATCATAGGATGATTCTTCAAGCTGTTGTTGTTGGATTTTTTCACGAATCACAACATTTGGACAATGATCAATTTTGTGATTCCTAGACCCACATCTCATACATAACATCGGGGTCTCTATCTTAACAGCTTTCTTTTATTTATTCTGAGGCTGAGATTTCTTGCCTCTATTTTTTCTTGATTCTTCACCATCTGGGCATTTGTTTGAAGTATGGTCTGCTTAGCCACATAACCAACAAATTAGCATTCAAATTAATTTAAGAGATGTTATTTTTCATTTATTGCTTGTTATAAAAGAGTAATAATTAAAATTTAATAAAATTAGTATAATTATATAAATTAAATGTTTATTTAATGTTTATAAATATAATTATATAAAATTAGTAGTTGATTACTGTGGATAGATACCATATTACTCAAAGTTAAAATTCTTCCTTTCAAAATAGTAGAATTTCTTTTTATAATAATGCTCCATTGGCAATTTAATTTTGTGTTTCTAATTTTACTTTTTAATATAATTAAAATAAAATAATAGAAAATAAATTTGGATTAGAGTTTAATATGATCCTTTTATGTGTAAAGAACATAAAAATATATACCTATACCTTATGTGTGAGATATCACATTTCCACATAATATTTTTAATTTTCAAAAAGTTAAATTTAGAACCATGCTCCAAAATTTAATAGAAAATTAAAATATCATATATTTATTTTAACACTTTGTTTTCTATCATTTCTAAATTAGTAATTTCTATTTTATTTTTTATTAAAGACTAAAATAAATTTATATTTATATACTTTGTGTGCTTTAAATTTATATGCTTTTGTATGGGTACATTCATGGTCAGGTGAATATACATCCAAAGGAGGGTATTTGCTTATTATTAGAGACTCAAAACATGTGGTATTGGAATGGTGGTGGCATAAATTATGGAAGCTCAATTATTCAAAAAAATGCATCTTTTACAATGTTTTGGTTTGCATTACTATTCCCCACAAGGAACAATTTAGAAAAGAGGAATATGGTTAGCCCCAATGAGTGTGTGTTATGCAAGAATGATGAGGAATCAGTGGATTATATTTTCGTCTCATGTCCTTTTGTTGTAGGGGTATGGGACTTGATTAAAAATCATATATGGTTCACTCTAAGTTGGCAAGGAGAATTTTTGAACGATGCAGGAAAGAAATGGTGGGGAGTGGATTTCCCCTAAGTAACTTAGAAGGCTTCCCCCTCTCATAAATTGGGGTATTTGGCTCTCTCGAATAATGATATTTTTCAGGACAATCCATCTATTCCTGACATTATGACACCCCAGGTCTTAGCAATTTTTTCCCTTCTTCCTAAATCGATATTAGAGCAACATCTATGTAACATTAATGCTGAAGAGATATATTGATCCATCGAGTCGGCCTACTTTGATGGGGCTTATACAAAAGAGGGTGAATGTTGGGCGAGGGTGGGGGTTGTTCTTTATCTCTGGGAAAATCATTACTTCATCCTTTAGAGTGGATTGCGTAGAGGATCAAATAACTACACTAAAATTCTTAGCCTTAAGCTCCTCCTATTTGTTAATGAGAAAAATGTATAACATATCCAAATCTTTGGCATTTCTATTATTATCATTAATTGGTTCAACAATGTTCAAAGATTTCATGTGCACACTTTGGTTTCTATCTTAGAACAAAATTTTCAACTTAAACATGTTTTAACAAAATTTCATGTCAACATATCTACAAGAAAAGAAACTCAGCGGTTCACACCCTTTCTAAAGTAGGTGCTCGACAAACATGGGTACTTGGTAGATCATAATATGGATAACGAACACATCTTATGAATAATAACATAGGCCCTTTGTAGAGGAATTGCAACAGGAGCATTCGTGAACTAAATCTACACTTTTAAACATTATTTTTTATGTCGATATGTAGATATTATGATGGATTGTGTATATTGTTATAGTAATGTAAGTTTTGTAACAACTATACAACAAACTAGACAAGCCTGCAAATCAGGTCTGATTTTTGGTTTCCCAGTACTATGGGGGATCTTGAAGATGTTTTATGTTTGCACAGGTGAGATAGACAAATTACTGATATTTTTTTCTTTTTGGGGGAGGAATATATGGTTTTTTAAATGCACAATGGTGCATCTGCATAACGCAATTTACATTTTAAGTAATGTAAATTACGATTTTTTTCTCAAGATTTTTTATTTATTTATTTATACAAATAAATTAATTTTTAACTATTAAAAACAAATTTATTTATTTTATTTGTTAGTTTATGAATGAATCTTTTAAATTATTTTAATTTATGAATGTTAATACTATTAAGAATGTCACTAATTTATTGGTCTACTAATACACATTAGTAAATTTATTAAACGTGCATATATCTTAAAAAACAAATTTTAATTTGTTTACGAAATTATATATAAATATATTATTTTTTAAATTAAAAAATATTAAAAATTTATTTTAATTATCATAAAATTATTAATATATAATTATCAAATAAAATATAAATTATAATATATTTATTGTTCTTTACAACTTAATATAAAGGAAATATACATTTTTTTCATTAAAAAAAAATGTGTATTTGATATTTGTAGGAATTTAAAATGTACAATATCTTGGCTACATAATATCACACTTGATAAATTAAAAATTGGGTTGAGAACAAAATCTCAAATATATCTGAGACCTTAAACATATCTTGAAATTTAACTAAACCCTATTTAAACATGATCAAACAAATTAAAAGAAAAAAAAATAACACATTACCATTAGACACCTCTGATATGGAAACTAATCCAACATCTAATAGCATAGTTTCCTTGGATAACATATATGCCAAGATATTATTTTCCCTGTATGTATGTGGAACTTTCACATCATCATATTACTTCTATAGCTGAAAATTTTTCCTTTGTAACGATTGTAATTAAATCACTCTTAAGTTAGCTCTTTTGTTTAACTAGTCCAGAAAGAATTTTAAGTCCCTACACAATTTGAATACTCTTAACTCTTTTCAAAGGGAAACCCTCATGACACACCACATAGCAAGGGTTTCAATTCTGAAATTTGTGCATTGGCCAATATCTAGTTTTCATTTAATCATCATGTTCTAGGAGAAGAAAATGACTACACCCACACCACAAATATCCCTATGATTGACTCCATCAAAGAATTCCCATACTATACAGTTCAATAGATACACATCTTATTATCTTGATCTTCTTCCATTTTAGAAGTTTCACTTTCTTAAGATAAGACATTCTTTCATTGTGTGTAATAACTTCAAAGAAAACGACACAGTCTTCAAACAAACAATAGTTTCACTCTAGAAAATTCCAAACAATACATATATCGAAGGGAATTTGAAGGAAGAGGAAATAAACATTTAATTCGAATTCCATAGACACTCTTCAATTGAGCGGCCATTCCACCAGGACTCAAGGATAAGAAAAAAGAGAAAACAACCTTCCAAATAGAAATTACAAAAGGATAGTGAATAAATAAATGAGCTATAGACTCCTCATTCATCTAACATAGAAAAAAAAAATCAAGACCTTCCCATCCTTTCTTAACAAGAATATCCCAAGTCAATAATTTTCGTTCCAATAATAGCCAAAGGAAAAACCTGCTCTTAGGAGGGACTTTTCCGTTCCATACTAATTTGTGCCATCAATTTGAAGAAGCAAGATGGTTTTCTTGAATCAATGCATCATATCTATATCTAGTTGTTTTATTCCTAGACAACATGATAATCTCTTTCTCCTCCAGGTTAATTATAATTCCATATTTACCCATATTCAATACAAAAGAGCTATGTTCCCTTGCATAAATTTGAGAAAAGCCTAAATATTGAGCTGAAATCCACTCTTGACTATTTGAAGCTACAATACCCACCTAGCAACATATGTAATAAAAATATAACCCAATGATTTAAAAAATCCATTGTCCTATCATATAGTTTATGGTGACCATTACATCCTACCAATGGGTCATGACTAAGATAAACTTTAGCCATGTTCCTAATCCTCCACAAGAGACATTTCTCCAAAGCTTACGAGTCACTTACCAATTTTTTCCAAATCATAGAACCTATGTTAGTCCCTTTTGGATATTTCCTTAGCCAATCTATAACCGACATGGATTTCAAAATTTATACTCTCATTACCAGACCCCACAAACTATTGTGAAAAAATATACACCAACAAATCTTTGTTTCAAGAGCTAGTAAAAATTCTTCCATATTACAAAAGCCCCAACCCCCCTAGAGACTTCAAAAATGATAGTTTGTTCAAAAACACTAGTCACCCCTATCCCATACTTCTTTCCATTCCAAAGAAATTCAATACATAAATGTTTAATAACACCTAAAATAATTTTAGGAGAGTTTCTAAAGTCAAATAGAAGACTGGAATTCCTTCCAAGACTGATTTTATTAATATCATAAAGCCTCTTAATGAAATTCATTGATTGCACCAATGAAAAATGTTTTTTCCAACATTTTAACAATCTAGGACCAATGTGTTTTTTGTTAATTGTTAGGATTGAAGAAAAAAACAAGACAGTTAAAGGCATCATTTAAATAATCAAACCTGAGAGGATAATTTTCTTGGATCAAATTAACTTGCAATTGATCCAAGTTGTTGCTAGAACAAGATGGCGTGTCTAGGATGACCTCCATACCTAACACTGTGTAGAAGCAATACAAAATACCTTCAAAAAATTTCCATTCGCAACCAGTCCCCAAGTTGAAGAGAAAAACATCATCTACAAATAGAGTGAACTCCATCTTCCATCCAAAGTCTACTCCTTTAATTATTCCCTCTGATTTTCATCCATAATTAGTCTACTCAATCCTTCAATGATGAGTAAAATATGAAAAGTTGATAAGGGAAAACCTTGACGAATGTTAGGTGAAGCTGTGAAAGGATATAATGGCTCAAAATTAAATAAAACAACATAATCAGTTAATCTCACACAATCTATTATCTAGGAAACCACATTAAACTTCAAACCAATTTGAAGCAAGACTAGTCTGAGAAAGGACTAATCTACTTTATGATCATTTTTTCGTTGGTTAATATTCATCATAATTGCTAAAATATATCTGCATTTAATGGGTTACATGGCCCCTTGAGCCAAAATAATAGCATTAGGGATATGTTTATTGAACAAAAAAACAAATTGGGCCAAAAAAATATGTTTTGACAAGCCAATATTTAAATTTTTAGCTAGAACATTTGAACTGATTTTATATAAATTGTTGCATAAATATTTCTTCCTATAATCATTGAAAGTATTTAACTCCCTTAATTTTTGAATTAATGCAATGGAAGCTACATTGATATTACCAAAAGCAAACCCCCTCCTCCTAAATTCCTCAACCACCTCCACAATTTCCCTTCCCATAAGATCAAAAAAAGCCAAAAAGAAACCATGTATTAGCCAACGATCCCAAGAATATTTTCCTTGGGAACCCTATTCAATATATTTAGGAACTCCTCCTTAGAAAAAAGCCTACCTATCCAATTTCATTCTTCATCAAAGAAAAACCTAGGATAGGACCCAATTACTCTCAAATGATTAACTATATTAGTACAACCACCATCCTCAAACAATTTTTTAAGAAAAAGCCTTCTTCCTTCATGATATCCCCAATATGAAGACACATAAAGTGCCATATTATTTTTGAATTGGCCAAATATGGTTTATTTCATACCTGCTACTAGAAAAATCATGAAAGTATTTTTTATTATTGTCTCCTTCAACAAGCCATTGCATTCTACTCTTAAGCTTCCAAGAAATTTCCTAAGCCCTGAGAATATTTGCTCTTTTTGCTTCTAAATTCTTGATTTTCTCTTTCACAATATGTTCATTCCCTATCAATTCTAAAAACTAGTCCAAAAAATTGATTTTCAATCGACTTCAATTCACCTAATTCCACATTCGTTTTATTTTTTAGCCACTCACTAACAACGTCTTTATCAATTTAAATGTTTTAGAGCATTGTTCCATTAGAGCAATAATAATGGTGTTGTCAATATGAATCCATATAAACCTAACCAAATTATTTAATCTCTCATCATCCAACTAATTTATATTAAATCAAAATGGATAATTAATCTAAAAACGGGAGAACAACACTCCACACTAGGAACCAATCGTCCTTTGACACTTTGCAAGTTTAAAAAATGGGTCTTTAAAAGTAAAACAAGTTTCAAAACCTCTTCAAGATGGTGAGTTAAGTTTTCACATGAACTTAAAAGAGAAAAAATTCACATGCAAATCAAGATGATAAACATGAAGAGAAGAAACCAACATTTGATAACAGAGTTCACTCCTCCTGGGCTACGTCTTTGGGCCTTGCTACAATGACTAGGCTTGCTATATTCATTTTAGCAGCAAATGAGTACATCACAATTGTTGACGAGTGGCTTGTTTCTCCTACAAATAAAAAAATTCCTATAAAGAGTTCTCCCTCAAAAATATGAATCGCTACATTAAGTCAAAACTATCAACATAAAAAGGACACTCTCACAACAGGTCCTTGTACTCCGCCTCAAATATAAGCACATAAAAATAAAATAACTCCAGAATCAAGTGTTGAAAAGAGCTTCTCTCATAAGCACAATGAGAAAAGACCGAAAATAATTGCTCTACTGAAGTAACATCTACTTCAGATGAAACTAGAAGCTTGGAAAACCTTTGACTAGGCTCTCTCCATGCTCAAAAATGCCTTCTTCCTGCTACGAAACTCTAATTGTCTATGGCACTAAGGAACTTGACTCTGAAAAAATTCCATCATACATTTCTCAAATCGTAAAATTGAGGATGCCATTGAGCCCAAGACACTCAAAAACCCCTATCTAGGCTCTTCTAAAAAAGGTTAAAAATTGAGCAAGATATGCTTCTCCAAGCCAATAACTGCTATTTGTCCTACAAATTGGAAAAAATTGCTAATTGCGTGACAATTTCGCCCTTTACATAGTACACTAAGCAGTAATTTTTCCCAAGACCAATGAGATTCCAACCCCAAAATGGGAATTTTGTTTCCTCTTTAATTTTTGCAATAACCCCTAAAATGCCAAATTAGGGTCACATGGCGCGCATGTGGCCAGGTTCTGGTGGAGACTCCCCACCCCCGCCAGCTTAGCTCCTATTCTTTTGAGATAGGGTCACATCGTCACAATATGGTTGGGGGTCAGGGCCAACTATATTTCCCTACTGGCTTTGGCTCCCAACTGTTATTTGGTGGTCACATTTTTTATCGAAAACCCTAGGCCAAGGTTTATCTGTAAGGTCCCTCCACCTATGCCTCCATCTGCAATCACATGGGCTTCGCATGAGACCCAGGGCCAAGTCCAAGGTCAAGTTTCCCGCCCCTCTACGATATCTCTCTACTCGATCATGTGGTTTATGACAGGTTTGGGGGCTAGGGCCAAGTTCCCTCCCACTCTACTCTGCTTGCATTGTGGGAATGTGTGTGTTGTCGTGACCAGGGGCCAGGGCTCACCGGCTGACCCCTCCTCCATAAAATGAAAACGTATCACTTTAAATTTAATAGTCAGCCCTATATGGCTAAGAACCAAAGTGATAGCCCAACGGTAAAGTGTTATGTTGTGTTGTGGCAGGTCGAGGGGTCAAAACCCACTGAGTCCCTCAGGCCTGTTATAATATTTTTTTTGAACCATAAAAGGAAACATGGTTCCCTCATATTAGGTCATGTGGCAACCTCTTATTAGGCCACTTCAAATCAAACCAACCAACCAAAATGTGTGACCTACAACCTGTACAATAATGCCATGTGTTGAGACCAGATTGGTCCACCACCAATCATACCTTGCATAGTTAACTGATGACATCATTTTTATGGACTACCAGTCAGAAGCCCAGATAACCTTGTGGTTGACATTTTAATTGTTGGTCAAAAACTTCAAAACGCTACAACCTCTTCATATGATGTCAAATTGAGGTGATTCAAGCATCCTTGGAATCAAGACGAAGAACACTATCACTTGATTCCGATTTCAGGATATTCCAAGCGCTTTCATTTTTTGAGCCTATTTTTGATCTCCAGATCATATCTCCCAACTAGGAGCTTTTGTACCTCCAAAATTCTATATTCAATCAAAAAATAAGTGAGGAAAAATCTCATTTACTTTCCCAATATCAATCCTCCTTGTTCTGTTTGAATTGGTGCCTTTGAGCTTCATTCAAGATACTCCATCTTACCTCTGCATGAAGTCCTTATCTTCCTGAAAAGAATTGTGGCTTCCTATAATTCTTCAAAACATGCAGGAACAAAAACTTCAATGGATGGAATTTGAGCATTCTCTCCAAAACCATCTTTCTTTGGTTGAAACAAACTTCACCTTTAAGTCTCCCTTTGTTGAACCCAAACTTGATTTTCCACCTAGAAATCATAAGAAACTCAATGCTTTCCATGCACTAATTTGTACATTTCTTTGTTGTCCCCAAGCTACACTTGTACTCTTAGATGCACTGGCTGCATTTGTTCAATGCCATTCTTAGATTTTTCCACATTACTATGGTCATATGTTGCACAATCTTTACCAAATATCAAGTTCAAAAACAAGCTTCACACCAAAATACTTGTATAAGTGAGTGCTTGACACAAGTGTAGACATACTTGATGAAATGAAATTTCCCATCCCAAAAATCCCATACAAATGCACTGATCATCAAGCCAAAATAGCATAACATGCCAAAGAAAACACACTTGTTGCAAATAAGTGTTTGCACATTAATTCACTTTACAAAGTAACCAAACAAGAATATACAACAAGTAATTACAATTTTACAAAGCAATCAAACTGTACAAAACAATCTACCCATTCCTTTCCTAACTAGGTTTATGGGTTCTCTTTATGCACCTACATTTCTTTGAAGGATGATTTAGGAAATACATCATTTTCCACTTTGCCACATGTCGCTTTCTTTGCAAGGGATCACATGACCTCTTTTTTCTTCTTGGGATGAAGTTTCCAACACGTTTCAATCCAGTGCCCATTAATCCTACAATGGGTGCAAAAATTCTTAATGTTGCCCGTCGACAAGGAAATCTTCATAGATGAGAGAGGTTACTCGTATGTTTTCCTAAGGATTTGTTCCATTCTTTTGACCATCACCTTACGTTGCTCACAATCAACCACACAATGGTCCGCTTCATCACAAAATATGCAAGGAAACATTTTCCATAAATAATCAAAATGACCAACATTTATGAAATCCCCATGACACTTATACTTGTCCTTTGGGTTGTGACTTTGATGAGAAGAACTAGAATTTTCATGTCCCTTGGAACATTCATCTCTCTTTGTAGACAATTTTCCATTATCACTACCATCATGGTGTAACTTGTTGAGATTTTGAGGTAGCATCAGGTGTGCTCTAGCCCTGAAATTTTGTGAAGGGACTAAGACACACAAGACCTCCAAAACCCAGAAAGAATTTGGAGAAATTTCATCTCATACGTGAAATATTAAAATAATTAATTTTTTTAATGAGGACCCTAAGTCTAACTTAGGGAATTAGAAAAAATAAAGTGAATTAATTAAACACATGTGATGAAATGTTCTAAGTGACACAGATCAATAAGTATTTTAATCTAATTCGTCGATAAGAGATTAAATCACAACCATTGATGTGTCAACAATAAAAGTATAAGATAAAGGCTTGGGGTCAGTTGGAGAAACACACACAGAGTCTAAAAGATCAAATTCTTCTAACGGATCAATGCTTAGACAAAGATCAGATCTGAGTGACTCAGATTTGCAATGAGGGGCATATTCAGTGATTGGTCAAGAAGGCCAAGAGTACAGTGTAGAGCAAGTGCAGCAGAGACGCAGTGGAGGCAACACAACCATCATAGGGAGTGACATAGTCCCTGAAGAGGGTGATGCAGGCCCACGCAGAGGCAGCGCAACATCTCCAAGAAGAAGTCTGAAACTTTGTCGGAAGAAGTTTTTATGATCCAGTAAGGCTGAAAATGAGATATGGGAGAAGTAGATCCACGTAGAGCTAGGGTGATGCAGTTCCTCAACCCTATCTACATAGGCTTACGCAGTTGCTACATAGATCCTGCTGGGGTTTCATTAGTTGCTCGTCTGGATCAGCCTAGACTTGCGAGAGTGAGGTATATCTCATATTTTCTCTCATTGTCGAGGTTTTCTCTATTGGTTCAGCCAAGTTTATGGCACCCTAGATGTACTAAAAAACTATTGCTTAATAATAAAAAACCCCCATGCCTGCTGCACTGGTTTTCCTACATTGGGTTTTTTCGAGGACATTTTTCCAAAAAATCTGTGTCACTTTGTCATATGAGCATGCTATTTAGTAAATGATATGTATGTGTAGTTTTTTAATTGTATTTACTTCGATGTTAATTCTGAATTTTCAGATTAATAACTTGTATGTTTAATCAAGTAGAAGTAAATCGAGATTTAACAGTAGGGTTTATTAGTTAAGAATTTTTCACATAATATCAGAGCATTGCAGATCAAGTTGAATATCTATCAAAATCGGCTGAAGAAATTTTTGCTGCAGAAAGCAAGCAGCCGAAGCAGCAGAGATTGTGAGAGGGCAGTGCAACATTAGGAGGACACAGTGGTTGACCCTCATTTTTTATCAAATTTTGCTTATTAAAATCCACCTAATTTCCATAATTTTCCACTTTATACCATCCAAATATGACCTATTTTGACCTTATTATGCATATTTAGAAAAATAAATTATTTTTTTCAATTTTTAGAATTTTTTGTAAAAATTGGGGTTTAAGTGCATTTTTTGACAGGACTAAAAATTCTCGTAATGGATTCATTGAAGTCATACTTGCAGGACACCTGGACATGAGATGAGCACATATTTATAAAGCTTTGGAACTAAGGATGAATGTGTACCTATTGGTTCGGTCAAACCAAGCTCAAATAGGCTCGGCCAAAGCTGGTCAAACATGACCTGTTTTCAGGAATCCCTAGAGAATAGGGCAGAAATAGTAGATTTTTGGCTTTTTCCAGATTTGGTGTAACTAATTAGATAAGTTCAACCTAGATGGATGGGGTTAGGATAAGATAAGTCTATTAAAGACATTGCAACATATTTTTTTTATTATTTCTCTATTTATACCAAGTTTGTGAACCATTGAAACATGTAGAATTTGTATGATTTCACTTTGATATTTCTGAATTTTATGAGTTAGTTGAAGAAAATAGTTCTATATTATTTATGTTGTTCCATGTGGTGAATAATTTATTGAGTTCCAGTATCTAATAAGTACTTTCAGTGTGCGAGGCAAGGGTGGAGGGCCCCCACACCGAGCTAAGTGCACTTTCTGGTTAATTTAGTTGCAATTTCCTGAACTAGTTTTGTTTCATGTTTAATCAGTTAATTAGATGTATGATGATATGTTATGATTGCTGATGAATCTTAATCTAAATTATAATCTTCATATGAAGGGTTAAACAATGTTTAAGTTAAACTCTCCTTCTATCTGATCAAAGACTAGAAACTAGAATTCATCTTTCTTGCTTTTGTTTAAAGTGATTTTCTGAATTTCCAGTTTTCTTACAATGACATTAATGATGAATGAATTTATAAATAAGGATAGAAAGGACCTCCTTAGTTAGGAGCCTCTTCTATTATTCTTTTATGCATCTTGAGCTATTGTTCATTAGTGATTTTGATTTATGTTCATGAAGTAGTGTTGTAGAGAAGGTCAACCAAGTTCTCCTAAGTTAGGAGCTTCTCATTCTGCTTATTACATATTGAATTAGAAATTATTTAGTCAAGTTTTATATTTATAATATGCATTTCCTTTAAATTCAATAATTCATCTTCTAAACTTGACTGTAGTTGAAATCCATATATTTTGGAGATGCTTCTAAGTTCTACAAACTCGGATTGATAAAAAAATACTTGTGTTAGTTCACCCAATAAACAGACCCAACATTTTTGGTGCCGTTGTCAGGGAGGCATACTTCAACATAGTCAATTAGGAGGATAAAAATAAATTAAAAATAAAATAAAATAAAAAATAAAACAAAAACTACAAAAAATTATTTTTTCTTTTATTTATGTTTTCTTATGCCTAGAGATAGAGATTAAAAAGGTAGATTCATTAAACAACACCCCCCGCCCCCCCACAAAAAAAATAAAAATAAAAACTAAAGAACTACAAAATCCATTTGCCCATTAAGATCTGCAAAATATCATGTTAAGGAAGTCATTTAGAGAAGAAGGGTATGCCACCATAAGGATCTTCTTAAATCACTGTCCACAATTTAGAGTGATCACAAGGGATAAATCTTCATTTCAGAAGTTAGAAGAGGAAAAAAGCATCCATGAAGAGGATCTACAAGAAGAAAGCATAGAATCTTCTTCTAGTTATCTTTGTAAGGATGTGAATGAGTCATGGATCACATGCAATGAATATCAAACATTAGAACCCGAAATTAAAAAATTTCTAGCATGTATATCACAATATCCCTTGTGCATTCAAGATTTTGAACAAATGCTACACGGAGAACTTTGTGATATGACAACTAAAGAGAGCCAAACAAACAATGATCATATTTAAACTTGGTTTAAACTAATCATTAGGTCACAACACCACTCCATTTTTCAATATTCCTTAGCATCAAATCTTTATGATCAACTATTTTTTCATGTCCAAGCATTTATTAAAGTATATTTTTCAAAATTGGATGTGAGTTTACTTATGATATTGTTATGCAAATGGATGCATTGGAAATTATCTTATACGTGATAGAATGACTCATTTTTATACAATAGAGTAGGATAGCATAGAATAAAATAAATAAATGGGTGGAATGAGATCACAATAAGTCTTTTTCTCATAAATAATTCTTCACATCATTGTTCAATACTCGTTCGAAAGGATTTCATGACAAAATGCACTAAGGAAAATCCTATTTTGGCGAATCATATATGATTATTTTTTAAATCATTTTCTTTTTTTTTTACAGAAACGGTTATGAGATATATTAACTGCTGGGTCTAAATGCCAGATTTCGGGTTACAATGAGAGGGAGAAGGGCCCAGGAAGTATCCATAGCCAGAAGTGATATGAGACTTGTGGACAGCTTCCAGCTCTTTTTGACTAAAATTATGCACTCGATGTTTGTGATTTCCCCTAGCTTAAAAATACAAACAAACTGATTCAATAGCAAGCAGTAAAACATTTAAGCTGGCAGATTATGGAATTGGATCCCATGTTTCGTCCTCGTCTCGAATTATTGCTCTAGCAGAGATGAGGACAGCTTTATTTGCTTCAAGGTCTGCTTCTTTGTTGTTGTCTCTCAACACATGATACTAGCTCAACTTTTTAAACAATTTCCCCAAAATTCTGATTTTGGATATCAGCCTTGCCAATCTAAGATCCCGGGGGGAGGAGTTTGTCACCATAATTTTGATTATCACTTGGGAATCCCCAAAAACATTAACCTCCTTTATTTCTATATTCAAGAGAGATTTAAGGCCTTGAAGGAGGGCCAGAGCCTCTGCTTGAATGCTGGAGTTGATCCCCAGACCCCATGCAAAGCTGTGGATCAAAACACCTTCATCATTTTTTACAATACCTCCTGCTCCAGCCCTTCCTGGGTTACTCTTTGATGCCCCATCAAAGAAGAAAGAGTGCACCTGTAGCTTGGAGATCCATTCTTGAAACTCAACATTGTTCTTCCCCCTTATTTGCCAATCTTCAATGAGGGAAATGTTGCTGGTGGCTTGAAGAAATTGCAGGTTTAGGGAGGTACACCAGACTGAATCTAATTGAGTGAGATTTGAGGCATCTTTTTTATTATCCAAGCTCTCCTTTAACTGGAATTTTATCTTGGCCGCCACCACCTTGACATCATGCTTAGTATCTCTAAAGATTCTGCTGTTTCTCTCAAGCCAGATCTGCCAGCAGCAGATTTTGGGGAGGGCAAACCACGCCTTTTTTATCACTTTGTTTTTGGGTGGAGGACCGGGGTAACTGTTCTGCCAATTTGCAAAAAGATTAGGGATAGAGGAGGGAAGGACAAAATTGGGGTTCCAGTAATCCATCAGCTCGCTCCAAACCTGCACAGTGAATTTACAATTCAAGATCAAGTGTGTGGCACATTCCACATTTTCTCTGCACAATGAGCACCTGGACGGACCATGGAAACCTCGTTTCTGCAGTTTGTCATCTATAAGAATTTTCTTGTGGCAAAGAAGCCAACAGAACATGTCGATTTTAGGCAGAGAGTGTAGACGCCAAATCGCAGTCCAAGGGGCAGGGTCTGGGGGGACGTGAGGCCTCAAGGTGAGCTTTGCGTAGCCTTGGGCTATCGTGTAACCTGCAGCCAGTGAACCCCAGCCACGCGAATCTCTTCTGCGCAGATGAATGGGGGAAATACCGTTCAACATGGAGTAAAGACAGTTGCAATCCTGAAGGAGCTCCAGAGGCACGTCAAAGAAATTCCAGCTTGCCCAATGCGTCCCATCCCACGTGGAGATATCCCACAGCGTAGTTTTCCCAGCAGAAGTCAACCAGCAACGAATCGCGTTCAAAGAGGAACAGTCACCAATTGGATCACGACCCAGAATACGATCTATCCAGATATTTATCTTCTTACCATTTCCAGGAATCCAATAGGCGTTGAAGCTGATCAAGGGGGCAGCTTTGGAGCAGAGTCTAGCAAAGGGAGAGACGCCTTGGGGGAGAGGACCATCTAGGCATCTGAGTCTCTTGCCTTTAAAATATTTCTTCCAGAGTGCTAATTGGGCCTAGCAAGGCTTGGGCGCAATGATTCTCCAGAGCAGCTTGGCTCCCATGGCTATGTTCTGAAGAGAGAGATTCTTGAAGTTTAGCCCCCCCTCCCTCAGCGGTTTGGAGACAGTCTCCCAGTTAACTAGTGGGAATTTCCTCTCATTATGTTTGCCCCCCTTCCAAAAGAAGTTTCGAATATGCTGTTCCATTTTCTGAAGGATGCCAATTGGGGCCAATAGAACAGAGAACTGAAATAGGGGAAGACTGCATAGGACAGACTTGCCCGCAATATTGAGCCAGGTGAGCCCCCAAGACTGGAGCTTATTTTTGAATTTTTCCACTTGGGGGAGCCAATCCTTACTGTAGGCCCTCTTGAGGAATATAGGAAGCCCAAGGTATTTGAAAGAAGTCCAAGCTGGAGAGGCTGCAAAGCCAAAACATCTTGCAATGGAGCTGAGCAAGCTGGGAGGAGTATTCCAACTGTAAATATGGCATTTCCCCTTGTTGAGGTTACTTCCCGACACCATACAATATTCATCTATAGCTTCTTTAAAGCTATTGGCTGAATGTAGTGTTGCAGCCCCCAGCAGCAAAGTATCATCGGCGAAGAGGGCGTGGTTGATGCTTTTAACTCCTCTGGCAATGCAAAGCCCTGTGATCTCCTGCTCTTGCATTTTCTTGTTTAGATAGAAACTGATAACGAAGGCCTGGAGGACAAACAGAAGGGGAGAAAGAGGGCAGCCCTGTCTTAGTCCTCTTGAGGCTTTGAAGAATTCCATTGCTCTGCCATTAACAAGGGGAGAAATCCAAGGCTCTGAGATACAGGCCCGAATCCAGTTTATAAAGTTCTCCCCAAATCCAAATTTTTTCAGAACATTCAAAAGGAAACAATGCCTGACTCGATCGAAGGCATTGGCTAAGTCTAGTTTGACAACCATACCTCTTTCCTTACGCTGCTGGCTTGAGAGAATTTCCTCTTGAACAAAAATGAAATTGTCCACTAGCTGTCTACCGTGAATAAAGCCCCCTTGATTTTCAGGAATGATTGTGGGGAGAAGATATTTCAGCCTGTTTGCTATTACTTTGGTGATCAACTTATAACCAATATTACAGAGAGAGATGGGGCGAAATATGTTGAAGGAATTGGCGCCTTTCTCCTTGGGGATGAGAGCAAGGAACGTAGAGTTTGTGCTACCTCCTAATTTCTGACAGTCTTGGGATTTTTGAACCATTTTGTAGAGATCTTTTTCCACAATGTGCCAACAGGATTGCAGAAATCTGGCGGTGAATCCATCCGGTCCTGGTGCTTTGTCAGGATCCATGGAAAAGAGAGCATTCTTGACCTCAGTCTTGGTGACTTTTGCTTCTAGGAGATGGTTCATCTCAGCAGAGATTGAAGGGGGGACCCAGTCCAGAAGATCAGAATTTTGGGTCAGACTCGCATCCTCACTGTACAACTTCTGGAAGTGAAGAAAAGTTGCTCGTTTAATGCTTGCAAAATCTTTATGATTGGAATTGTCATCCTTAATCTCAGATATGGTGTTGAAGCATTTTCTGGCTTGAGTTTGCTTGTGAAAGAAAGAGTAATTTCTGTCTCCCTCTTTAAGCCATAGACAACGAGACTTAATCCTCCAAAACTTTTCTTCTGCCAGGCAGGCTTTGTGGAAGTGCTGTTGGAGTTGAATCTCCTTATCAAGGATTTCTCTAGTTACATATGCCTCTTCCGAAAGCAAGTGGTGTGCTTCCAGTTGACTTTGGAGATTTTTCCTTTCAGCTTCTGGGTTAGAAAGAGTTTTGGCCCAGCATTTTAAGGCAGCTTTCATTCTTCTGATTTTTTCTTCCCACACAAAGAAGGGTGATCCATTGATTGGCTGAGACCAACTTTCTTTGACAATCTGCATGAAATTGGATTCCTTGACCCAGAGGGGGCTAAATCTGAACGGAATGGGGCCAAGGTCGGGGTGAGCCCGGAGATCAAGCTTGATAGGCTTATGATCAGATATGCTGCAAGGAAGGATTTGCATACTAGCATCTAAACCAAGCAATAGAAAGGAACTTTGAACAAAAAATCTATCCAGTCTTGCTCCTATGTGACCAGGGCCTACTCTTTTGTTTTACCAAGTGAACTTACCTGAAGAGGGCTTGATGTCCAGCAAATCCCAATCTTGCAGAAGATCCTTTGCCCATTCCCTTGCCAGATCTCGCACAATGCATCCTCCTCTCTTTTCAGAGGAGTGCAATGTGAGATTGAGGTCACCTGCAATAATGATGTTGTCAAGGTTCCCTAAATCTGCCTGGTTTCTTATAGAGTCCCAACAGGCCTTTTTTTCTCCAGCATTGACTGGAACATAAACATTAAAGAGACAAAAGTATTCTTTAGTGTCAAGATGCTGCATTTTTAGGAGCAGCCAGTGAGTGTTTGAAATTTCAGAGATTAATGAGAACTTGCTATCATTCCAAAGAGTGCCTAACCCTCCAGAGGCTCCTCGGGCTGAGACAGCTTTTGCTTTGCTTTTACTCCAGATTCTTTTACTTGTTTGGAGGAATTCTGCTTCCTCCATCTTAGTCTCCTAGATAAGGAATATGTCCCGGGCTTCTATTCTTATTAAATTTCTTGTTGTCTCTTCCTTGATCTTGCTCCCCATACCCCTACAATTCCAGGAGATTATTTTCATTATTTACCTTTGTTCTGCTGGGCTCCCTTGGAGCCTGGGGGCTGGCTTCTCACCATCTTCGTCTTTTTTGCTAGTAGTTTCTCCAGAGTTGGTTGGCTGCCCTGTAACTTGTCCTTGTACGTTTCCTGCTCTCTTTTCTCCCGATCTGTTTTGCGACCTCTTGTGGATCTCCTAACAGAGGCCTGAGAGTCGCCTATTTCTCCTTCCTCCTCCGAATCTTCCGACTCCTGGTCCTCTTCCTCGACGTCAACAGGTATTCCTTTTGAGCTTTCTGCAACACTTGCGTCTTTGGAAGACATAGAGGGAGTCCCTTTGACCGGGGATGCTGTCTTTTGAACCTCCACCTCCTGGGTGTCCTCTTAGTGCGAGCTTAGGAGTTCAAACTTGTTTTCAGGAGCGGACTTAGACGGGATCTGCTGAGAAGAGGCCTGTTGGGGACCTTTGCCACTAGGGCCTCCCGGCTTTTGAGCCTTATGGGAGGTTTTGGAGCGCTTGACTTGATTCCATCCATCCTCCTTCCCTTGCACAACCTCATTGTTGGATGGACAGCCTCTGGCGAAGTGGCCATAGACATGGCATTTACGGCATTTGAAGGGCAGTTGCTCATAGTCCAGTTTCTGCACATGCGTCCAGCTTCCGACTTTGATTTTGATGGCCTCTGGTAGCCCAACCTCCAGATCTACTTCCACGCAGATCCTAGCGCAGTCATACTGGTCCTTGTTGTTTGCTCGATCGATGAACTTCCCAAGGGCATTTCCAATATGCATCAGAGAATCCCAATTCCAGCAGTGAACTGGCAGATTTGGGAGTCTAACCCACACCGGGACTGCTTTGGGCACATCCACAGTAGGATCAAAGTCTGGAGTCCACTTATTTAGATACAAACCCTGGGGGCCCATGAATTAGGGCCCGTTCTGGAAGATCAGATCTTTGTCATCTTTTGAAGTAAACTCGAAGAGAAGTAACCTCTCCCCAAAAAATAAGAAGTAACGCTTTCTTTGATCAGAGGCGCCTAGTTTCTGTTGACCCAGCTCTCAGTGGTTTTGGTAGATGGCCAAAGCCCTATGAACTGGCCTATGAGAGCTCGTTCAGCCAGTGATAAAGCAACCTGAATCGGAGTCTCTGCTGGAAGAGAGATCTTAGGTATTTCATCAATTTTCTTAACAAATTTCGCAGCTTCAACATTCTTCTTCTTAGGAAGCCCTGCTAATAAGCAATCGAAAGCCTCAGCAGAAGAGGGCGGGGGAGGGGGACGAGGCCCCTGGGGAGAGCCCAGCCCCTCCATGGGCGCAAGCCCTAGCAAGAACGCGGCCCAGATCAAGATGCGCAGGCAGCAACGCGTTCGCTCCAGCGCACAGTTGAAAATTTGGAAATTTTTTAAATCATTTTCGTAAACAAGGTATCTCTTCAAATATATTTTTTAAGTTCATTTTTAAAATTTCAGTTTGGATCACAAATAAAAAAAAATGATCAAAATAAACACTAAATTTCAAGAAAGTTTTTAAGGACAGAGTTAGTACATCATTGATTTGAAGATTCTAATGGAAAATTTTTTACATGATGTTCATATGGAAGATATCCCTTGGAGTCTAGTCTCCAAATAAATTTGAATCAGCTCAATCTGACATCATATGAAAAATCTATGCTCAAAATACTAATTGCTTGTCGAAAAATCTGGATGGTGACAATTCTAGGTCTTCACTGTTCATTTGAATATTTCACATATTAAATCATATTTTTTTTCAAAAAAAATTTCAAATGTAGATATATATTTAAGTCTAGTTTATGACACAACTTTAATAATCTCATTCAAAGGCCAGGTGAAAAATTTATTACACATTTAGTGACTGCATGTCTTAAAATCAGCATAGTCAAATTCTACCTCCTAGGTATGTTCATCACCAATTTTGTGATATCAAAACTAATTATTTTAAGAACATATTTCTAATGGAGATACAAAAATGAATATAATTTAATATCCAAGTGGAATCACATCAATCCGATCTTTAACGAAAAAGGTACACTCCAAATAGTGATTGTTGGTCTAGTAAACACTTCACGCGAAGCTCTATCAAACATGGTACCTCTCATAATTTTTAGCATATAATATCAAAACATTTTTAAAAAATATTTATACTGGAGGTATCCATATGAATTCACTTCAACTTGGCTTTGTAATCACTCTAATTTGACATAAAATGAATATTTTGTGAACAAAATACCGCTTGGAGGTCTAGGATGGCCACCATTCCTCAAAGGGGTAAACAAATGCATTTTATTTGTAAATCATCTTTAGACTTATTTTAAAGCATTGATTATAATTATTTTACATATTTCTTGTAAGAAGAGAAACTGTACACCTCTCTTCCTCCATCATCTAATATTGTATTGCAAGCAGATTCTATGTTTTTGCAGGTTATAAAAAGATTTAAGAGGAGAACTCCATGGAAAAATGATTTTTCAAAGTCAATTTAAAAAAATCATATTTCAGAATATGAATACAAATATTCAAGTCAAAGAAAATTGGAATTCATAGGATGCTGAGTTCATCTAATGAAACTAAAAACTCATGAAGCGTGCTTTCAGTTGTTGACCAACAACACCAACCACCCTACAAGATGATCGAGATCGAGGCACAAAACATGAAGCTAATAATTAGAAGAAAAAGTCAATTTTTTTACCATGAAAAGCCACATCCATTGTCAAAGAAACCTTTAATAAGCCATATTTTTCATGATTTCATTCATCTACCATATTGTATGTTAAGATCCACAATCATGCATGTTGAAGTCCAAACCTATTATCTATCTATCTATCCATCTACTCTTAGATGATAACTTCAACCTATCTTAATTTCATAAGAATTCCATACTTTCTGACTCCATTATACCCCACCTTCATCCATAAAATAAAATAAAATAAAATAGAAAAAGTTAAAAAAATAATAAAAGAGTTTGGTTGTGAAAATCCAGGAGACTGGCACAATACAAATTCGAATTCATATCGGAAAAACAACTTGTTTGGCCAATATGAATTCTCAATTTTAATTTTTTATTTTTACTTTAGTATGATTTTGTAGAATTAATCCTCCAAGACATGCAAGACTTGAGGACAAGTCTTAACATCAGCAAGGGGGAAGCTCGTAATAAAACTATGAAAATAGTTTGAGCAGTTGTATTGCAGAAGGAACCTGAATTACATGACAAAAGGGACCTGATATATCATTGAAAATATAATTCAGAAGGGACCTGATACATCATTAAAATATTATGCAGAAAGGACTTGAGACATCATTGAAAATATTATGCAGAAGGGACCTAAGACATCATTGAAAATATTATGCAGAAGGGACCTGAATTACATGACAGAAGCAACTTGAAACATTGTTGAAAATTACATGTCAGAAGGGACCTGAAACATTATTTATAATATCATTGCAGAAGGGACATGAACAACATCAACATTCAAGCCTAAAGTACATGTCAGAAAGGACCTAAAACATCAATTACAAATTGCAGAAGAGACCTTAACAACATCAACATTCAAAGATTCTGAATCAATATCAGATGCAAAAACATGAAAGCAGAAATAAGTCTCTACATTTCAATATATTTTGGAATAACCATCGTTATGATAATGAAGATATAATAAACCATCAACCAATATTTTGACCATAGTACATCATTGAATAGTATTGACAATCAAGCTATTTATGAAAGTACAAGTACAGTAAGTGAAAATAAATTTTCTCTTAAAATCTCGATTTTTTAAAAAAAAATTCTAGAAATTGTTAAAACAAATTTAGCTTGATATGCATTCCATTACACTTACTACATCTATCCTACCTATATTTCTACCTAGATTTATCCTACATCTATTCCACTAACCTCATCCTACCCTCATTATAATCCTATTATATCCATTACCCTACCATACATTCTACATAAAAAATTTCATCATAAGTCCTACATTAACCCCATATTTCCTACATTAATTCCATATACCCCTACATTATCTCCCAACTTAAGAATTTTTGGCCAAATATTGAGGCTCAATTTGTTTTTATCCCATAAGGAATTTTTTTTTGTTTACCTACAAAACCATACGAAGTTAGTGTCATAATGAGAATAATTTAATTTTAAAATGACTTATCCTATGGTCATTTTAAAATAAATTAAGAAGAATGCATATAAATGAAAAAACCTAAAGTATGACATAAAATCTCAATATTTAAATATGTGATTTCAAAGTGTGAAAATGAAAACATAATGAAATGCAATATGCAAACATGCAGGAAGGTGAATGAAAGGACATGAGAATTATTATACAAAGGTGGACATGCATGAGGCTACAAATAAAACAAAGGTGGATATACAATGAAATGAATGATGCTATGAATGCAAAACAGAGACATGCAACCAAATGAATGAAGAAATGAATTAAAAAATGCAGCTACAAGGAATGTGGGTAATGCGTCGTATAGTAATAAGGTGAGTTGGCATGTAAAGCGGTCAAACACATTAAAAATTTTGTATAGTGCTGCATTCAAAACTCTGTGATGTTACTGTGTTAATC
Source organism: Pinus albicaulis (assembly GCA_034641835.2). Lineage (NCBI taxonomy): Eukaryota > Viridiplantae > Streptophyta > Pinopsida > Pinales > Pinaceae > Pinus > Pinus albicaulis. Next base: position 1,209,596,482 of record CM076582.1, read on the forward strand.
CTCCACCATTAAAAAGAAAATAGAGTGTTGCACTACATTGTTCTTCCACCATCATATGCATAGTATAGCTCAGAAAGAAAGGGAGTAACACTGTGCATCCACATGCATTCATACAACATCCTCGATTGTGGAGAAAATGAGCGGGAAGAATGAAAAATTAAGGAGAAGGATGTGTGATGCAGAGAAATTGTATGTAGAGAAGAAGCTGCATTAGAAATAGGTGAAAAAAAAAACTAAAGAATTCATGGAGAAATAAGGGTGCATTGGTGTTAACAAAGAGGATTACTAGCTGAGATCTTTGCTATCCTAATTTAAGCAAGATCACCAACAAATTCCATAAAATCCATAGAATGAAAAGGTAAGAAATCACTTCCATATTTCTAGTATTTGAATGTATTTTAGGAATATTAAGTTTGAGATATTCGTGGGGGATGTGTCATTCAGAGAGGAGTTAAACTCCAGTTATAAATTTCAAAAACCTGCCACCATTTAAATGACCTCACCACTTGTGTAATGAGTAAATCCTCAGAGTTGAAGAGGAATTCTAATTAAAATAACATTGTTCAACCACAGGAACACCATTTAATAACTCAAAAACATCTTCAAGTCAATGCCAGATCAGGTAATAGAGCTCAAATCAAGATTTTTCTTTCACGCATGGTTGTGAAATTGAAAAAAAAATGCAGTGCTATTTTTATACGCACAGAGAAATATTCATACACAGTGAGCCAATTTCTTATTCCCATATGAAAAACGAAGTCTTATCTTTCATATGCACAACGACAGCTTCATACACAGTGAGCCAAAGTGAGAAATTTTTTTCTCATATGTACATAGAATTTTTAAAAGTAGAGAGGAGAATTTTGTGAAATTTTTGAAAAATGGAGATTGAAGAATGTGGTCATGGATTGTTAAGGTGTTTTTTTTACACGGTGAACAAATTTTTTATCAGCAATGGAATCCTTTTTGCAGCAGGGCAGATTGAATAATTTTCTGAGGTATATGGTATTTAAAAAATCTAGAGCATATCTCATTAATTACAACGGAAAATTCTGAAATTGAGTTGTAAGTTACAAATTTCCTAAATCATGGCATTTGAGCTTAATTGGGAATGTGGATAAGTTAGTTTTTAAATAGCTACCAACTTAGATAACAAATCAAACTTTCCAAGTGCGTAGTGGCACTTTTAAAAAAGACAGAGTTGGTATTTCATCCCTAAAATCTTGAAAATTGAATCCGAGATTTGGTTTTCAGTGAATTTATCTTTGAATCTCTAATTTGAATGTATAAATAGTATCATCTATATCCAAATCATGTATAGTTAAAAGAAAAATCGATATCGAGCTAACTGGCAGTGGAAGAAGGAGGTAAGTATTCCGGCACAGTTTCAAAATTTTGAAAATTTTAAGAAGCCACTATTTTTCGTTGTCTTTTCTGCGGAAATTTTTCTCAAATTCATTGCTATTTGGGATATTTTCCTCGTTATTTGAACCCTTATTTTTTAGATTGTGTTGAGTGTTTGAGTTCAATTAGGAATCAAGGTTAAAGATTTTTTTAAATTGGATGTCATTGAAAACTCCAAGTCCAAGTTACAGTTACATGGTTTAAAAATATAAAGACTCCAGTTATCTAATTGACACCGTAGCCCAAGTCCATTGGTGGAAGCATAGGTTCAAGATCAAAGTTCCAAGTGCAATATTGGCATTAAAAACTTCAAGTTCAAGACCTCAATTTCATTCTCATTTACACAAAATGCCAAAACAGAGCTCGTGCACGATGGTGTCAAGTGGTATTGGCAGCTCATCAGGAAGCTTCAACATCAGGAGCCAGAGTCATAGGTACATCAACAGGGCATTCATCATACAGAAGCATAAGGTCATGGAGAAAGAGGCAAGCATGAGGACATGCTTGAGAGTAAGCAAGGGGGAGATGTTGGCCCTCGTTTTTTTATCAAATTTTTCTTATTAAAATCCACCTAATTTCCATCATTTTCCACTTTATACCATCCACATATGACCTGTTTTGACCTTATTATGCATATTCAGGCAAATAAATTATGTTTTTCAATTTTTAGAAATTTTTGTAAAAATTGGGTTTTAAGTGCATTTTTGGACAGGATTAAAAATTCCCGTAATGGCTTCATTGAAGTCATACTGGCAGGACACTTGGCCATGATCTGAAAACATATTTAGAAAGATTTGGAACTAAGGATGGACATGTACCTATTGGTTTGGTCAAACCAAGCTCAAACAGGCCCGGTCAAAGCTGGTCAAACATGACCTGTTTTTCAGGAATACTAAGAAAATAGGGCAGAAATAGTAGATTTTGGGATTTTTCCAAATTTGGTGTAGCTAATTGGATGAGTTCGACCTAGATGGATGGGATTAGGATAATATAAGGCTATTAGAGACATTGTATCATATATATATATTTTATTTATCTATTTATACGAAGTTTGTGAACCATTGAAACATGTAGAATTTGTATGATTTCACTTTGATATTTCTGAAGTTTGTGAGTTAATTGAAGAAACTAGTTATATATTCTTTCTATTGTTCCATGTGGTGAATGATTGATTGAGTTCCAGTAGCTGAGAATTACTTTCAGCATTTGAGGCAAGGGTGGAGGGCCCCCACACCGAGCTAAGTGCACTTCCTGGTTAATTTAGTTGCAATTTCTTGAACTAGTTTTGTTTCATGTTTAATCAGTTAATTAGATGTATGATGATATGTTATGATTTTTGATGAATCTTAATCTAAATTATAATCTGCATATGAAGGGTCAAACCAATTTTTAAGTTAAACTCTCCTTCTATCTGATAAGAGACTAGAAACTAGAATTCATCTTTCTTTCTTTTGTTTCAAGTGATTTTCTGAATTTCCAGTTTTCTTACAATGGAATTAATGTGAATGAAGAAAGAAGGACATCAAGGACCTCCTTAGTTAGGAGCCTCTTCTATTATTATTTTATGAATCTTGAGCTATTATTCATTAGTGATTTAGATTTCTGTTCATGAAGTAGTATTGTAGAGAAGGTCAACCAAGTTCTCATAAGTTAGGAGCTTCTTCTTCTGCTTATTACATATTTAATTAGAAATTATTTAGTTATGCTTTATATTTGTAATATGCATTTCCTTTAAATTCAATAATTCATCTTCTAAACTTGACTATAGTTGAAATCCATATATTTTGGAGATGCTTCTAAGTTCTACAAACTCAGATTGATATTAAAATACTTGTGTTAGTTTACCCAGTAAATAGACCCAACAGCAGTCCCAACATAGGCTACGCAAGGGATGACACAACCCCATTTGGTGACGCAGGGAAAGCGCAATGCCTTCCAGAGGGATACAGGAGAAATCTGTGTTGCGCAGAGGCTGTGCTAAGCCAGTCTACTCACGCAGAGGCCAGCTAGAGGGATGCAGTCCAATTTTTTTTTCTTTTGTTGTGAAGTATTGCCGAGATCAAGAAGCAGGGCTTCAGATCTTCAACAATTTCTAGTGTGGTGGAGATTCTGATGGTGCAAATTCATGCCTAGCTAAGTTGACAAAGAGCGGGAGGACAATTACTCAACAAATTTCAGATTCAATCAGGATGGTGATCGTAGAGAACTGTGCAGTTGTTTTGGCCAAGGATTTTCAGGAGGAAATCAGTTGTTGGAGGGAGAAGCTACTATAGAGGGTTTCTAATCACCAATAAAACCAGATGTAGTATTTTTGGTGAGTGTTGCAGTAGAAAGAGGGGGAAGAGTATCTTTTTTGACATATTTGAGCTAGATGGCTTCTCATGGATTGAGAGATCAGGACAGGTTGGATGACATATCCAACTTCATTATCTAGAGGGCCAGGATCCTGATATTATTGGATGAGTACGACACCAAGGACCATGTTGAGAATTTCATAGCTCTACCTATCAATCCAGATCCTTTGAAGAAATTAAAGGAAAATCAAGTGCGGGTTAAGTGTTTGATCATGGATGGAGTCAAAGATCATGTCGTGCCACATATTGTTGGGAAGAACACGAAAAATGAGATGTGGACTGCTTTGGAGACGATGTATCAAGGAGGCTCTATACAAAGGAAAATGCTTCTAGAGAATCAGATGTAGTTGTTCCAGATGTAGAAGGGTGAGGAGATAGATCCCTTCCTCTTCAGACTCTAGACTATCCAGGATCGATTGATTGCCATGGGTGCAACTCCAGATTAAGGGCTCCTGGTAAGGACTACTCTGAATGTCATCACCAAGGAATGGGAAAAATTTGTATAGAGCATATTAGGCAGGGCAGCGTTACCATCTTGGGAAGACATGTGGGCAATCCTCTGTCAGGAGGAAATCATGAGATTTACCAAGAGGCAAAGAAATGACAACGAAACAATCAAGGTGAAAAAATAAGAAGAGGATGCACCACTTGCATTAAAGGAATGAAGGCAACAAGGGAATAATAAAAGGGACCTATCCAAGGTATGGTGCTTTAATTGTGGCGAATTTGGACACTTCGCCAACACTTGTCCTAACAAAAAGGACAAAGGATCTTCTGAATCCAAGGCAATAACAACAAAGGATGATGGGAGTGATGATGACGTAGCCATGAGTTCTCATGAGCCACGTAAGTGGGGAAATATGGATATGTAGAGTTGCTACAGATGAAAGAGGAAGGATCCTTGAGTTTCCCAACACTGGGATCACATACGAGCTACGAGAGCCTTAAGATGGTAGCGGGAAAAGTGGATAAGTGGGTGCAGAAGACCACAGTGAAGTAGAGTGCAGTGCTGAGACGCTGTAGAGGGAGCAGTGCAGTGCAGAGGCGGCAATAGTGTAGAGGCAACAACGTAGAGGGGTTGATGGGACTTCAATGCAAAGGATGTAGTGCTTATGCAGTGCAAAGCTGCAACAATGCAGTGGCTTCAGGAGGACAACACACAGGAGTAGCCAAGGGACACTAAAAGGAAAAGACCCTCTAGCGGAGGTTATAAAGGAGGTATTTAGTGTAATAAAATTGGCCAAAATTGTCAAAAAAACATTTTCTATAACATCCATTTTTGGTAACAGAGGTTTTGGTGGAGCTTTTAACGGTATTTCAACACAACTAAAAAAAATGGGCGGTCGAAGGTTATTACGGATGTTTTTTTCAACGGTGCGCTACTAAGGTGTCAACGCACCGGTGCGTGTTATCTAAACGGTCGGCCTGGGGCGGTTGAAGGTGCATGCACCGGGCCGTAAAGGTCTAAAACCGCATCGGGTGCACTATAGGTGATACAATGCACAGGGTCGTTCTAATTGGTATTATGATTTGTGTGGTGCCCATAGGTCGTATCAAGGCACCAATACATAGTCTTATAGAAATGCACTGGTGCGCAGTATCAGACAAACACATTGATTTTTCTAATTCGTATTGGTATTTGTGCGGTGCCGATAGGTCGTAAAAACGCACCGGTCCGTAGTCTCACATAAACGCACTGGCGCGCGATATCACACAAACACACAAAGAGTTATAATTGGTATTAGTATTTGTCACTGCGATGACCATAAGTCGAAGTAGAAATACAAGTCGTTGTATTAAACACACCAATGTACGATGGCAAACCGCATAGGTGTTCATTTTGTATTTTTAAGCTGTCGACTAGTATGATACAATTATTACGATTTTTAAAATTCATTATTCATCAAAAATCGACACATCTTATAACAATATTTCATATTAATTTAAATTTTTTATTAATGCATTTGGGTGATGTTTGAATTAATTTGTTATATCATATCATAATTATTGTGACTTTTTCATTGTTATTCATCAAAAGACGACACATAGCTTATAACAGTATTCATATCAATTAAATTTTTATTAGTGCATTTGAATGTGATGTTTGGATTAATTTTTCATATCATATCATCATATTTCACATCTCTTCATTATAATATTTAATCATCCATAAATTTAATCAGTATTGTTACATTTCACAATGACAATAGAGAATGCAATAGGATAAATTAAAACATATATATATATATATATATATATATATATATATATATATATATAAGACAGTCCTTGTCATACAAAATGGGACAGTTATTGGCATCCCTTTGTCTTTCAATTGGGACACTATGTCCATTACATTAAACAAAATGTCTGATTTCACAGAAAAATATTTCAAAAAATACAACGCCTTACTTTGATATCCAAACATAATGAACATCATTCTTCACTTGAACTGTTGTCACTGCTCGAGCTACTTCCATGACTTGGGTTATTTTCAAGAATGTTTTGTTCACGGTGTTGATTGTTTTCTTCTTCTTCACCTTCCATCTACAAACATAAAAATAAATTGTAATGAGTGTATATGAATTGGTGAGAATAATGAAAATTGAAATATTAAATAATATACATCAATTTAAATAAAGAAATGACGTACCATAGAAACAATTGACTCATGAATTATACACATTCTTTCAAAACCATGTACTATGCCATCTTTCAAGATTTCATTTGTTGGCATAGTTCCATACTTTGTGTCCTGCAAGTTTTATACCCCATAACAAATCATATATTTAATATAAAAGATTTTTTTGTTCTATTAATTATAGATAGAGTTAAGTAAAACAAGATCGATAGATGCTTACAAATTCCACAATTAATTTTTGATATGCCAACATAAACTCATAACCCATATTTAACCCAATGTCAATCAATTCGCCAGATGGTTCTTCTTTGTATGTTAGCACCTGTTTGAAGACATTCAATGATGATTTTTATAAAAAAAACTTAAAATATAAAAAAATGAAATCTAGTTAAGTTGTTATAAGGAAGTAACAATTACTCACAAACTTAGATATCAACCCTTTTCTTCCATGTTGTCCTATTTTATGAGCTGAATGAGTTCAATTTTCTTTTCTTTTCTACAAGAAAATACTCGAAAATTAATATTTAATGATAAATTGTTTATTTATTGTACCTAATGATCGAAAAAATCAATGATTACATATTACATTTGAAGCACGTTGTTGTTGAGATGGCTCCTCCTGCAATGCAATTTTTTCCATTTCTTTGACCATCTCCTTGTAAACCTTTTTGGACATTCCTACAGGCATATCTCTGATATCAGCTCGCTCATCTTTTGAGATTTTCATAATCTTCCTTAAAATGTAACATGACAATAAAATATTTACTTTTTATATTGATATATGAAAAGTAAATATAACAAAAATGATATTTATAAATAATTCTAGAAAAAAATTTAAAGGAATATTACTTTTTCATTCCTTCTTCTTTTTTTTTGTACGTTTTTGCAATTAAAAGTATGACATGTCTCATTGACCAATTCTCTAGAAACTCTTCTTATAGTTTAGATAAAATTTGGTTCTTGGAATTATTGGATTGATTTTTGTATTGTAAGTGGAAAGAATGTCTATACATTTGTTCCACTAGATCCCTCCAACTTTTGTAAAAAAATTTCCCCCTTTCGTTAACCTCCAGCACCACTCCAGATGAGCTAATGAGCAATTCATTTTCATTTGCATGTTCAAATTTTTCTCTTTTATTAGAACAACATTCCTTTTCTGAGTTGTTGGTCCATGTAGAACATTAAACAGATGTGAATTAATAGATTGTTTGAAACATGTTCTCTAATGATTTTAAGTATATTATTAATAAAAATTAAAAAAATAAACTCATATTGGATTGATAGTATTTTTTCATTCACCTTATTCATCTTTTTGCAATTTTTCCATCAAGATTTTACACTCTTCTGGTCCTAGATTAGAAATAAAATTATCGAGCTTCGTCATTTTGTGGCTCTGTATGATACACAATAAACAATACATATTAGTTAAACTTCCATATAGTTCAAAAATAATATTTTTTGTAAATAATTTACAAATAACTTGTCTTTTTTGCTTTTTTGATGTGTTATCAGTATTTTTGTTACTTGATCTCTTTTCAGTCATTTCTTTATCAATATTATACTTGTGCCATATCATTCATTAATATATTTGATAAATAAATTATCAAAATTTCAGGTAAAAAAATATATCAAGAAACCGATGCACTTTTAAATGATGTACGCATTGACGTCGGTGTGTTATGTTCTTATAAACACACTGCCCAAATAGTATAAAACACCGTATGGTGCTTTATGTCAACAAAGAGCACCTGTGCGTTACATGTTAACCACCACACCAATTAACATAGACAAAATAATAAAAATCATCTAGTGTTAGTTTTTGTAGCATATGGTGTCATGGAGGAGGCGGTGCGGCCTATTATTATAAAAGCCCCGCGCAAACAAGGGACCACTGTACGGTGCTCTCTGTCAACTAGGAGACCCGGTGTGTTATATGTTACAAGGTACACCATTTAACACAAAATAATTTTTTTTTTTTGCCAATCAGTACAGGAGTGGTGCGCTATAATTAAATAGCGCACTGGTGCCCTATTTTACATATGGCGAACGGATTAAAAAAAAAATTGTTAATTTTTTTATCAAACAGTATGTGCGTGGTGCGTTAGGTTACATAGGGCACATCGATTAAAAAAATTATGTGTTTAAAAATTCACGCAAGGGCCGGCATGGATTGGGATCTGACTATGCAATTCGTCCCATGGGTTAGATGTCATAGGCCTATATATATATATAACAATACAAACCCTATAAATCTAAAATGAAAAGCCCTAATTCTGAAATCACAAAAACAGGAAGAAGCAAGGGCATAAACAAAAATAATGAAGGGTTTAGGGTAAAAATGGATTTTTTTTGTTTTTTGTTTATGAAAATGAAAAACAAATTGAAATTTTTTACTTACTACGTAAAACATACTACAGAAAATGTAAAAAAAAATAATAAAATTTAATCACGAGATCATTTGAAATTCTATGCTACAGGGTTTGAATCACCAGAGGTTTGGAATTTTGATTGTCTAAATAGTTATGTTCGAAAGAATTTCACTGCTCCACAATGCTCTTGTGCTCTATTGCTCCAGGTATGTCTTGTGCAAATCTCTGGCTGAAAATTTTTGCCAAAATAGTGAAATAATGAAAAGTGTTTAGTATTTAAAGAATTTTTTTATGAAATTAGATTTTTGAAAATATTTTTCTGCCCATTTTTCAATTTACTGCTTTTTTTCACTTTAAAAAAATAAAGGTGCATCTTTTCTATTTGCGGATTTTCGTCACTGGTGCATAAATTAATAACACCATACCAGTGCGTCAGTTAATAACACAATACTGGTGCACAGTAACTAAAACCGCACCGGTGCGATTATCTATACATAAGTACCGATAAAAATAAGTCCATTTTTAAGTCACTGAAATTACTTTTAGGTGTGCGCACTAAAATTTATTGTTGATTTTGCTCAATTGCAGGGAGAAAATATCATAATTATATCGAATGGAAAATTCTTCAAAATACAACTCATTCCATAATATTTCTCAAATTCCATCGCGAAGTTCTCCCTATCCATCTTGAGATGTAATATTTCCTTCATATTTTATTTATATTTTCATTATGTAATTGAACTTATGTTTTTTATCCATGTCAATCAGCCTAATAAAATTTATAATGTATACAAATTTGCAGGTTCATGTAGATTCAAAATCGAGTTCAGATGCACAAAATAATCAAACAGCTCCAAAACATTGGAAGCTCTTATTAGGAGCATCATACCGCAAGGCACATTTGGTAGATGAAAATGGATAGCTGCTTCACCCTGCCAATTGTAACAATATTGTATCTTCTAGCCACAATCTCGGGACAATGATGGTAATAATAATTTTTTGGTATATTAATGTAAATATTTCAACGTCAATAAAATTAATCATGCATTGTCAATGTTCTTACTAATTGATATCATAGATTTTGTATTAATCATGTTCAAATATATTTTTTGAAATTATTAGGATTCTAGTGACTATTAGCGACCTACCTACTGTCTTCCGTTGCACCCCACGACAATGTCAAATCTAGAGAAGGTTGAGTTAAGAGAAAAAATTGGAGAGGAACGATACCAAGAATGGTTAAATCAACCACCGATTCAATTCTCGATATGTCCAGATTCACCGATTAGGAATGACTACAAAAATAGTAGTTCTTCACAAGATGGCAATAAAGGTAATCAAATAGAGGTTGGTATGGATGATTGCTTAAGGGATATGACTGCCATGGAGACAATGTTGTTAGATGCATTTCAAAACGATGATCAGCTAGGGGATGATGCTCATATCACTGACATCTTTTTCGAAAGCCTTAAATCTGCTTCCACCGCCCCTCTTTTTGGACCTAGTGGTCAATCAAAGTCTACCCAGTCGAGGACAACGATGTTACTGTACAACTTGAAAGCAAAGTTTGGCTTTTCGATTGCATGTTTTTCATAAATTTTGAGGCAAGTTACCATAAAGTCCTCCCTTATATAAATTTGAGAAATATATTCACACAATGAACATTACAAATGGTCAATTTTATGATTGTTAATAATTATATTGGAATTAATGTACATTTAATATTTTCCAAGATCACCAACTACATGTTATTCAAAGATAAGGTTCTTCTGAGTGATAATGTCTTGCCCAGTAGCTGCGAAGAAGCAAATAAATTGTTGAAAATGTTGGGTGTTGAGTACATATCATATCATGCATGTCCAAATAATTTCATTCTATATAGAGGAGAATATGCAGGCAAAGAGATATATCCAAAATGTGGGCATGACAGATATGATAAATAAAAAAATAAGGGTAAATCATGTGGTCCTCCTTTTAAGATATTAAAGCACATGCCTATAATCCCAAGGATTCAAAGGCTCTTTTGTTGCAAAGGATTGGCTATGTTTCAAGGATGGCATGCCTCACACAGAAGTGAGTTGCGAGTTATGTGAATCCCAACTGATTCAATAGCCATGAAGCATAAAGAGGATACATGGCCCAAAAAATTCAAAGATGAAGTACGAAGTCTACGAATCCGCATAGCCAAGGATGGTGTCAACCCATATTCCCTCCAGAACACCAACTATTCTATTTGGCCTGTAGTAGTGATAAATAACAATATCCCCCACATTTGTCCGTGAAGAATGAACATCTTATGTTGACTCTCATAGTCCTTGGTAGAAGACAAGTGAAGAATATGGATGTCTACTTACAACCACTGGTAGATGAATTGAAGGAATTATGGGATGGGATAAATGTATACGATGTATCAAGGCCCATCGCAACAGAGAGGATATTTACATTGTATGGCATATGTGCTTACACGACACATGATTATCTAGGCTTAGGATTTTGATCTGGTAAATTGCATGTTTATTAATTTTTTTATATACGTAACAATATTCTTTCGCATATTAGTTATCTAATTTTTTGTAATTGTTATGATCTTCATGATATTCTTAATGTGCCATGCATATAAATTGTATACAATAATCTCACAGGGCTTGTAGCAAAAGGGTATTTTGGATGTAAATGCTGTGGACCTTCTCTGAAAGCTAGATGGTCCAAGGACCTACGAAAGCCATTGTATGACTGATCCAAGGTATTCCTCCCAGAAGAACACCCTTACATAAGAGCAACATCTGTTTTCAATGGTAAATGAAAGAGAACCCAAAGGCCTCCAATAATGACACTAGATAAATGGCTTAGAACATATAAGAGAGAGAAGGAGAAGGAGTTCACAGAAATATTCGATTCAAATGGGGAGGCTATGCTCAATGATCTAGAATTCTTCGACACCTATGTTGAGAAATTACCCATTGGGATGAAAAGGAAATATATCTTTTATAACCTCCCATATTGGGAGCATCTTAAGATTACCCACTTATTAGATCCCATGCATATATTTAAAAATGTTTAATATTCTTTATGGAGGCACATATCATCGAAACAAAGTGACACATTGGCTACTAGGAAAGATATTATTACTTCAAAAACTAAAAAGAAACATTAGCCAAGGCTATTAGAAAGTACGAGATCAGAGGAAGGCGCTGGTCCCTCTAATTCATGGTATTTCAAAGAAGGTGATGTCCCATGGATTTAAAAAAAAGATGATATTTCTTTGGCAAAGGAAATTATAATGGGTGTGAGGGTGCCATCTTGATACAGGTCTTCACTACAACGCTGCTTCGCCATGGTTGGACATGTCAAATTCCTAGAATGTGGTGCACTGACAAAATTACTCACCCTGGGGCAAATATTTCCGTTAATGCACCGCATTCCCGCAATTCAACATGGTCAATGATGCGGTTGGGTAATCGACCACACTGCACTTTTTTTTTTAATTTTAAAAATTCATGGTGCGTCGTTTTGGTACCACCCAGGAAATAGTGCAGATAGCGTTAGCACCGGTCATGGTGCGACCTGTAAATTTATAAGCAGCACCGCGAACTAGTGCAAGTCGAACGGCTCGAGCACATAGCGAGGAATTTTATTTTTTTTAAATAAGATGAAATTTAAGCTATTTTACAAAATTAATCCGCTAAAAGGTTTAATTATCGAAAAACAAGGAAAATACCTGTACATTTGGCCGTCAAGTAGGCATATTGGCTGTAGAATTTTCAAAACTAAATTTTCCCACCATTTTTCAAAATTCAAAATGGATATGGTGGGCAATGGACAACAACAGTGTATGCAATGGGAGCACCGATGGTAGGGCACCTTCCATAAGGTAAAGTTGCACCAATGCTTGAGAGTTCTGGAACATTGAAAAGTGAAAAATGCAAATTTTTGGTCGTAATTTTTTTATTATTTAACCATGTTCCGATGCGCGGGTTTTATAGGCGCACCGGTGCGGTTTCTTAAAACCGCACTGGATTGTTTCAATTTTGGAGCAGGGTTTTAGGACACACTGGAGCAGAATCTTTGTAAAGCATCGGTGCGATACAGTAATAAGACGCAATGGGCGGGTTTGTACCGAGCGCATGGTGTCCCGGTATGCCAATGTTTTGTGTGCACCGGTGCTTTCTCTAGTTGAACGCACCAGTGTGATTTAGGATGATAAACGCACTAGAAGAAAAACATCCACAAAAACCTCCACCCGCTAACCTCCTTTAGTAACCTCTGCTAATAACGGATGTCTCGGGCATTTTTATAAGGGGTTCCTCAAAAACATTCGCTCGAGGGTATTTTCCTTGTAGTGGGAGCTTCAGTGATGAGATGTAGCCTGAATTGTCAGTCAATGATTGGGTAGGGGTCCTTCAGTTGCTTACTTCTTAGAAAATGAGTTTCACTGTAGCAGTTAGCAGTGGCAGCGCTATGGGTAGCATTATGCAACAAATTGAGAGGGAGTTGTAGTATAGAAGTAGCAGTGTTAGTGGTGATGACATGGGCAGTAGTACAGAAAGCTGCAACATAGTGGATGGAGGGTAGCAGGCCAAGCATCAGCAGAAAAAATACCAATGCCAAGGTCTTGCGATATATGGTGTGGATGTAATGTTAGAGCACACTTCGTGCTAAGAGGGAGTGTTGAGATTTTGAGGTAACATTGGCTATGCTCTAGCCCTGTAATTTTGTGGAGTGACTAAGACACACAAGACCTCCAAAACCCATAAAGTGTTTGGAGAGATTTCATCTGATATGTGAGATATTAAAATAATTATATTTTTAATGAAGACCCTAAGTCTAACTTAGGGAATTAGAAAAATTAAAGTGAATTAATTAAACACATGTGATGAAATGTTCTAAGTGACGCGGATCAAGCAATCTTTTAATATAAGCCGTCGATAAGAGATTAAATCATGATTGTTGATGTGTCAATGAGAAAATTGTAAGAGAAAGTCTTGGGGTCAGTTGGACACACACACACAAAGTCTAAGAGATCGAATTCTTCTGATGGAGCAATGCTCGGACGAAGATGAGATCTTAGTGACTCAAAGTTGCAATGAGGGGTAGATGTAGTGATTGGCCAAGAGGGTCAAGAGTATAGTGTAGAGAAAGGGCAACATAGACACATTGGAGGCAATGCATCCATTAGAGGGAGTGACGCAGTCCCTCAAGTGGGTGATGCAGGCCCAGGCAGGGCCCACGGAGACAGATCGCAACATCTCCAAGTAGAAATCTGAAATTCTGTCGGAAGAAGGGTTTTTGAGCTAGCAAGGCTGAAACCGAGATCCATGAGAAAAATATCCACACATATCTAGGGTGATGCAGTTCCTCAGCTTAGGATACGCAGACTTACGTAGTTGCTGCTTAGAGCCTGCTGGGGTTTCACCAGTTGCTCGTTCAAATCAGCCAGGACTTGCGAGAGTGAGGTATATCTCATATTTTATCTGACTGCTAAGGTTTTCTCTGTTGGTTCAGACAGGTTTATGGAACCCTATATGTACTTAGAAACTGGTGCTTAATAATAAAAAACACCCTCATATCTGCTGCACTAGATTTCCCGCATTGGGTGTTTCTAGGGAAAATTTTCTGAAAAATATGTGTGTCACTTTGTCATATGAGCGCACTGTTCAGTAAATGATCTTTATGTGTAGGCTGTTAATTGTATTTACTTCGAAGTTAATTCTAAATATTCAAATTAATAACATGCATTTTTAATCAAGTAGGAGAAGTAAATAGATATTTAACATTAGGTTTTCTTAGTTAAGAAATTTTCACAAGTGTGACATATCATCACTTGATGATTTTGTTTCCTCAATAATTTTAGAGAACCTTCAAATTTCTTCATGGCCATAACCCAATCCTTCATATCGTGGTCATTCCTTTAACTCGATAGGATCAATGATACTGTGGCCATTGACTCCGAGGCCTCTTCCCTCATAACCCATCTAAGTTAAAAGCTTCATACCAATACCCTTGGTATGTTTTTCAAAGTCTGCAAAAGATGTGTTAGCAGCATTAGTTGAAGGAGTAGAACTAGAAACACCAATTACCTCCTCTGGTATATCACCCAAATTTTCTATTTCAGATGATGATGACAAAGTGGATGATGACTCTAGCCAACCCCTTTTACCAACTGGAACATAGGGAGAATCTTTTAGATACTGACAAAAATTACAAGCATCATTCTCAACATAGGGTCCATATCTTGTGTACAAACCACGTACAAACCATGCCCACAAATTGGCTTCATCTTAGAGGGATTCTTTGTTGCTTCTGGGATGGAACTCTCACTAGTTTTTTCCTACACTACATGTTTCAATTGTAGTTATATTTTCCTTTTCTCCTCCTCTAAAACTTTAAGCAATATCCTTAGCTCGACATTCTCCATTTGAAGAGATAGATTAATCTCCTCCAGCTCCTGGATTCTTTAATGCTTCAATTTCTTGCCCATATTTGAAATCTAGACAGAACTTGCTCTGATACCACTTGATCTGAAAATGGGAGAACAACACTCCTCACTCTTTCAATGTAAAAAAAGTTTCACAACCTCTTCAATATGGTGGTTTAAGTTTTCACATGAACTTAAAAGAGAAACAAATTCACATTAAATTCAAGATGATAAACATGAAGAGAAGAAACCAACATTTGATAATGGAGTTCACCCCTCCTGAGCTCTGTATCTGGGCCCTTCTCCAATGTGTTATGAAACCAGCTCACGAAATAGAAGAAAAGAGAGATCAACGACTTAAAAATCATCCACTTCGAGGGGGGAACGTCCTTTACATTACATAAATGAACAATTATTGGATGAGGTCCAATGTTGTGATACAAAATAAACAAGATAATCAGGCTCCACACCCAACACAATTGACAAAACCTCCTTGCTATATATAAGAGTCCATAGGGTCACAATATAATCCTAGCCGACCTAACAATAATAATGTAAGGGAACTATAACAATAACAATAGTGGGATATTATGGAGCATAATATTAACAATATGGGGACTACATGGGTAAAAAAATAACAATAAGGGGGCTACACTAACAACAATAAGGGACTACACTAGTAATATAGGGCCCTAACATTCCCCTCTCCTTCAAAAAAGTGTTGTACTCAACGATTGAGTAGTTCTGGATGCTTCTGTATATAATTCTCATCCTCCCATGTGGAATCTTCAGTGGGTAAGTTCTTCCACTTGATGAGATACTCTTAAATTGATCGATTTCATAGCTGTCAAGTTCTTATTTCCATGACTGCTTCAGTGTCCAATATGATTTTTCCTTCCTCATCAAGTTCTGGAAATATTGTTTGAACCAGAAGTTTGTCACCTATAACCTTCTTTAAGCATGAAGCATGGAAAATTGGGTGCACTCGGGAAGATGCAGGAAGCTCCAATTTTTATGCCAAAGTACCAATATTTTACAACACCTTGTAAGGACCATATTACTTTGGAGATAATTTATTATCCTTCTTAAATTTCTTGAGGGGAATTTGTTTGTATGGTTGTAGCCATAAAAATACCCAGTTTCATACATCAAAACTTCTCTCACTGTGATGTTGATCTGCCTATTGTTTCATTCGATTATGTACCAAATATAGGTTATCCTTTAAGATTTGGAGAACTTTTTGTTAATGCTTGATGTGATCTTCCACTAGTTGAACCTTAGAATTTTCTCTTAAATATGATGTGATGGATGACAGATGATATGCATAAAGTACCATAAATGGGGTCATTTTTTTTGCAGTGTGGAAGGAAGTGTCATACCACCATTCAGCCAAAGGTAACCAATTGACCCATAGTGTTTGTTTATCAAATACAAAGCAATGAAGATATCCTTCCAAATATTTTTTCACTATTTCAGTTTACCCATTGGATTAAGGATGATAAGATGAGTTATGAGCTAGTTGATTACCCAAATAAGAAAATAGTTATGTCTAAAAATTTCCAGTCAAAATGAGATCTCTATCGCTTACAATAATTTTTGGGTTTCCATGTAGCTTTTGAATTGTTTCCATAAATGCAGTAGCAATTGTAATTACTTTAAATGGATGAGATAATGCACAAAAGTGTGCATACTTGGTAACTCTATCAACTAACACCATGATGACACTCTTTCCTTTGGACTTAGGTAAACTTGTGATAAAATCCATTGAAACCCCCTCCCAATGTTGATTTGGAATGGATAAAGGTTGTAGTAGACCCGGGGTATTAATTGTCTCAACTTTATTTTGCTAGCAAACCAAACATTCCACCACAAAGTTTCGAATATCAAATATAAGGCCATCCCAAAAAAATTCTCTCTTCACCCTGTGGTAAGTTTTTAAAAATCCCGAGTGTCCTCCTAAGGGAGAGGTGTGCAATTCCAAAATAATATTTTGTTTTAGTTGGGAATTCTTATAAAGATATAAGAAATCTCTGTACCATAAGGAATCATTTTTCCAACTAAACTTATCAGATGTACTGGGATCTTGCTGCAAATTTTGAATGAGTTTCCATACTTCTTCGTCATTCTTCCATTCCTCCCTTGCTTTGGTTTTCCAATTGGGTTGGATAATAGAAATGACACAAAGCAATGATTCCACATCCTCATCCTTTCTTGAGAGTGCATCTGCAACAACATTCAACTTCCCTTTTTTGTAGATGATTTCAAAGTCATAACCCAACATCTTTGTGACCCATTTTTTCTACTCTTTTGAAGATAGTCTTTGTTCCAAAAAATATTTAAGACTATCATGATCAATTTTTACATTGAAGTGTCTCCCATTAGGTAAGGTTTCCATTTCTTTAGTGCATGTAGTATTGCCAACATTTCCTTCTCATAAATGGATTTCTGTAAATACTTTCCTTTGATTGGATGGCTTTCAAAAGTAATGGGTCTTCCTTCTTGCATTAAAACAACACCAATTCCATTTTCTGAGGCATCACATTCCACAATAAAGGTTTTTTTTAAGTCTTGTGTAGCTAAGATTGGTTTTTGGCACATTGCCTCTTTAATATGTTCAAAGGCCTTAGTTGCTTCAGGAGTCCATGAAAATTCATCTTTCTTCAATAATGTTGTTAGAGGTGCTGCTATTCTCCCATAATTCCTAACAAACTTCTGATAATACCCTGTTAACCCGAGAAATCCTCACAACTGCTTTATGGTTGTGGGGACTTTCCATTCCTTAATGGATTTAATTTCGTTAGGGTCTACCTTAACACCCTCTTGAGACACTATATGACCTAGATATTCCACCTCTTTTACTCCAAAGAAAAATTTGGAGGTTTTTGCATATAGTTGTTTCTACTCCAATAGTTTGAGCACCCTTTCAACATGTTGAACCCGATCCTTCCAAGACATGTTGTAGATTATACAAACACAAATTTTCTAAGAAAGGGTTTGAAAATGAAATTCATCAACCCTTCAAATGTAGAAGGTGCATTGGTAAGGCCAAAAGGCATGACCAAAAATTCATAATGACCCTCATGAGTTCGAAATGTTTTTTTTGGAACATCTTCAGTCTTCATTCTAATTTGATGATATCCTAAATGAAGATCCAACTCGGCGAAATAAATTTCTCCATGTGATGCATCCAATTATTCATCAATAATAGGAATGGTAAATTTATCTTTAATAGTGAGCTTATTGAGCTCCCTATAATCCAAACACATGCGCGGTGATCCATCCTTCTTGTGCATTAATACTACTGGAGCAGAAAATTAACTTTGACTAGGTTGAATTATACTAGCCTCTAGGATTTCTACAATCATACGTTCAATTTTGTTCTTTTAGACATAAGGATATCTGTAAGGCCTTATGTTTGGAGGAAAAATTCCTAGAATCAAATGAATAGCATGATCATGATCACGAATAGGTGGGAATCCTTTGGGAGTTTCAAACACTTTGGAATGATTGTCCAAGACTTTTTGGAGATCTGGAGAAACAAATGATTTTGATGTTGGAAATTCTAGTGATCATAATTGTGCAATGACGCCTCGTTGCTCTTTCTTTAGAAGCTTTGTCATGAAATTAGAGCTTATTATCTTTCTCAGCTTGTCTACGATACCTCGTAATTCAACTTCCTTTCCTTCCGAAAAAAAATTTCAAAAAAATTTCTTGAAAATTAAAAGCTACCGTCCCCAAATATTGTAACCATTGTACTCATAGTACATCAACACCACCCTTTGGAATGGAAAGCATTGGAATATTCAATACATAATTCCCCATTGTTAGCTTTATATTATGGAACTTTCCAACGTAATTTATAGTTCCTCCATTTTTCACCATCACTTGACACTCTGGCATTGGGTATAGGAAGAAAATCAATTCCTTGGCTACCTTACAATGAATAAAATTATGGGTACTACCCAAGTCAATAAGCACTATTACATTTCTTTTCTTGATATGTCCTTCTATCTTGAGAGTTTTAGGAGTGGTAATTCCAGAAAATGCATTACAGGATATGGTCGGATTCATTTCTTCTTCCTCTAGGGTTGGTTCCTAGTGTAGATCCTCTTATTTTGAAGTTTCTTATTCCTTTTCTTCATCCTCTTCACAATATATGTAAAATAATTTCTTCTCAACACACTTATGACCTTCAGTGTATTTTCTATCACAACTATAGGAAAGCCCTTTAGCTCTTTTTCCTTCCAATTGTTGTGGTGTCAACCTTGTAGGTTGTGGAAGTCTAGGAGAAGCAACACTTCCACCTTTATAGTTCTGAGTCGTAGGATTCCTTGTCGCCATAATTTTTCTTTCAATTTTTCTTGCCAACCTGGATGCCTTCTCCAATGTATCAAGTTCCCAAAGGTGACCCTCATGTTGGATGTTATCCTTTAGAGTCCCTATGAAGACATAAATATTATGTTCTTATGGATTTTATTTACCCTTATATTCAATTTTTGGAAGTCCTCAATGTGCTCCATCATTGAACCATTTTGTTTGAGATTTATCAATTGGCTAAAGAAGGTGTTTCTCTTTGTATCCTCATAATGTGCTATCATTTCCTCCGTAAAAATTGACCAAGTGACTAGTGGATTACGATAAAAAAGCCATCAATACCATAAAAATTGATTTTGTTCTAAATATAAAGTTGCAATGCGTACCTTTTGTGTATTTTGCGTATTATGGAGCTCGAAGTATTGCTGCATTTGTAGTATCCAAGTTATTGAATCATTGCCATAAAACTTCCTCATATCTATCTTTGGAATATGGTGGGTCTTAAATCCAACATTAGAGTTTATGAAATCATGATTAACATTTTTTTTGTTCTCATCATGAGTTTCCCCTAATAATTTTTCGCCATTAGGAAACTTTTATTGTAGCAACTTTGCCAAACCTTCCTTCAAACCTTCCATTTCTTTCTTCAAATCTTCCATGTTGCCTTCTATACCATCCATATTAGATTCCATGCTATTCTCCAAACCATCCATCTTAACTTCCATGCCATCCATCTTAGTTTCCACGCCATCCATCTTAGCTTCCACCCTTTCTTCAAACTATCCATTTTAGCTTCCACGTCTTTCTTCAAACCATCCATCGTAGCTTCCATTTCATTTTTTATTACTCTTTGGAAGAGAAAAATTTGTTGCACTTGTCCTTCTAGTTTTGATATATCATGTTGCACTTCTTCCTCTTCATGCGTCATAGTAGAGCCTTTTGAAGGCCTAATGGGTGTTGAATTATTTTTAGGTGCCATTTTAGAACCCAAAACTAATATCCATGCTTCAATATTCCCTTGGAATCCCTTCAAAATTATTTTCAAAAAAGACTTATGCAATTTTAAAAAACAATACACACCTTTTTCTTGTTTTTGAGGAGTTCGATATTGAATCTGATGTATATTTGTGATTTTGAATCCCCAATATTTTAACTTCGGTCCTTTATTAGCTCTCTGAATCTTCATACGTCGGACATGATTTGGATTCTTCAAGGCAAAGTTAGGACCAATCCTCCACAATGACCTAATTATGGACTAGTTAGGTAGAGCTAACCTTTATGACCTGCCACGTGACACTCTTTCCTCCTTCAGCATTAAAATCAATACACCGAAAACTAAAGTCCATGTAATTTCATCCACTTATTATAGAATTCCAATCTAATTCTTAGAGAGAGAGTTATGACTAATTTTCCAAGGTCACCTCTTTGAGATGAAATTTGGGAGCCTGAAAAAACCCTAACTTCCACAGATCATATCACCAAAAATATTTTGAACCAAGATCTTAATTTTTGACACAAAGATCCTCTGGATTTATTCGCAAATGGGTTTTTGTTTTAGCATTTGAACCTGTGTGGAAAAAAATTTATTGCGAAAATTGCACGATGACTTGTTTGAAGTAGTGAAACCCTAGAATCTAAAGCTCTGATACCAAATGTTATGAAATCAGCTCACAAAATAGAAGAAAAGAAATATAAACGACTTAAAATAAGCCACTTCAAGGGGTAAACCTCCTTTACAATACATAAATGAAAATTTTTTGGATGGCACAAATTTCAAAACCTCCTTTCTATATATAGGAGTCCATGGGGTCACAATATAATCCTAGTCGACCTAAAAATAATAATGTAAGGGCACAACAATAACAATAGTGGGCTATTATGGAGCAAAATAATAACAATATGGGGAATACATGGGTACAACAATAATAATAAGGGGGCTACACTAACAACAATAAGGGACTACACTAGTAATATAGGGCCCTAACACAATGACTAGGTCTGGTATATTGATTTCAGTAGCAAATGAGTGGATCTTAAATTGTTGACACAAGAGGATTTTTTCCCCTACAAAGAAACATTCTTCTACAAAGAGTTCTCACTCAAAAATGTGACTCCCTACATTTAGTCATGACTATCAACAGAAAAAGGACACTCTCACAACAGACCCTTGTACTCCACTTGAAATCCAAGCACATAAACATACAACAACTCCACAATTAAGTGTTGAAAAGAGATTCTCTCATGAAAACAATGAGAAAATACTGAAAATAGTTTCTTTTTTAAAATAAGATCGACTACAAATGAAACTAGAAGGCTAAAAACCTTTGAATAGGCTCTCTGCATGCTAAAAAATGCCTTCTTCTTGCTGCAAAACTCTGATTATCTCTCAATATAAAGGACTTGAATCTACAAAAACTCCATCATACAATGCTCAAATCACAAAACCAAGGATTCCATTGAGTCTAGGACACTAAAAAACCCCTATATAGGGTCTTTTTGAGCTCAAAAAGGCTAAAAAATATGCAAGATATGCTTCTCCAAGCCAATCTTTGCTACCTGCCCTACAAAATGGAAGCACCTACTAACTGTGCAATGATTTTTCACTTTACACAGTCCATCGAATGAAAATTTCTCCAAGGATTGACGAGATTCCTGCTACAAAATGAGCATTTTTTACCTCTTTGATTTCACCAATAACCCTTAAAATGCCAAATTAGGGTCACATGGCGCGCATGTGGCCAAGGGTCGAGGCCAACTACCTACCCCCGCTAGCTTAACTCATGTTCTATCAACATAGTTACATCATGGCAATATGGTTGGGGGTCAGGGCCAACTATCTGCCCTGATCAACTTTGGATCCCAACTATTCGTGAATGGTCACGTTTATTACTAAAAACCAAGATCCAAGGCTTATCCACCTGGTTCATCCGCCTATGCCTCCTTCTGTAGTCACATGGGCTCTACGTGAGACCCAGGGCTAGGGCCAAGTGTCTCGTACCACTACCATAACTCTTTTCCTAGTCATGTGGGCACTGATATGTATAGGGGCTAGGGCTAGGTGCCCTTCCCCACTCTACTCCACCTGCGCCATGAGCATGTGGGTGTCGTCATGACCAAGTGTCATGGCTCACCGCTCAACCCCTCCTCCAATATCCGAAAACATGTCGCTTTAAATGTAACTGATAGCCCTATATAGTTAAGAAACAAAGAAATGGTGAAAAAATAAAGATTTTTTTTTGTGTTGTGACAGGTCGAGGGTTCAAACCCAGCCAAGGCCCTCAAGCCCATTATAAAACTTGTTTCCAACCATAGAGGGCTACATGACATACCCTGATTGGGCCATGTGGAAGCCTCTTACTGAGCCACCTCAAATCAAACCAACCAACCAAAAAGTGCCACCTGCACCTTGTATTATTATGCCACATGTCGAGACCATACTGGTCCACCGCCAACGGTACCCTACATTTTCAGTTGATGACATTGACTGAATGGAATTCCTAGTCAACCTTGTTGTTGAACTTTTAGTTATTGGTCAAAAAATTGAGAAAAACACAATTTCTTCATAAGATTTCATATTGAGCCGATTTAAGTTTCATTGGAATCAGGATGATGAAAACTATGATTTGAAGCTTGCTTCAGGATATTCCAAGCACTTTCATTTTTTAGTCTATTTTTTATCTTCAGATCAATAATGTCTCCTATTCTCATCCTGTGGAAAAACGAGGATAGATTTATGATCAAATATTGATTCACAAATCACTACAAAATGATACAACTCAAATCTCTACAAGAAAGACTCCTTTACTAAAAATATGTCAACTCACTTCCTAATTGCATTTTTTGTTGACCGGATGTTGGACAAAGTAGGAACCAATTTGGGGGCTCAACATCCACAAAATCTATCATCTCCATCCAATGATGAAAAAAACCCACTTGTGCAGCCATCTTGTCAGTCACCCCACACACTTCTCTTTGGGATAAAGAGAAATTCAAATCTCCCACTAATATCAAATTATCCTTATCTATGAAATTTCAATCTAATAGATTTGACTAGAAACTCGTTTTGTTATCATATGGGCCATAACAGTTGGTGAGAGAGAGATTCATCCCTATGGAAGAACCAAATCCTTCCATTCAAATTCTAGCCTGATTTAAAGATCAATTAATAGGACCAATTGAAGGGGGCTAACCTGACAACAAACCACCTAAATTCCCACTATCATCAATAGAAAATAAATTTCACCGCACCAACAAGTTCGATAAACATTCAACAACTTTCAGGCCTACACACATAGTCTCTTGCAAGAAAAAGGAATTCATATTATGAATGAAGAACATACACTTGAGCGCATTCCTCTTACAGGAGCCCCCAAACCCCCTAACATTCAAGGACAAGATCTTCATTAGGTAATCCTTGGAGTAGGGTACTCTTCTCTAAGGACTATAAAAAAAGTTTGGGAGTACAATTATGAACTTCTAGAACAACCCATTTTGGATCCCTTCCCATACTTCCGAGAGGAATGCCGGTTTAAATGAGCCCTTCCTTAGGAATTAATTTAGAAGAAAAGGGTTTTAAATTATGAGAAACTATCCCCACGCCCTTAGCTTCCACAGAAGAAAGTAAATTTAGAAAAAAACCAATAGAGACTCAGGGAAACCACCTTCAGGCTATTTTTTTTCTTCCGAGAATACCATGTTAGCCCAACTTTTAGAACCTAAAAAATCCAACTCTTTTTGATGCACAATAAATCCTCCTTATATTCATATTTATTTTGCATAATCATGATCAAAGAGGATTTCTCGTATATAACATCTATCGAAACATTATATCTAAAAAATAATATAAATATAAAAAATTTAACTATATAAAATTTGTTTGAGATATTTTATATTTTAAATAAAAATTTCCTAATATAATAAAGAATAACTTCCAACATTAAACATCAAATTTATAGTATTTCTATGCAGGTTTTCATAGTTGGAAATCATATTGTTCATCAATTGCTTATGGAAATAACTTTGTAGAGTGTAGGAAATGTTTAATGTTTTGAGTTGAGACTCCATCCATCACCAAGGAAAAACAAAGCTTTCTATGAATGCTAATGAGTGACTGACCATATTTAAATAGATTGAAATTGTTAATAGAAAAATGAAAGAGATACAAAAATGTAATAATTGAGAAAATTTTAAGTTGGGGAGATTTTATTCCAAATTATATTATTAAGACAATTATTGAGGGTCTAAGTCTGAGTCCAATGAAAATAATTGAACTTTAAATTGATTTAATATGGAAACCCTTTACTGAAATCGATTTTAACACAAGTTCTACCATAGGTGTATACTCTAAGCTACCATCGAGAGAGATTCAGTAGTAAGATAATGGCCCAAAGAGACTCCAATGCCATGAAAGGTTATGTAGTGCCACAAGTGAGATGACATATTAGGAAGCCTGGCCCATATTGACATCTTGGTCTTGAAAGTTGTGGAAGGGTCAAAATATTAGAACCAAGGTGTTAAAAACAATCCATCATTTCCCCTAATCCAAAGGCCTTTAGATAAATCTTGTTGATAATGTTGAGATTCCTCAAATAACACAATGAAAATGCCTCTTGAGAAAAAAAATAACCTTTCAATTTTTAGTCCCTATGGCATGGATCTATTGGTAAAGATGAACTATGAAGGGCCAAAATCCATTAAAATGAAAGATTAGGGCTACCTCTAAATACACCTGGTGAAGATCCTCTAGATCTGAGTGAGAGATGTCTAAGGAGGGAACTTCCTCAAAATTTTCCACCAAAAATGACTCTAGAGTTGTCTATGCCTAATTCTACATATTTTGGGGGGGAAAGATGGGCAAAATCATTATAAGAAGAATTATCAGAGGAGGAAGGCTTACCTCCAGTCCCCCCCTGCCCTGAAAGAGGAAGAACCATAAAAACAATGAGAGATGAGTAGTACCTTCCAACTGCTTACCTTGAAAATGCGGGTGTTGCATGTCTGATGGGATTCTCACTCAATGCTCCAAATGAAATTTGAGGTCATGAACTAGATTTGAGGAGTAAACTCATTGAGCAGTAACTACCCAGGGGGGAGCCTGACAAAGATCTGATAGCAAGTTGAATAATTTTTCACACGGACCATAGACCCCTTGAAATTTGGCACCATGATAATCTAGGTTGCCATGAGGGTTTCTAAAACTGTTTGATCATACACAAATCCTGAAAACCCTAACAGAAAATTTGAAATTTAGTAATATTATTGTATATGAAATTATAATGTTTTATATTAGAGGTCAATATTTTTTTTTGGGGGGTAAGTTGTGCTAATCTATTAATTCAGAAACATATAAGTACATAGTTTATAGGCAGGGTTGGTAAGCTACGCTTAACCAATCCCTACCTTTGTTACATTGATTCTGGGCTGCTACAGAGGGGGATGGCCTAGACAAAACTTGTGAGAAAAAATGACTGTGTGCACAGTAACGTAGATACATTTGGGAGCATGAGAGGGGGACATGATAGTGTGGCCCTGTGGGCATGCATGATAGAAAACAAAAAAGAACTGAACAACAACACAATCATTACGCATCCTCATAATCACTGCGGTGGGGAGCTTCCTCGAGGATGGCACAAGAAGGGGCTTGCGCGACGACCATTTCCTTGGCAACTTCCACTTCAGCAACAATGCGAATGGGGATATTTGATGGAGCGCAGAGGATGGGAGAGTCTGGATCTACTCCATCTAGAACCTTTGCCCAGATGCCGTCAGAATCCATGATCCAAATGTCTGAGTCTTCAGCTGCCTGCGTAGGGTTGTTCGGAGGTGTCGGGATGCTCTGCAGAGAGGGAGCCCTGGAGGTGAAGGTGGACCTCCTCGTACCACATATTCCTCTTGTCTTCGGGCTTCTGGAGGAGTCTGTGCGCTGCTCCAGGTGAGAAGGATGGCTAACAGGGGGGTTTTTCAAGGAGCCCTCAAGCCATTCGAGTTGATTGTCCTCGCCATGATGGTAGCAGCCTAGGAGAGCCCCTCTTTACCCCCATGGATAGTGCGTTGGCGCAACCTGGGAGCCATTGCGCACTTGTCAAGGGGAGCACATGGGCCAAAAAACCTGCAAAGGCTGGGGGGTAGGTGCACAGGATGCAATGCACCAGGCCAAGGGGACCTACACAACTTCACTCCAGGAGTTGGACTACGCAGATGGTTGGTTTCAGCGAGCTTCCAAATCAGAGGAGAAAAATCTAGTGGAGAGCAAATGATGGATGGAAAGGCTTGAGAGTGGGAGGATATATAGGAATGCGGATGAGGCATGTCAAAGAGGCTATGAGTGATCTGCGTGTGAGGCTCAAGCTGGTGGGCAGACGCAGAGGTGTGAGTGATGTTGCAATACTGATTATGCATCATGGTCATTAATGGAGGTAAGGGTGAGGTGATGGTCTAGGTCAGGTGACACCAGGCCTATCCATTCTGCGTGATCGGTGTTTCTACGAGGATCATGTGAGGCGATAACTGTGATTAGATCCGCAGCCGGTGGTGGATTTCTTTGAGGATCTCCACAGTCCGCGTGAGTTGGGCTTCACTGTCCACCCATGTCAAGCATGTCACCCGCATCTGGGAATATTAGAGGTCAATATTATTTAACCTTGCATAGTGAAATATTTTATTTATGATCTACAATGAATTTTATTATTATTAATAATATTTTTTGAATCCCACATATCAATTTTATATTAAAATTGAATTATATATATATATATATATATATATATATATATATAGTGTGTGTGTGTGTGCACCTACTATCTCTCTATCTTATATTGAACTACGTGGGTGTGTGGGTGTATTTTAATTAAGTCTAATTAAATATGTATATTCACTTATGTTACATTGTTTTTTAATTTAGAGTAATTTTTCTTACAAAGAATACGTGTCAACCCCAAGTTTAGTGTAAATTGAATCACACATTGCCCTTCTAACTAGACAATTATTATATATTATTAATATTAATTATTATAATTTTAATTATAATAATTTAAATAAAAAATTAAAAAGGTATTTCAATTGACAATAATAATGGTGTTATGAAGGCTTATGTAAACCAAAAGAGCCGCACCATAAAATTTAGATTCAATTAATAAGTAGGAAAATTAATGAAAGATAGGTGTTAAAGGATACTCGGAAGATTTAAATTATTATATTATAATAACATTATATTGTAGTAATAGTATTAAGTAATTTATAATATAAATGAGGGTGGATGTTTTCTCTAAAGGGGAGGGAAATATTGATGTTAAAATTAATAATATTAAAAAATTAAAGTTTAATATTATTATAGTATTATTATATTAATTTATTATTATAAAGTATTATTTTAAAAAATACAAATATTTAGTATTTTTGGAAAATTTTGTTTAAAGTTATAAAATCTGTACAAATTAATATACACTCAAGGGATTATTGATAAGGAGGTAATTGTTATGGTCCCTAACATAGGGAGGGGAAGGGATGACTATAGAAAAAAAAGGTAAAAAAGAAAAAAAAATGGAAAATATTAAGGTTAAAATTAATAATATTTAAAATATTTAACATTTGAAAGAAAATTTTAAAAGTAATAATGAATTTGAGTGATATATAAATACAAAAAGGGTTTAAAAGAAAAATTAGAAGGAAAGAGGATTCAAAAAGACAAGGAAAATATAATGTTGATAAGTGGTTAAGTTGAAAAAATAAATTAAAATAAGTGGTATAAATAAAACTCAAAAGAAGGTAAAGAGTGATGGAATCAAGGAAAAATAATTGGAATTGAAAGAAAATTAAGAGAGAAAAGGAAAAATGTTATAGTTTATGGTGTAAGAATATAATATTTGGAATATAAAAGATGTGAAAAGAAACTCATAAAATTATTGTGATTTGTGAAAATATAATAGAAATAATAAATCATTGTTATTATTTAAGATAGATATAAATAGAAAATAGCTTTTAACATCAAATTTTTATAATATATCTTCTTCTTTTTTTTCCTTGAGAAAATAGTATCTTTCTATTAATTATAAAAATATATATAAGTAGATGTACAAGTGCATCCCTAAACTTTCCCAAACTGCACTAGAAAAAAAGTTGGTGCCATTGAAACACAGAAAAAAATAAAAATAATAGTAAAAAATAAAAAGTGAGGCTAACCTTAAAGTCTTAGTCACCTTTTTATTCCTTTTTTTCTTTTCTACTTTTTGCCATCTTCTTTGATTAAGGGTGGTTGTTACAATAATTAGTTGGTTCTCTTCTTTCTAGAAGTTTCAATCCTGCTATCTATTTTTCCTTTGGTATTTTTTGGGCTAAATGTCTTTCTACTCTTAGATTTTGCTAGTTGATCCCCCTTTCCACACTGCCTCAAATCTTTGTTTGTTGAAGATCTTGCTCTTAGATTTTGAGAGGTTGATCCCCCAGTTCCATACTAGCTCAGATCTTTGTTTTCTGAAGATCTCTATTGATTTGGGATTTCCTCAGTGTTAGGAGGTCCCAAATCCTCCTCTTGCTCTTCTTCATCAGGTTGGGTGCTGGGAATTGCCATTCCTTTGACTTTTGACATATTTATTTTTCTTCTTGGGATCTTTATTTGTCAAAGGACTTGTAGTTTGTATATGTCTAATTTGGAGACATATAGGACATTTAATGGTTTGTTCTCATAATCTAAAAAGTGGTCCAACATTAATTGTTATGTGCCAAAATAATCCTTTGCTAAAGTCTAGGTCAACACATATCCTAACAAAAATATAAATAATTATCCTAACAAAAATATAAATAATTTTTTTAGTTCTTTATATATCTATCTAATTGTTATAATATATCATTTACATGCAAAATAACTTTTACCATTAAAATGAAAATAATACAAAATGACTTTTACCATTAAAGTAAAAATAATTTCTATATTTTAATTTAATTAGTTTATACACTTCAATTTCTCTTCCAACACACTCATTCATATTCGAAATATTTTATTCTAATTAAATTAACTCAAACACTTAGTCACTTCCATATCTCCTCAAACACACATCCATATTCAAAATATATATGCTATATCTATTATTTTGTAAATAGAACTTTCAACCTACCTCTGTTATTTTGAACTTACATTGTAGAAATTACATCTATCGGCTAACGCCATAGGGTTGCGTTTTTTACAGCAAAAATGGAATGATAACCATGGTGCGGAAAAATTAATATTAAAAACAAAAATTAAATTCACATATCGTTTCATTTTTGAGTGCCTGACATTTCTCCAAAAATAAGTTATAATACTCCTCATTATTACGTTCCTTTATTGCCTGCTCGAGTTTCACCTCCTTGAGCGCAGGGGCTATTTGAAGAAGAAAGCCCAACAGACGAAGTTCCTTCTCATCAAACTTGTTGATCTGTATCTCTACTAATTGAAGATTTGGAAGTGGAAACATAGAAGATGTCGGGATGGGTTCTCTGGCGCCCCCTGCGTTAAAAGGAAAAAAAAACAATCGTATGGTGATACGCATAAACATTTAAAGAATAAAGAAAGAGAGAGGGGTTATTCTCTTGCTAAAATCAGTTGCCCGAGCAGGTGAAAACGCTCCAGATTAATTGCGAGGAACAACAATCTGTTTTCCCCCGGGAAATAGAGGCATCAGTGATCTCATTGCGAGCACTTTCAGTGATCTCAATATTCCACTAATTCAAGAAATCTGTTCACAGAGAGAGTGCCTGCTGAAGACCACATCGATTGCAACGATAATCCAATCAAATTATTTCCGTTCTCCATTTCGAGTCCTGTAATTGATCGGGAAAGCTCTTGAAATTCTACTCCATTCACTTTCAGGTCTTTTGTCAAAGTATTCAGAGTTTTAAGGTGAGGGCAATTCACTTGAGTGTATGAAAAATAGTGTTTATAGTGTTTTTTTTTTTTCTTATAAATTTAATGATATTTTAGATTATTAATTAACTAGATGTAGTTTATTTGTTTTTTTTGGTTTGACAATTCAGCTAAGTTTTTATATTACTAATAAATTATAATATTTAATGATATATTGCTAATTAATTATAATATTTAATGATAGTTTAATTAATGATGTTTTTTTCATTATTTTGTTGACAACTTAGTTATGTGTAAGTTTTAAACTAAATTAATTATTAATTGTAATGATAATTTATTTAAGGCATAGTGTAATTTATATACAAAATGGTTTTTTTCATGATATTTTTATTATTATTAATTTTAATAAAAAATCTAAAGACTTTTAAAAAATTGAGTTTAAGTTATTTAATTTGTAAAATTTAAGTGTTAAAAAGGAGCTTTTTACAATTCTAAATCCATTCATGTATTAACAAATGCATGAAATTATTTCTTGAAATTGTTTTGATTCAAGTGAAAAAGTTTATTTCTTTTAGGCCTTCATTTAAAGATAGTTGTTCTTACTTTTAATTTCACAACCTAATTATGTATAAGTTTTCTTAAAAAATTTAAACTATTTAATTTTAAAAAGCTTAAGATAAATAACATCTATGCTTTGTTTTCTTATATTAAAATTAGTTGAAAATCCCAAAGTAACTTTGATGAGAACTTTGCCATGAGGCTGAGTGCCTAGCTAGAGGTAGCTAGAATATCAATTTTTAGAGAAATAATACTTTAATGGATCCAAAATGGAGAAACTGCACAATAATTATGTCTTTTAATTTTAGGTATGACTCTTTTATATGAGAATGAGTTAGTAAATTTATAAATTTAAATTTTATTATTTTTTAGTGGTATGGTAAGATTTAATGGCTTAGTTTAAATATATAATTTTTAATAATTATTATTATTCAATATTAGATATTTATGTTTTAATTTTTTTATTAAAAAATTGTTAAATTTGTTTTTTTGTAAGTTTGGTGGGGTTATAAATTTATCTGTCCAATATATTACTAGAATTTAATGGGTTAGTTTAAATATATAGTTTTTAATAATAATAATTATTCAATATTAAATATTTCATTTTTAATATTTTCATTAAAAATTTGTTAAATTTGTTTTTTCTTTTTTGGTAAGCTTGGTGGGACTACATATTCATCATGTCCAATATATCACCTCAATAGGAGCAGGGAATTGAACTGGTGACTTGATATTAAAGAGTACCTTAACAAAGCACCCAATCACCATATATCCAAGACCTTGTGGACTCTTAAATTATATATATATATATATATATATATATATATATATTACTTAATTAATTTTAATTATCCGCACTATTATATATATCCACACTAAATAGATAATTGATCATAGTATTGACTACATTCAAGTATTTTACATTTGAATCACTCTTTCTCATCCTCAGAAGATGAAGTTTCTTATGGAGAAATAGCGTGTTACTAGTTATTTTGATAAGGAGTTATCTTTAATGCTACATTTTAGAGTTTTCAGTGGATTTTCTGGCTAGAATCTGAGGGAAAAAATTGAGGCGAAATCCTGATTTTTGTTATTTAAATTGGTTTTTTAAATTCATATATGGATTCAACACCCTGAAAAACTCCTAGGGCACTTCAATTGTGCATAGTTTACCCATCAAATTTGTGATTTCAATGAATTCATGCCACATTTTAGAAAAATTAGATAGGAATTTTTTTTTAAAAGTCGCATTAAAGACAACTCATTTTGATAAGAACAAGCTTCCAAACTTATCCCATAGTTTCGTTCCTTGACCATGTCTTCCCTTAACCCATTTAGTAGCATCAAATTTTGCAAGACAAAGTCAAATCATACTCCTCACTTTCCTTTTGAGTTTCTCCAAATCCACCATCGACATTCTAGTCATAGTTGTTTTGGGTTGCATAATGATCCACTACTCTCGATCCATAAGGAGATCTTCCATTTTAAGCTTCCAGAGATCAAAAATCTAGTCATTAAAATAATTGACCTCGATTCTTGTATTATCCATCCTTCTTTAATTGAAGTTCTATCTTATGACTCCCACTTGAGCAGGATTATATCAAATCCAATCAAGAATGTCTTTCTTGAAAAGACTTAGGTCCAATATTTGATAACCTTTAATGGTAGAGGTGTCCCCCTATATCCAATATATGCTACATGATACTAGATGGTAGATGTCAAGCATCAAATTTACAACTGTGACACTGAATTATGGAAGTACTAAGTTATCTTTAATTAGCTTGAAGAATATTTACATCCAATTACATATTCAACTTGACATATAAACCAATGTGCTCATAGATCACCTAAAATTTACCAATTATGAGCTCTTCACTATTCTTCATTAGCCTTACATTTTTCTCTATTTATAACAATCAAAAACCTAATTTGTAGGTCTCAAATTAGGTACAAATGGTTGAATGTCATTGTTCAAGATCCTAGGAATCTTAGGATTCTTAACCATTTCTATCATAATTTTATTGTATTTGATTTCCCTTCAACCAACAATCTCTATTGGCTATATTCACACTTGGTTGTAATTGGTCTTAACTGCTCCAATCAACTATCAGTTTCCATTAGCTACCATACTACCCATTGACTTTGATTTTGTTTCCTATCCTTGACTCGACACTCAACTTGTTCTTGAATTGAATATCAAACCATTAATTGAATAAAACATCTAATCAATTCTCAGTGACAAGACCAATTAGGCTGATCCATAGTCATTTCATTTTACTACCAAGTCAACTAATTGAACTCGAGTTAACTTAAAGAATATATGCCTCCACTTACCATGTAAACTATTTCACTAAACCGTAATAGAGCCATTGTTGGTCAATTAACATGTGTATTTTTTCTTACCACATAAACTTAATTTTAATACCCTTAGCTTGACCCCATATTGTCTTGTAAATGTACATATGATATTTAAGTTGGTGAGATGTTATATGTTAATTAGGCTAGTGAGTCGAGTTCTATTAAGGTTCACTTTCCCTTTAGTTGTAGATGTGTTAGGGTAGTGGGTGAATAAATTAATGTGTTTTCACATGAGGATGCCTATATGGTTAGGCCAAAGAGCTTGTGTATTAAAAGGCTAGTGAGTTTGGAAGATGTAATGTGTGAGTGCACATGTAATAATAAATGGTATCATGGCTATAGACTAGGGGACGAAACTAGTATAGGGGCTAAGAATCCACAAAAAGAGAATGGTGAGGTGACCAAACCCAAACATGGTTCTTAAGCCAAATAATTACTATGGTTATAATATTCCTAAAGTTACTATTACAAATAATACTAAAATATTATAATCCTAGACTATAAATAAAAGGTGAAGGGAGGGGAATAGGGCACACTTAGCTTCCATTTCCATCAAAAACCACTAGTGGATGGATATGGACCTGGTTTTGGGGAGGACCAGAGGGTCCTTAGCTATTGTACCTCGAGGAACCTAGGTGGGGCTAGGTATGAGTACACTTCTTAGGATGCCTTATGGAAGGTTGGAGCCCAAGAGGGATACGTGTAAGGATAACTTTCCTTGTATGGGCCTGGAGGATACCTAACAACCCCCGAGGGAAGTAGTAACTCCTAGGAGCCCCAGTGCTCTAAGACATCCTTTGTTAGTCTGAGATGGAAACCATCAAGGGTGTCGGAACAAATTGGTTGACTGTAGGTGCAGAGAAGGGGGTGCACTACCTTGGGTTGTGTGGGTTGATGGCAGATGTGAGCCTGTTGGTTTTGAGGTTGTTGGGGTTTGGTACCTTGGCCCTGATCATATTTAGCATTGGACACATACCTAACCTGGACAACCATTGGAGTTGTGGAGCATGCTTCAGGCGGGGGATGGGAAACATGCATCCAGCTGAGAGGCTTCATTTTTCTCCTGGTATGTTGATGGGTTTACCTTTCAACTTGAATTGATAAAGAAGTTTAGTTCTCCTTTTTCTAGGCTCTAACCTGCAGTTATAGCATCTTGTAGTTGATTTGAGGGGCACCATAGTTGGGATTTTCGGCATAGTTTCTGTTGGGAAGATCAGAGTTCTGGACCATGACTCTTGCATGCTTTTTCTTCATTCTTGACTGTATCCTAGAGGGCACTTCGGTACTAGTTGTGTTATTGAGAGGACGATTAAGCTGTTTTTCCCTGGGTTCACGGGGTAGCTAGAGGATTCTGTGACAGGGTTCTCATTTGAGGAGTCCTACTTAAGATTACTTCGAGATTGGAGTCTTGTGTTCAAGGTGGAAGAAGTGTTCCTAGGATTATCTGTCAGGCTGCTTCGATTGAAAATTATGAAGAGAGAGGTCAGGGGAGAGTATAAAATTTTACATTTGTAAAAGGTGGTGGAAGATTTACAGACGGATCACTGCAGTTGGCTGTCTTATCGAACTTTGGATTGATGTTCTATCATTGTTTTCTTCTCTGGGGATTGAAGGCCGCAACTTACATGCTGGCCTAAAGACATGGGTCTTACCTTGGTTATTGCAGGTGTTGGCTGGTAGTTTCTACACTCGGCTCCTCTGAAATCGGAGGCGGGTTTTTCCAGCTGGGTATTGCCGAATTTTTGTTTAAATTTTCGATGACCTCTGACACTGGCGGTGAGGTGGAGAATTGTCTCGTCCGGACTTAAGGATAGTGGGCGGGGTGGTAATTTCTAACGTGTTAGGCTCTTTATCGTTTCTTCTATTTCTGACCATTTTCATGGAGGTGGCCTTTAGGTAGAATTGGCTACGTGTGGAGATGTCAAGGTGAACGAATGATAACATTAAATGATTCAGTAATTACGGCACACAGGCCTATCTATCCCAGTACAGAATCAGCTGCCTGGGGATTGTGAAGAGATTAATTTAATCTGTGGTTGTTAGGATAAGTACATTTACCTGTCTGTGATGATAGACGCCTAGTGGAGGGCATTGGACGGAGGAGTGGGTTTTAGTAGATAACCCATGGCGGGTGGTACGGGTGGATAAAGGCAGGTGACAGGGCAACCCGCTCCATTCATGTGGGCTGCACGGTAGGGTGATGTGGATTTGAGGGTATATTTCCGGTTTTTGGAAGCGAGTACCTTGGTACTAAATGAAGACCAATTAAAATATTGTCAACCAGAATGAACTATATACCAATATTTTAATTTCTGGGTAGATATTGAGTGGCGATATCGAGGCAGTGGGGGCATCGACGTTTTCCTGACGTGGACAGAACAACATGGATTGTGAACCTCGGCGGGGTGGGTCACATGATAAAATGGACTTATCAGAGTTTATATCGGACCATGACGTGGCCTTCAGTGATATGGACCTCCTGCATGTAGCACAGATGGCAGAGAAAAGATGCGGGGCGGGTGATGTGCGTTCTTCTGACCATGAGGGTTACGTCGTCTCGAACTCGATCCTAGGGGCAATATCGATGGTATCAGATCCAAGAGTAGACCAAAAGCAGAGGAAGGCGCCCAAGGCATTTAAACCCTTAGACGAATGTTGTCTTTTGAACTTTGGCACTGATGTGTTGTGGAATCGGGTCGTGACGCTATCCCACAGGGCGGTCATAGGAAGGTGGCAATTCGAAATTTTTTGTAAAAAAGACAAAATGGAGTGGTTGTTAAAGAGATGGGAAGATTTGATCGGTTACAGTCTTGAAGTGAGCGGGCTTCGGGAGGGATGGTTCTGTTTCGTTATGAAGAAGGAAGAAGATGTTAATGTGGTTTTGGGATGGACGTGGGTGCTTGGCAGGAGTTTTATGGCCATCCATTGGTGGGACGCCAGCTTCCACCCGGTATCTAATGCACCTATGAATCATATATTCTGGCTCAGGTTACATGGATTGCCCCTGATTTTTTGGAATTTCAGAGCTTTAAAAGTGATAGGGGACTGTATCGGGACCTGCAGATATGCCGACCCAAAGAGCCACGAAGCCTTTGATAAGCGTGTAGCCTGGGTGTTGGTTGAGATCCCTTTCACTAGGGGCCTATTGTCGGAGATTAAACTACAGTGGGATGGATCGATGCATAGCCAGCCACTGGACTACTAGAACATCCCTTTTCGGTGCTTCCTGTGTCATGAGACAGGACATTTAAGACGGAATTGTTCGGCATGGAAAAGGATGGTTAGGTGGCCAAAGGATGATCTGTCTTCTTGGGAGCGGTCGGGTGCTAACAATCCCTCACTTTCAGACGACAGGAAGTCGATGGGTAAGCAACATAATCACGTTTCTAGTATCAAATTTTTGGATACTTGTAAACTGTCTGATAAGGCTCAGTATAAAGATTTAGATGGGAATCATGCTATGAAGGTTTCAGATAGATGGGAATCATGTTTTTGATTTGTAAGGGTTTAAAAGACCAATTGTTAATCGTGGATAATGATTTGTTGTCGGGCGGGTCTTTAACCCAAAGTCCTCCCCTGCTGGATGTTCTTGGGGTGGGAGGGGATCGGGTCTCCAACCACGTACCCTCTGTTCTGTCCCAAATTAAGCCGAATCCTCCTGAAGAGTCTCTGGTGACTTCTTCCAGGCCCAGGCTTATTATCCCGGGAGTGGGGGGAAACGGTGGTCAGGCATCCATGAATATGACAAATTTGGGGGTGATGGAAGGGAAATACCCGGAGGAGAGGGACAATCTACCTGAGGTGCCTATTGTGGAGGTCAAATCCCCAAGGAACTCTGTGGGAAACGACATTGAGTATCTGTTAGCTAATCCAAAGGCTGGATTAATACCACTTACTGTAATCAATGGTTTCTCCCCATCATGCAATATTGTCAGTCCCCCTTCCCGTAAAAATGTAACCATTAGAAGGGGAAGAGGGAAATAGAGAAATATTTCCAATCTGATATCTGAGTCGGGTCAAATTGATGAAAATTACCGTGATGTCCCTGTGACAGGCAATAGGGCAGGTTCTTAGAGCACTTTCTCTCGCTGACGAAGTGTCTTGATGAAGCTGGTCTCTCTAAATATTAGGGGTTTAGGGGGACATGCTAAATTTCTGTCCCTTAGAAATTTTTTGTTTAGCATTAAGCCTGATATTTTTGTGGTTCAAGAAACCATGTTTGACGTGGATCATTCTATTGCCTTCTTGCGACCTCTGTTTCCAGATTGGTCCCTGGTGTCGACTGATGCAATCGGTTTATCTGGGGGGTGTGCGGTGATGTGGAATCCCAATGTTTTTGCGTTTTCTGCGTTTGGTTTTCCGAGAGGCATTTTTCTTACGGGTTTCTGCAGGGGCTTCAAACCCCGGATCCATATCATTAACATTTATGCTCCGTATTCAAATAAACTGAGCTTCGGGCAACATCTGGAGGATTGTGGTTTTTTTCTGTGTAGGAACATCATAATGGCAGGGGATTACAATTTCTCTTTTTTCCCTGACGAAATCTGGGGGGAAAAGGGGCGAATGGATCCTCGTGATAGTGAAATCAAGGATTTACTGGTTAGCTCTGATCTAATTGATATTCCGATGGCCACCAAGAGCCCAACGTGGATCAATGGGAGGAAAGGTTCGGAATATATTGGGAAGCGAATTGATAGAATCATGATCAGTATGGGTCTCAGGTCGGTCATCAGAAACCTGTATGTGAAGGTTGAAGATCTTACGATTTCTGATCATAGACCGTTGATCATGGGTTGGGACTTTGAGGAGAAAGTGTTTGGTTATCCATTTAAATTCAACAGACTGTGGCTTGAAGATGATGAGTTTAATAAGCTGGTTAAGGGGTATATGTCTATGCAAATTGGAAGCCCAGGTATACCTGCCATAGTTTACCTTACCAATACTTTAAATGGACTCAAAAAGGAGGTCCGAGGGTGGGACCGCAGGAAGAAACGCGTCGACCAAATTTATTTGAATGTGATTTTTACCGAAATATTTTTTTCACAAGAAAAGGATATTTAGGCAGAGAGCCAGACATATAATTGTAGAGAAGGAAAGAATATACTCTGAAGTGGCAGATGGCATTCAAAACGACAACTTCTGGGAGGAACTAAAAAATCTGGAGGCGGAATACAGGAATATATTACTAAAAGAAGAGGCTAAGTGGAGGTTAAAAAGCAGGGTAGTCTGGCTAAAAGTGGGTGACAGAAACTCCAAATTTTTCGATAAGTTTTCCTCCGGAAGAAGGCGGGAAAATACTATCTGGGAAATTAAAGAAAGGGGTAATACTCTATATAGGAACTCCGAGATAAAATCTACGGCAGTTGAATACTTCTGGTCTCTATATGCTAAAAAGACACAGTACTGGCCGAGGATCACATGGAGATGATCGCAGAATATCCATTGATGTTCAATGAGGCAGAAAATGGGAGGTTCATGGAACCGGTGACGTGTGAAGAGGTTAGGGGTATTCTAAGCTCATTCTCGGTTGAAAAAAGCTCGGGTCCAGATGGCTGGACTCTGGAATTTTTCATACATTTCATTGATGACTTCATTCAGAATATAACGGAGATGGTGGAGGATGTGAGGGTCTCCGGGCAGATCTAGGGGGCTGTCAATTCTACATTCATTTTTCTTATTCCAAAAAGATCTGGAAAGCTCTCCTTTGATGACTACTGGCCCATCTCACTGTGCAATACACTTTACAAGATAATTTCCAAAGTCATAGCACAGAGAATGAAAGGGAATCTATCTAGGTTTATTTCTTTTGAACAATCCGGATTTCTTAAGGATAGAAATATTCATGATGCAGTTGGGATGACACAAGAGGTAATTCATACCATTGGGCTCAAAAATATGGATGCTACTATCATGAAGATCGATCTGAATAAAGTGTATGATAGGGTGGACTGGATTTTTTTGAGATTGGTGCTTCATAGGATCGGCTTGGGTACAAATGTTGTAGCATGGATTATGGGATGTGTTACCAGGACATCTATGGCCATCATAATAAATGGCTCAGCGACAAAATTCTTTCAGCCAGGGAGGGGTTTAAGGCAAGGGTGTGCTTTGTCCCATTTGCTATTCACCTTGGTCATGGATGCGCTGAGTCGAAGGATTAGCAGGGCTGGTAATACGATGACTTTCCAGGGGATAAAGATCAGCCCACAAATTAAGCCTACTCATAGTCTTTTTGTTGATGATATTTTAATTTTCGGCATGCTGGTCTATAATGGGTGGGTAACCCTGAAAGAGATATTCTCAGTTTTCTGTAGGGCCACAGGGATGGTGATTAGTGAGATGAAATCTTGCATCTATTTTGCGGGAGGAAATGACAGGGAAAAGGAGGAACTGGCCTTGCTGCTTGGATTCAATACTGCTTCGTTATATGATGGACTAACTTACCTGGGGTTCCGAATGAAGGCTTTGAGCTACACAACAGAGGACTGGAGGTGGCTTATACAGAAATATGACAAGAAATTAAATGTGTGGTCAAATAAGTGGCTTTCAAAGGGTGGAAGATTGATCTTGTCATAGGCAGTGTTACAACAGATAACTGTGTACTGGGGTCATCTGTACATTATTCCAAAGAAGATCATGAATGAGATCCGCAAGATGATGGCTAACTTCATTTGGGGGGGAAGAGAAAAGAAGAAGGTCATTCATTTGGCTTGGTGGGAACAGGTAACATGCCCAAATGATAAAGGTGGATGGGGTCTTTTGGACTTGGGTCTTTTTGGTAATTCTCTTTTGCTGAAATCCTTGTGGAGAAGCTTACACTTTGGTGGTTCATGGCAGGACATCATAAACCAAAAATATTTGGGAGGAGCTTCATTAGAGGAATTGTATGTCCTGGGATGGAAATCCGGGAGTGGAAGCTCTGCTATCTGGAAGGGCTTTGGAAAGCTGTGGCCGGCTTTAAAACAACACCTGATCTGGCAGTTTGGTAATGGAAACAAAATTCTTGTTGCAAGCATTAACATTATGGGAATATGGAACAATTTTCAGTTTCCGGAAGGCATGGAACTATTCTTCGATCAAAAAGGGATCTTTTACCTAAGCCAATTAATCGTGGAATGGAAGGATGAAATCCCGAAATGGAAGGAAAAGCTGAACTTGGGACTCAATGGCAGTTGGGGAGAAGCATGGGACTCATATTTAAACTTGTTGAGAAGACAAGGCATATGTAGAATGCGAGAAGGGGACCTACTTAGATGGGTAGGTTCCAACTATGAAAAGGGGTTGAGAGTTGAGGAGATATACAACTCTCTTATAGAACAAAAGCTGGAACTGGTACAAGACTGTTGGTTCGGGATTTTATGGAAGGTAGATGTACCTGTAAAAATGATTATATTTTTGTGGCTGGTAAAAAATGATAAAAACTTGACTTGGAGAAATCTTCAAACCATGGGGTGGCAAGTGGCCAAAGACCAAGGTTGCGAGTTTCAAACCCCTTCGTTCCCGCCGAAACGCGCTCCGTTCGGAAGCGTTTTGGAAACGCCGTAAACGCGCGTTTCAAAACCTCGTTAAAACGCTTCTTGCCTTTTCGGGAGCGTTATGGAAGCGCCGAGCGAACACCCTTGAGCGTTCGACGTTTAAAAAACGCTTCTGGAGCGTTAAAATGCGTTTTTTTAAACGTCGGAAGGACCGGGAGCGTTTGCTCCCGAACGCTCCCCGGAACAAAATGGCCGCCGCGCGCAAATTTTTTTAAGTGAAAATCATTTTTTACAATGGGGGGTTTATTTTGCATTTTATTGTTTGTTGAGTCGAGAGATATTGAAGGAGAGCAAGGAGAGCGCAAGGTCGACAAGAGAGCAAGGAGCAAGGCTGACACGAGAGTAAGGAGCAAGGCCGATGAGGATTGCAAGAAAAGAGGTAGGCCTTCTAATCTAATTTTGTATTATGAATTTCTAGATTGTTAAATTGTTTAAAAATGAAAACTTGAATTTTTCTTTAATGTTGCATTTTATTGGATTTAAAACTTAGAAAAATGAATTTTTTTTTCCGGTGTTGCATTTCCTATTCCCATTTGGCATTTTTCCATTTGTTTTGCGGTGCTATAAACTTTAAACTTGTTTCCATCATGGCTATATATATTAGGGATTTTCCTCATGTTGGTTCCTTTTGTGATAATGGTGTTGGAGAGTGCTGTGGAAGAAAGAGACAACCGCAGAAGAGGAGGATGAAGAGGAGGGTTATGGTGGATCGGAAGAAAATCCCCGAAGAGGAGGAGGATTATGGCCGAGGAGGAAGTGGGGGGAGTGGAGAACCCGAGGACACAACATTCCCCAACTAAACGAGACCAAACCTCGTACACCCTTGTGGAAATATGTCTTTAAAATGGAAGGAGTGGAAAGGTGGTGGAACCACTAAATTTATTTTCCCTCATTGCAATAAACAATACCATGGTTCATACACCCGTGCGAGAAGGCACCTTTGTGGGATAATGCTGTGATGGAACTAAAAATATTGGAATCAAAGTTGGTCCTTTTGTACCAGCACTACGTAGAGAGATATATAGGAAGGAAGAGGGGTTGCCTTGCCGCAGATCATCTAAAAGATCTAGGGGTTTCGTTGATTCAGGCCCAACACATCATAGACAAACAAGTTCAACTTCCACCCATGCTAGTGGTTTTGGAGGTGCTGGCACCGGATTAAGGCGTAGTACCATCTCGATTTCCCGGACGAAGGGTGTAGGAATGATGTGGATTCAAAAGCGATCGGTTTCTATAAGTGCATGTGGGGTGCCATTCAATGTTCTTCGCTCACCTTATTGGCATGAAATGGTTTTCGCCATTAATGATGCCCCCAAAGGAGGCAAAAGCCCCGGTATGACAAGGCCGTAACCGTGGGTCTCGATCATGAAAGAGCTAAAATAAACAATTCTTTGGCTAGAATGACAAGTTCGTGAATGAGCGGTTGTCCATTGTCTCGATGGATGGACCAATGTAAAAGGAAAACCATTGATAAATGTTTTGGCCGTGCTCTGCTAGTGGTGCAATATTCCCCGGCAAGACATGATTATTCGCATAAATTCAAAACCGGCATTAACATTGCAGAACCATTACTTGATATAATTGAAAAGATCAGCTACAATGCTTGCTAATGTGTCATCACCGATAATGCCGCTAAATCGTAAGGTATCAGGAGTAATTATTGAGATAAAACCCCAACATTTTTTGGTATGGGTGTTTGGTTCACACAATGAACCTTTTGATGCATGATATCATCAGTACCAAAACAACCTCAATTCAAATGGCTTGGTGATTTGTAACAGAGAGGTAAAAAAATGATAAAATTTATTACAAACTTATAGCAATACCTATGGGCTTTTCTCGTACCACTCCAAATTGGAGTTGTTGAAAATAGCAAAAAACTAGATTTGCTATCTATTACCTCACCTTCGGTGCACCTTGAAGGTAAGAGAGAGTCATTGGTCACAACTCGTTTTCTTAAAATTTGGCCGTTTTGACCCGACCCAAAGCCTGGTTGACCGAATATTAGGTTGGCCGGTCCGACCAGGGTACAAAAAAATGTACCAAAGTTACTGTGTTTTTGTACCTGGCCCCACGCTCGGTAACAAACCGGGCCACTGT
Organism: Pinus albicaulis; assembly: GCA_034641835.2. Taxonomy (NCBI): domain Eukaryota; kingdom Viridiplantae; phylum Streptophyta; class Pinopsida; order Pinales; family Pinaceae; genus Pinus; species Pinus albicaulis. The sequence goes on from CM076582.1 coordinate 1,209,639,367, forward strand.
GCTCCGGCCTGAGTTAACCCGGGCCGGGAGCCAAATCGTCGGTCGGTGGGCCCAAAAAATCGGATTTGTGGTCTTGAACCGGATTTTATTCCGCTCGTTAGGTTTGTTTGAGGTTTTCCGAGAGTTGTGGAGTCGGTTTTTGGAGTTACCATGGAAATGTTAAATTCTTAAAGTAAAAGTGACATTCTCCTTAATCTTCATTTTCATCCTTTTACTTAAATTTTTAACATTACCATGAAAATGACCGTGATGTTTGAGAGTGGTTCCAACCTCATTGGATTTCATATGGAGAAAGTAGAATTTTAGATCTCATTCAAAATCCAAACAGACTTATCATTTTTCTTGATTTCTAGGATTGGGTTATTGCAATGTTTCCATCGAATTTTGTCATGTATTAGGGTATGAAACTCGTATTTAATCAAGAGCACCAATCCTCTATGTACCTTGATGACATGAAAGGTGACAATGACCAAGAACAATATGTGATCATAAAAGCACAGAGATACAATATAGGGGTTTTAACACCAATGGAGGATGGAATCTAAACATCATCCTCATCTAAATACCCTAGGAATCCACAAACCCTAAAAATTAGGGTTTCATATGTGAGCTAGGGTTTTCCATGAGCTATCTATGTTCATTCAAATTAAACCCTCCATCAAAAGAGCCTTAAAACAAATAAAAATAAATAAATGCATTACACATACTATGAGAGACCATACCTCCTCGATTTTATGTTCACACAAGTTGCTACAGGGATTTGCTTCAAAGTGCCTTGCACTTCTTCCGTTTGTCGACTTTCTGAAGGGCACTATCATCTTTATCCAAAGGCAGCAACACAGAGGAGCCACATACTTTTCTTCTTAGATGAACTTCCTTGGCTTCAGCTACTACTAGCTAGACAAAAATAGAATCACGTGAAGGGTTGCCACTAAACCTTCTTAAAATCACATCGGCCGCTAGATAATGAGCAAATTTTGTCAACAATATGACATCATGGAGGGCTTTTACTATTCTTCAAAATCATTTTCAGATTGATGTCTAAAGAGACCATCCCTTCTCATAACTGCATTTTGTATTTTCATTGACTTCCAAGGCACCTTTTATGAATGTAAACAAAGACATGAATATATATTAATTATTGATTTGGGTAAGTCGGCTTCGACGGAACTAGCTTATAATACTTGTGTGTGTGTGTGTGAGAGATTGGGGTCAACGATAAGGACTCACCTCTTCTTCTATACACAAAATAGGGTTCCTTGATTTTACCGATATAGATCACAAAGATGCCCGCTAATTGTCTTTTTAAGGCTACAATTCATACCTTGCAAACGTATGTATACAAGATCTTGGCTTCCTTAAATTATGGAGGGCCTTAGAACTCGTCCCCTATAATGATGTGCCTCTAATTCTAGGACAAGTCCTCCTCACGATCATTGATAGGATACCACCCTTCTAGTTGTAAATGAAGTCACCTTTTAAGTCCTCATAGTCCAGTTGACCACAATGTCAAATGCCGAATTTTTTTTTAGATTAGGGGATTTAACTTTCTTCTAACAATGAGAATAACAAATTCATAACAAGGATGCACCGTCAAGAGAAACAAAGAAAAATACCCTTCAATTCTACTTGAGCAAAGAAGTCCTTCCATAATTGCTTCAAACGAGGGTGGTAAATACCTTGTTTATACTTAGAATCAAGCCTTCAAAGTAATGTACAAAGATGTTGTGAATTGATCCATACGTTAAATTCTCAACGTAGATAGGGAACTTAATAACTCGGTCTCAAGGCTAATAAAACAATTGCAAATGCTTTCTTATTTGGAAGAAAACACAATGAAACCCTCTTCAATCAGGTCGTATAACGTAACACCGTAGGTTTAATCCACGGTTCTTTATATGCTTTGAATTACCACAAAGCCTCTAGAGGGTTGGATGTCTTGTTGAAAGAGTCACCTCGTGACATTGGTTATGTTTTTTGTTTTGATCTCTATATCATCATCCTCGTATTGGGATGCGTTGCACTAGGTGCAATTTTGGATATAATGGATATATTCATGAGCCTACTTGATCATATGTTGTCTTTTGTGACTTATCTATATTGTAATGCTTTGTGTTTGGAAACATGAATAAAATCTTTAAATTTATGTTTTTGTACAAAAAAATTAATATTTAATGTATTTTTTACAAAAAAATTCTAAGTCATTGAAACTGTAGCTTTCCACCGAGTCAATACCGATTCGTAGTCATTACCGAGTCATTACCTCGGCTCGGTAGCCGACCGATTCCATTTTTTAAAACATTGGGCCGTAATGGTATCAAGCCCAATAATCGGTGCGCCTATTAAAGGACAAAGGCGGCAACAATAGTTGACAAAGGTTTCGAACATGGGAGGAGACCGCCCTTGACCATCTCTGCTTTGGGCACGTGTGAGGGAAATTTTTGAGTTTTACCAAGCCCATTTATAACATGATTCGTTTGCGTATACCGATAAACCTGGGGTTGATTGGAGAGGTTTATGAGCGTATGGATAGCATGTTGGGGCAAATAAAAGATATTGTTAAGGATAATGATCCCAACTTGTATGCTACGATTCATGACTCGTGTGCACTATGGAATAAACCTCAATGTTCCACTACATGCTTTGGCATATATCTTTACGCCAAAAATATTACTCTCCATCTTGGTTAAAGCTAACCCACACCTCGGGAGGTGGGTTTTAGTGGAAACCTCGCCTGGCCAAATCCGCAGGTACAAGAGGGGTGATGAAGGCATTGGAAAAATTGGTACCGACAGGAAGAGTGTGCTAGACGTTTTGAATTAGGCAAATACTTCAGCTATAATCGCTAACTTTGGTTCTTTCCATGCAATGGAAGACAGATAGATTTGATGCTCTCACATGGTGGAAGAATATGGCGGCATGGGACTTTGTCAAAGCATAAAAAAGCCTTCACAAAGCTGTGAACACTTCTTTTGCAGAGAGGTGTTGGAGCACCTACAACTTTATACACAATGAGAAGAAATGAAGTTTAATGAAATCCAAGCCGAAAAGCTTTGGTTTATGTGCATTATAACTTGAGGTTGTTGAGCTATTACCGTGATCGGGCAAATGAGGACTGTTACAGGTAGTCTCTGGGACAACAACCCGCAGGATGATAATTTGGACGATGGCACGTTACATCCGGAATAATTGGAAGCAGAATCCTTATAGGGATGATGACGCGACATCAGCAACACCGCCACACACAGGCTGGCCCCACCATCTACCGGTAGCAAGTGGTGCCAGCGCTTCCACGTTACCTCGATATCACACCGTTGTTCCTGCATCCAACCTCCACCTTCTAGTTGGCGTGGTCGTGGTACTCGAGAGTACTAGCTGACCAACATTTCCTCGTGGCCTGTACCAGATATTTCTCTTGGCATGGTAAGGGGCCACCGTATAAAATAGATTTTTGTTTACCAGTCTTTTCTATTTGTTGTTGAGCGCTGAATAGCTGAAACTTGGACTTTTTTTGATTTACATATTTAATGACAATTTAAGTTTGAAGTTTGAATTTGAAAGGTGAAACTTTAGTTGGCATTTATAAGTTTATCACATAAGTCATTATGAATTACGAATATGATGCTTCATGAAAGTTATATGGTGATCAATGAATCAATGATGATAAATGTTATATAATATCAATGATGATAAATGTTATATATTGGAATTTTGAAATCAATGAATCAAATTATTAGATAAATGTTATATATCAATGATGATAAATGTTAGATATTGAAATTTGAATCAATGATGATAAATGTTATATATCAATGATGTGGTAATGTTATATATTGTACCTTTGAAAGCTTGAAACCTTCGCATTGATGATTTATGGCATTCAAGAGTCAATATGTTGTATGCTTCCAACTCGTGGGCATGGTTGACAAAGATTATAACTTCTAGATGATTGATGTTATATGATTCAATTCATGTTTTTATGTTTTTTATGTCTAATTCATCATTCTACATGTTTTTGTTGACATATATGCATCAAAATATAAAATATAATATATATATATATATATATATATATATAAACGCTCCCGAAAACGCTCCGGACCGGAAGCTTTTAAAAATGGCGCTCCACGCTCCCGCTCCCGCTCCCGCTTCCAAGTAACCTCCCAGGACTATGTCTCCAATGTCGCACCCATGAAGAAGATAATAAGCACCTTTTTCTACTCTTGCCTTATTTACAAATCGACCCTTCAATTATCGTTTGAGTGTTTAAAAATACAAAAGGTTCCATCATTTGAAAGCACAGGAATGTCCGTTACGAAAAGGGTTACAAAAGGTGAAAGCGCCGGTGGCCAATACCAATCCCCGTTTCATTGGCATCTCTCGTGGGAGAAATAAGAGAATTTTTTTTAGGGTCGCCTGCTTGTCTCCGGCAGAAATTGTAATTAATATCCGCCAAGGACTCGGGGGCAGCATAAAAACATAAGGAAAAGCCTATCAAAGATCTATCCAAAAGACTCTTCCATTTCTGGGCCTAATACCTGCCTGATATTTGATGGAGCGGTTCGAGATTTATTACGACTTACATAACATGCGTGTGGCCTACAAAGGATCACCTCCATCATATAAGTACCGTGGGGTTCTTGGAGGCTGTGTTTTCAGACGAAGGTCTAACATGTGTTTTATTTTGATGTTTAACATTTATTTTTCGTATCTTTTTGTAAGAACTCGTTTCGTAGACTCATTTCTACCATGGGCTCTTCGTAGGGAAAACAGTAGATTCTCTCCGTGTTGAATTGGTATGTATTTGGACAGGTACTTTTATTTTTGTCTTTTGATCGTTATATGGCTACAATCTGAAAACTAGTATTTTTGGAATGGTGGATCATGTTTAAAAGCGATATGTAAAGTCTCAGCTTTGTTCCCCTCGGCATAATATAAACCAGGGTATTTTTCTTACTCAAAAAAGAAGCTATCCATTCAGGTATTCGGCTCTTGAGCAAACCCAACTTCTTTCATTGGTGTGGTGCACATATGGCTTACAAAGTAGATGATGACTGACTATTTGTCTAAGTTGGTTCTAATTGTGATTCTCGGTGTCAAGAAGTCCAATCTTTCCAGATTTACTCTGAAATGAATTTATCCTCGAGCTCTAGAAATCTACAATTGGAAGTCCAATCTTTCCAAAGATTTACTTGAAATGAATTTATCCTGGAGTCGAAATCTACAATTGGTGTGGAGTTTGTAACATGAAGCATTAATGTTTATGGGAAAATGATCAAGCCTGGGTTATGGGACACTATTGGCAAGGAAATTTCTGCTCGAGGTTGAGCATGCCAAATTTTTGAAAGAATTCCTGAGAGAACTTGTGTATCGTGTATACTAAAAATGGGTAGATTATCGAACAAGTGCAAGACAAGGAGGTGCTCAGTTTGTGCAAGAAAATGCATTGTGTAGCTGTGAATCTGGAACATATAGCATTCTGTATTATCCTTGGTATTTCAAGAGGCTCAATGCTCCAGATCAGAGCAGCTGTCTCTACAGTTACATTATCAAAAAAATTGGGTTTGAGCCGGATATCTTGTTAGGACTATACTGGTTAGAATGTATGCCAAGTGTTTGAAAAATTGTCCTGATGAAATTTGACTCATGAAGTGGCTTGATTGCAACCTATGCATATAATGGATTTTTTCGGAGGCCTCGAGAGGCTTATATTAGATGCAGCACACAGGAGAATGGAAGATGCATGCTTATTGATTGATCAAATGCCATACGAGATGTCATCTCATGAACTTTGTTGATTGTAGGGTGTATTGGACATGGGTTTGATCATGGTTCCTTGGATTTCCATTACAAAATATAAAGAACTGGAATTCAACTGGATCGAACATGTATGCAAAATGCGAAAAGATTGAAAAGGTATGATTAAAAAACTTTAGGCTTTGAAATGGTGTGATTATGTCCTCACACCCTCACCTACAACTCCCATATATCACATATTGCAGATAGCATTGCAGGATTTTGTTGGAAATTACATGGTCATCCACTCTTCAGCAAGTTGATGTGATACTAGGTCACGTACACTTCAGCAAAATATTGATCCAGGAGCATCCCTGGATTACTAGCTATCGTGCATGTTAAAAAACAAAAAAGATCTGTTTGATTTTATTTGTTACCGTGTTTGTGGTTGTTTCTTCTGACCTAAACAATTCCAAGGAATTCAAGTGAGCCCACGTAGCTAATTTTCCTTTCACTTAACTCCTGGAAATCGTTGGTAAGAATAGTGCGAGAGAAACATGTTTTGATTTCTTGTTGCATTAAACATGACGGCCAATGGTTTTAAAGAAATGATGCTTAATTTTATTTTATTTTAACTAAAAAGGGATAGCTTTCCTTTTCCAATGAGAAAATATTTCTCGAACATTGTTTCCTTTAATGAGTGACAACGGATTTTTTATGGATGCTGAGTGGTTGATGGCTATTTTTTCAACGTCTACTCTACTAAAATTAATAAAGAGAGGGAGAAATTGTTTTGCTAGAGGCAGAGGATGGATTGGAAAATAGAAAGACACCAATGTGCTGGATGTTGATGTCTATGTAAGACATTGAGCATTTCTAGGCTGTTGGATAGAGCTACATCAAATTGTTTGAAGCACTGGTCAAGGGGAAAATCAATTTTTTTTCATCCATAGCCATGTGAGAGAAATTGGTTTTTTTTAATTTCAGTCATCAAATTGGAATATTGCTGTGTATTAATGCAAGTAGTTATAACTATTATTGAATCCAGTCTTAATGGTGTGTTTATATCTAACATTACAGTGCTGGTGTGAAAAAAGAATATATTGTTCAGATGTAACATTACAAAGGTTGGTGTGGACAATAATTATTGTTTAGATCTAACATTACAATGCTGGTGTGACAAAATTTATTATTGTGCATATCATTTCCCTAATGGTTTAAAATCATCGCTATCTTTTCTTGTGGCCTGATTTTGGTGAATATGTTGTGTATGGATTTGTAACTGAAGGAAGAAATGAAGTGTATCAGATCTCTCCCTTCCGTGGAAGTTGATGATTTGGAAGGTAATATAAGTGAAACATTCAAGGCACCAGAAAAATATAGTGCATGTGTCATCTACATAACTAGGCATGCAGTTCAAAGAGCTTTTTCCCATTGTAGATCTTGCCGAGGACACAATCCCAGATTTCTGGAGTAATGCCCCCAATAACACTCTTAACGATTTCTGCAGACGTTGCTGCTTCTCGTATTTATAAAGGCTTTTGTAATGGAGCCATTGCGTCAAGAAGGACTCATGTACTAGAGTCGCTAGTGTTGAAAAGGATTCCTCTAGCAAAGTAATTCAAATTGAAACAGAAACCAATGTTGAGCAAAAATGTTGTATTTAATGGTGGTAGCAATATACACAATGTAGTTGAAATCTTTATGAGGGTGGGAATGCATTCAAAAATATAAATGATGGAAATCATTCTAATCCATAATGTTTATCACCCTAGTCACAAGAAAGTAATGCATTGGCCAACATAGTAGCAGCAGCAATAAATTTCAGCTATTTTCTCCCAAATATACCTTCCTACATCGGTGTTATGTTGCAACTTGCGCATGTCTTTTCTCGAGACCCCATAATCTTTATCCCCTGGATAAGTGCAACTCAAGTTGTGGGAGTCTCTCCGAGCATGAGTGAATCATAGGTCCACAACTTGTCAAATCCTTTCCTGCTACAGGTTTTAATGGAAAGCATCTCATCTTTTATGCAACTTGTGGTCTTGGAGTCGTCTTCCAAGGATGCATTTGTGAAATTAGATGCTATTTGTGGACTATTATGTTTAATAGCCATAAGAAGGAATTATGTTTATCAAGAAGTGAGGGAGGCCAAACTTTATTTCTCTTCTCTAAAATTTGCTTTTCATCCCTAATCTAAATATGGGAAGCAAACTCTGAATATCTTTAGGCACATGCAAGGAAGAGGGATCATAACCTAACCATTTGACGTTTTTCAACATCCTTGGAATTTTCATTGGCCTTGCATTTATAAAGAATGGAACAAGTAAATCATTTGTAGGGTAAGTCTTGCTAGAAAAGTGGCAACTTAATATATCTAATTTTCTTAACCTTGATACATGCTTGTGAATCTTAGTTATCTTCTTTATGTTCTTTAGTTAGATCTATTCATCAAACAATATCAAGAAATTGCAACAACAAAAGAGGACACAGACATAGGCTCTCGCCCATGGAAAAACCTCCAAGGGGAAAACTTCGAAACTCTTCTCTCTTGTTAGAATCGCTTCAAATGAGATACACAAACCCAATCCCCGTACTCAAGTCCTTCTCCCATTTTCAAGTTAACCTCTTTGTCAAGTCCTTTCCTTGATTCTCGTACCAAATTGCTTCTTTCTTGCTACTTCGACCGCCGCCATCGTTACTCGACCCCGCAACTTTGGCCCGGGGCCGACTTTGTCCCAACAATCATGGGTGTTAAAACCTCGAACTCTATCTTTCTCTTTTCGTACCTTCCTTCGGAGAAAAACAACTCTCCCCCAAGGTCAACTAGTCAAGAGAAGGATTTCGCTATATCCATCAACTTGAACTTGCAATTTTTCTCCCCAACAATTCGGACTCGCAACTTCGGCCTCTTCTAGTTGCAAAAACCCGAGATCTTCGGTATGTGTGAGAGAGATAGAGCCCAAAAATAGAGATATTTTGTCCTTCTTTCTTTTCCTCGACCTTTTCTCTCCTTTTTCCATCTTCCCCCGCTACAAATCAAACTCTTTCTTGAAATATCGAAACTTGTTGTGTGAGTGTGTCCAAATGAGGTCGAACTACTTCCTTTTATAGCTTTCTCAAGGGGTCAATTCCATCCTTTAGGCTGACCCGATGGTCCTAGGGCCGACTTTGTACTTCTGGGAGATTCCAACTTTCTAGACTAAAAATAATTTTTACAATTACAAATTTCCCGAAAGTGGCTTATAAACATTATGTTTACTTTTTTGACTCATGACAATAAATCCTAAGACCTAACAAACCTTAGAAGCACGAAGAACATGCTTTTACCTCGGAAGACCACCAATAATGAGATGAAACCTATTACCCACCACCTCGTGGGTAGTATATATAGAAGAAATGCTTTCAGATGGTCCTCAACCTATAGCTGCGCCCCCTTGTAGCCGCGAAACAGTTCAATGTGCCATTTTCTCCACCACCTAAGCCATCCATGTGGTCCCTCGACCATTTGTCATGAATGCATGTTTGAAGGTGGGCGTCTCGACTCCAAAGGTATGGATTTTCATTGGTATATTTGAGTAATTTTCCTTACCTATCATGGGCACTTTTGGGCATGGATTGGTGGAGGGATTTCATGGAAAGAGCAGGTTAGGCTTCATTCTTGTCTCCACCGCTTCCGATTTTGTGACTACCCTTGTATCCTAGGCTCGTGGGATCTCCTTCCGTTGACCATTTGGCTTTAGGGGTTGGAACTACATGGGAAACCTTGATTTTGATTGTGTGGTCCCGCTTCATGATACCACCAAGATTACTCCCCCTACTCATTTTAGCCCCATTCATCTCTTTTCCATTCGGGTCCACACGTGTCCACTAGGTCCACAGGTAGGGTAAATCGTTAATTTTAGTTAAAAATGGTATGTTCTATGTTTAGCACAATTTACTTCAATGTCTTTAGTTGCCAAATGGAAATTTCCAATTAATTCCAATAGAAATCACATTAAATTAATTACATTGACAAAGGAATGCGTATAGAACATAAAAAAAAAAAATGCGTAAGACAATCCAAGGCAAGAGAACACAAAATTTGGCGGATACTGTGGAAACCCTGCAATGTGGGGAAAACCATTTGATCAATTCTTCTTATTAATATTCAATAGTTCAACAAAGAGTACAAAAGTAAAATTCACTTACCCAATACATAGTCAAATAAACCATGTCAAATTCTACAACAATTGTAGTCAAACTTCAACCTTAACCAAAGTCAATGTTGGTCAAATAAGTAGCAAAACAATTTCTAGAAGCTCAATCAAAGGCACTCCACTTCTTTGAACTCCATAAAGGTTAAATTCAACCCAAAATAGTCCTGTACAAAATTGGGTCAAAATTGGTGAAACAAGCCTCAGCCAATGCAAGTCAAACCCCAAAACCCGATTTTCGTACAATCAATGCGGCCTAAAGAAAGAGAATTTTTTCCTTTAGAAATCACAATGAAATTGAGTTGTGCTGCCGTTGGTCAACGCTAGTCAACAATATGAAATTTTGCAATTTTGGTTCTATGATTTAGCCCGTAAATTCTCAATTTTTGTGCCCAACAAGTATGGCTTGCAAGAATCAATTTTTTTCCTCCAAAAATTGAATTCAAACTTGGTCAATAACACCTTGATCAATGCTGGTCAAACTCGTCCCTAAAGTTTGAAACTCGACCTACACCCCGTCCCGGTAAAATTTCGTCCTTGCCACACGTGTAAGAGAAAGAGGTTGCCCAATAGTTGTATGAATAAATCATGAAGAGAGAGAACAATGTGTGAGTGAATGATGTCCAAATTGTGAAAATTTCTTAATCTAAGCTACAGAAATCCTACTACATAAATCTAATTTACATTACCTTCTTATTTTCATTAATTTAACAAGTTATTTTCTGAATGCTTCAAGAAAATATTAATATAAATACGTTGCAACCACACAAATATACAGAACAAATACCGAAAAATAAATGAGACAACCATACAAAGGACACACTTATTTTTGGACAATTGTCCCTAGAAAAACCTAAATGCAACGGGAAACCGGTGCAACGTATCCGAGAGTTTGTATTATCAAGCAACAATATTTTTGAGCACAACTAGGGTTCCAAAATCCGGCTCACCCAACAGAGAAAAATCCTCGCAGACAGACAAAATAGTGAGTTTTATCCGACATTGCAAGTCCCGAAGGATACGAATCAGAATCGTGAAACCTTCAGTTGCCTCTACGCTTCCTCTACGCAAAGGGATGGCAGCTCACGTGGGTATGGCCGAGAACTACGTCACCCTTTCTTTGCATTGATCCGCTCTCGTAAAGTCGAGTTTCACTCCTTGCCATGGAGACTTGAGACAATGTGGTCTCTTTCTCCCTCTAGTAAGATCCTCTTTCGCCTTTGCAATCTTCTTTTTCAAGCATCAAGAAGAGTGACATCTACTACAACGGGTTTGGAAATGTCATTATCGTTGAATTCTTTCAACCCATTGTCCTCTAGAACTTCCTCCATCATGTCTTTCCACGCAATATAATTGAACTTCCTCGAGTGCATACTCCAATATCAAGCCATTGAAAGCCATCTTGATCCCGATCCGTTCGTCACACCAAAGAATAATTTTGCAAATTCGAATGCTATTCAAATACCAAAACTCAATTTCTTCTTCACTATAGTGATTTCATGTGCTCGATACCATGTATAAATTATACAAACAATGTGTATACCAATGGATTCAATCCGATCATGCGATATGCTAAAGCAAGATATCGAATCCTTTCTACAAATCAATTGCGAAAAACAACACAATCGTCAATCACAATTCAGTAAAGAAAGAAGCAAATCAAACCACAACACAGAGATTGGGAAAGTATACCGCTTCAAAAACCCCCTCTATTTTATATTGTATATTCACTAAGGAATCATGAAACAATTACAATTCACTCCTCTCACAAGAGCCCCCCCCCCCCATGCACTCTCACAATCGTCTTCACACCGATCCGAACAAAATCGACCAACACTTCACAAATTTTCGGCCTCTCGCTCAACTCGCCTTTCTTGCACAATTCTTAATGAATTCAAACCCTATTATTTAGGAATTTTAGCCTTCCAAACCGTGCAATGCTCATGGTAAATCCTATGGTTGTCTTGCTACATGCGGCAACCTACTAATGATACAACTGATAGTTAACATCCCTTTAACCTTTGTCTCAACCGGATCTCCACCGGAATTGACATGCATGCATTTATTAATAGTAAATCATCATTGTGTATGTATCAATGATGTGAATTAAATATGATTTATTCACTTGATTCCTCACTAGTAAATAAATAGTTACAATTAGTTCAATTGAATTTAACTCACGAATCGTGTTAACTGATTACTCATGCATTAAACTAACGTAATTAACTACAACTTGAACTCCATAATCAATAGAATCACTCTCCATGCCTCACCAACCACCTCTTCAAATCTAAATTATGAGTTAACCGAGTTTATCACACTCTCATTAACTATTACAAGTGATTATGAGATAATATTACATTTTATTGTCCAATTTAATTAAGGGAAAATCAAATTAAACACTTCTCCAATTTACTAAATAAATTGGCTTCCACACTATTGTATTGCTAGGACCTCGTGGTCCCACACTAGTGTGTGTGCCGCAATTTCAACACACCATGACACTCACAAACTCCCTCTAGATAGGGGCATCGTTCCACCTTTTGCATACCCGATTAGTACCCCATCATCATATGTCAAAGGGTAAAGATTCCTCATGCATGGGGCATGATAGCCATCGTCAAATTACCATCTCACTTGATTAACATAAGTCTTGGCCTAGACCCCACCGATCTAGGTATGTTCGATTGTCCTTTCACTCCTTGATAGTCGACCTTATCGTACTCTCTCCGACGAGCCGTGTAAATTTATATAAATTATATTATATTTCAAATGGGATGAATTATATAAATTATATAAATTATATAAATTAATATTATATTTCAATAAACTCACCCCGCTAATTATATCTCATAATTAATTTAAATTTATATAAACTAAATTTTCTGTTTCTTCCAATCGACACTAAAATTTCTCCACACTAATTACTATATATATAAATATTTCCTTTTCCCTAATTTCTCACCAATTTTTTCAAGATTATTTGGCGTTTACCTCGAAGATGGACTCACTTAAGAAGTCCGAAATGTTGGGTTAATCTAAAACTCTTAACATGTTATTCCTCTTTTTATAAAAGAGCCATTACAAATATCGCATATCATAAATGTTTGACACCATACCTTCATACATTCTACTCTATTTGATTCCACACCTTACCAATTCAATCCCCATGTTTGAATTGGTATGATGTTTCTAGACCTTCTCTAGTAGTTCATTCCCTCATTCTTTTCCCCTTAATTTATTCACTAGAACCATCCTTCCATGAAGCATTAAGGCCATTTTTTAGACAATTAAGATCACCTACTTGAAAGTCACAAGATCAAAATTTTGATTTCCGTTGGTTTGTTGGATATGATCTCCATAATATTTCAAGCCTTATCCTCGTCTCCAAAATTTCCAATACCTACCCGTGCAAATGAATTGGATTTGGGGAAAAAGAATCCCTTTTATAAGAAGAACCCTAGTTTTTTTGACGCCATTATACTCAAACCGTAGCTTGGTTTGATGAACCATCTATACCATTTCAAATCTCTCACCGAATTTTATAATGGTTCTCCCTTTTGTTTTTGCAATTTGACACCTCACTCCGGAAGCCATTTTTTCAACGAAGTATCACTTTACCGCCGATTAAAACTGAATTTATTCATATGAGCTGCCTATACTTTGGTACCACTTTTCCCTGGCACTTGTCGGCTCATGTGTCAATTTTCGTCATGAGTAACCATTATTTACTCATGTTTTTTACGGTCCCCCTTGGGCCTCTCCCACTTGGCAACATCATTGAGTCACCCTTGTTCAGAGCATCTGAGCTGAGTCACCTCGAAATTCATGGAGTTTGTCCTGAGTCACATTGAGTCCTATTACAATGTTCCATCCATATTTGTGTCGCATTCATCCCCTTTTTCTCCTTTTTTCCTCCATCTATACCATTCCGTCTCTGAAAATCCTTCGTATGAGTAATTTACCATCCCCACCGCATTGAGTCATCATCACTGTGTCAACCATACTACTATTCTCTAACAATGAAATTCATCATCCCACCACTCATATGGCTTCCTTCCCTTCATCCCCGATGTTAGTCCATTAGTCATTTTACTATGATCCCCTCGTGCCTTTGCTGAGGATTCCTCATTACCTCAACCATGGCGAGCCCTATTCTATCGACTTCAACACATTTATTCCAAAAGTGTGGTATGAGGGTAGTGTACCTTGGTTCTATATTTCATCATCGTTCGATGCCCCAAATCAAGCAAAGGAATCATCATCTCCCCCTTTGAATTGGTTGTTTCTCATGGTTTTCAGCCCCACCATTATCGTACGATTGAGAATCGTACACTTTATAGTCCGATGATCCATCAAATTGTTTCATTGATTCCTCGGGTGTGTTGAGATTTTTTTTTAAACACCATGAGGGGCTCTCCTTCGTAACTTTCAACATGCCCGAATGTTCACATATTATGATCCACCCTCAGATTTAGTTCCACACATTTGATGGGTTTGATTTCGCTGTTTTTATAAATACTTCCGAACATGCCTCGCCTCCTTTAGATGATCCATTCACATCTTCAAAGCCCTTTTCCATTTAGTATGGCTTATTTGGTTGTGATTACCCCCACCATGCTCGTTTGAGGGGCATTATCTCTCATGTACTCATATGTTATTGTATTCGCATTGGCCTATGTCTTCCCGTACGCATTATTTATATGGGAGTCATTGTATTGTTTTCGGGCCCATTCATTCCAACATATCATGTATCATGTACCTTATGTACCACCCCAATACTCATTAATATTCATTTATATATTTATTCATTTAAATGGATTTCCATACTTGGGCTATTGTATCATATTTCTTTTGTTTTTTATTCTTTTAGATCAGCATACATCTATTTATTTTAGGTTTTTTCTCATATTATTATTGGATATCCGAAGTATAAGAAGCCACATATTATTGTTAGGGTCACTTTTCACCCGTGATCTGAGTGGAGTGTTTATGGCACACCTTCCAAGAGAGTTCATACCAACAACAACTACTAGGGCTACCAACTTTAATTATCAACCCAAGGTTCATACAAAATTAAGAAGTGGTAGTGTTGTATGCATAGTAGGCTAAGATCTACTCACATTACTATTAGGAAATGTACCAAACCAAGCTAGAGAGAGACTACTCTATCAATTGAATCTATATTTGCAAGAAAAAGAGATTGCATAAAAGGAAGGTACTAATCTATCATGTTAAACAAAGATGTTTTAATCTATTTTTAATAAATGTAAAGGATAACCATCTTGAATAGATGTAAAGCCTACTCTACTTGGAGGCATCGTGAAAATTAATCTACCTACATAATGAAATAATCGTTCTACTTTCATAATTTAAATAATGCATCAAAGAGAAACATAATCTATGCATAAGAAATAACAAAGTATTGAAATGGAAACCCTAGCTTAAGAAGCATAAAACAAAGAGAGAAAATTGAATATTAACTTGCATAAAGTTGAAAGGATGAAATAAAACTTCAATCACTACATTCAAAGAGGTTATATCCTAGTAATGGATTTCGTTAAGTGCTTCATTAGGTAGGCATGTAAATCATTATTGTGTTATTTAGTTCACGAACTTGTTTACTAACCCTAATTGCATAAATGAATTGCGGGCAGTAGAAATTTATGGTATTCATTCTTCCTCAATCATGGTTTCAAAAACCCAAGGGGAATTATTAAAGGCTAGAAGGAAGAAATTGAGCTTTAAGGATGATTATGGTCAATTATGGAGGGTTTCTACACAATGCTATATGGTGCTACATGATTTCTACATGGTGTAACAAGTTTTCCTTGTTTTTATACAAGATTGAATCCGCGAGCATTATGAGGGCTTTAAAGGAAACTTGAAGTTGGGAAAATGTAATGAAGGTGGAATAAGGTTGTGAGGTCCTTTCAAAGATTAGTACCCCATCGGTCTACCTTGCACACAAAACATTGCTCATGGCGGCCTTCAACAAACCCGCATTGAAATCTCGATAAATAGTTTTTTTGAGTTACCGAGGGAGAAATAAAGGAGTTGGTGGTATGATGAGAAGTGTAAACAAGAATGCTACACATTGTAATACAAGAGTAGAAACTTTACACCACAATAATTACTCAATCTTTGTAAACATCTATAGCATATTAATAGTGAAAATTGCAAAAAATTGAAATAGAAAATAAAGGATGAGTTTAATTTTATTCAAGATTTGAATACCACATTAAAAGAAAATATACCTTTTAACTTGCATAAGACATAAAACCACAAGATATTATTATTTTTATGCTTGAAAACACCGCTAAACAACTATCAATTTGTAGAAAATAAAGATTCAAAAAGAATGCTAATCAAATATCTAACTATTTCAGAAGGAGAATAAATAATCTTTTTTAGCTTCCTAGCACACTATATCCAACTACACTTCCACAAGAGAGGTGATTTATAGACTTGCACAAGCACTTTTTCTCAAAAATTCTACTAGAAAGGAAAGGAAATACTACTAGGAAAGAAAATGCTTGAATAAAATACACAAAGGAGAGACTAGAGCCTCTGCTGGGCCCTAACCCAACGGGACTCAAACCTCAAATCAAACTCATATTTCGTATAATATAAGGGTTCTCATTAATATAAGACACCGCTCAAGTACATGATGAAAGGAATGAAAATGACCAAGATGGGATCCCGTATCTTAGTAGTCTCCTATCTTCTCCAAAATTACAAATCCTATTGGAGCTTAGGCTTCATTATTTATACAAAAAATTACCGAGGGCAAGCCTCTATGGAAAGGGGGGTTATTTCCCTCCAAAATTCCTAAAAGATGGATCTAGCACCCTAAGACTTCACAATCCTTGGGTGCTTCAATTTTGAGTATATCCTCTCTCAAATTATGGGTGAGTAACATAGGATTAAATTTGGAGTTGTAGGTGAGTAAATGCAGGGGAAAAGAATCCTACATGTTCTCCAACTTCCTCCAACATATTTCTATATAGTAAATGCACTCCCTTCATGCACATTAATCATGTTAGGCTATAATATATGATAAACATCCTTTAGTCTTCCTAATAAACACATTATATACAAAAATGTTTAAATGTGAGGAAAGAGGTAAAAATATATTCAAGGATGGACATATGGGCCTTTTTATGTACCTATTAATGAGGTCCATCACCATCGTTTCCATAACCAAGGTCAACAAGATTGAGCCCAATGATATAGAAAGGGTGAGTGTCTCTTCCACTCACATATGGGTGAAGGGTTCACTCATACCATTGTCAATAGTAGAAGTCAAAAGAACCTCTACTCTAGTTGAGGTTGTAAATCCGTTGGGTCTACCTACTGACAACACCACAACCATAACCATATATCAATAGATGGCTCCACCAAGGGTGAGATATCCTCGCATCCGTAGTGTTGCCTTTCATTTAGCATCAAGCCCTCAAGTATTGTGTAATGTTTCTCCCTTTAAAGTTTGTGATGTATTATGACAACCATACTTGTGGAAGTGTTATGTTGTGCATGAGTCCAAAATTTGCACTATTATTATTACTTTGGGATGTTAATCTATAAAATATATCGAGGCAGCCCTCATACTCGCCATTTCTTCGATCTATTCTAAGAAATGCAATAATATCATTTCTAGACAAGGAAATTTGTTTTCTTCTAATTTTCTCTCAAAGTAAGCAGAATATCATGGCCACATCCATGGCCCAAAAGAAGTGGGTGTACAAGGTCATGGAAGAATATAGGGACACTTTCAACTCACCCACGAGGGTAATTTTGCATTGTTAGGTCAAGAAATCATACTGATCTCACCTCTAGAGAACTCGGTCTCTAATGGGTTGATATATCATCAATCTCTTCTAGAAATGAAAATCATGGTAGGATCTAGGATTTGCTACAAAAAGTTACACATATGACCATGTTCCTCATCTTGTGGGAACTCAATTATACTGCATAAGAAGGAAGGGACCCTGGAGACTTGCATCGATTATTGGGAACTCGAATAAAATCATTGTCAAGAATAGGTATCCAATCCCACGGTTTGATGACCTTCTTCACCAGCTCAAGGGGGATGTAAGTAATTTATAAAGATGACGGAAGTTTGGCTATGACCAAACAATAAAACCCGTAGATGCATGGAAGACCACCTTCAAATCCAAGGAGGGCCTTCGAGTGGTTGGTCATGCCATTTGGGTTGACAAATTACTCCCCGCAAATTTTATGAGGCTAATGGAAAACATCTTGTGGCCCTTTACCAACTCGTTCATGTTTGTATATTTGGACAACATCCTCATCTTCATCAAGAGTGAGGAAGAGCACTAGCAATGTATTCGGTAGGTCCTTCAAACCCAACGACAACACAAACCATTAGGGGAATTTTGAGGTCTAAAATGGGCCTCCCTAAGGAAATTATAAAATAATAGTGAAAAAATCGGGGTGATTACGAAATCATCAAATTTTAGAGGAAAATGAAAAACTACTTTTCAACTCATATTTCAACTTATCTTCCAAATTTTTTTACTCAAACTCAAGCAGAGTACTCGTTGGATGCGACTCTAATTTCTCATCCAAGAAGTACCATGTTGCATACTTTCGATACAACTTATTTAGACAAAAAATGAGAAATACATAAAAAATGTGATTGTAATCACATTTTTTTATGTATTTCCTCTATTTTTCATGTAGTAGGGTTCACCGAAAGTATGCAACATGGGTGACCTTAGATGAGGAATTAAATTTGGCATCCAACGAGTACTCCCACTCGAAATTTGAGTAAAAAAAGTTTGGGAGATAAGTTGAAACAAATACGAGTTGAAAAAGTAGTTTTTATTATTTTATTATTTTTTTTTAATATTTTTTACACTTTTTATTTAAAAAATGGTAAATCATCTCATGGTTGACATCATCATCTTGAATCCTATTAGTTATTATAAAGTTTATTTTTGTTTTTTGTACATTTTTCTTAGGGAGGCCCATTTTAGACCTGTAAATTCTCTCTAATGTATGTGCCAACTTAGAGAAATGCAACATTGGCATGAACTACGTCCAATATTAGGGTTACATCATTTATGAGAGAAAAGTTATTCACATGGATTTAGTTAAGATCCAAGTCATTCAAAGATTGGCCAGCCTTGTCCATTCTAACAAATCTTCACACCTTTTTGGGCTCTGCTAATTTCTATCAAAGGTTCATGTTTATACTCACATATCACTTCGTCTTTAAGTCAAGTTGCTAAGTGCTGGGAGTGAATCCAAGCTTTTCAAAGTGAGTCCTAATAGAAGGCCAAAGAGAGAGAAGCACTAACTTTGCTTTGCACCAATATTCACATCGCAAGATCTACAACAACCATTTGAAATTGAGATAAATGCCTCTGACTATGCCATTGGTGCAATTCTCACCCAAGAAGAAGGGCATCTCGTGCCCTTTTATCAAAATGAGACAATATCCAATACAATATGGAAATACCCCACCTATGATAAAGGGATGTATTGTAATGTGAAGCCATCGGGTAGTGAAAAATTACATTCATGAAGGAGATGATCATCCACATAGTATCACCGAATTTCAAGTTTATACAAACACAAGGGAAGTTGAGAAATTACTCTCCATTAGAAATGGTCCACACACTGCAAATATCATCCTAACATTAAGTACAAGAAGAGAAGCACTAATAATGTTACATATTTCAATCGACAATAAATTCCATACCATCATCAAGCCACTCTTGTGGGCATGAGATTTCTAGATGACTACAATCAAGGTACCATCTTAATTCACAACCACATACCAGACACATGGGTGAAAGAAAGTTGTAGACTTCCACATCCAAAATGCAATCGTTATTCCACCTAGGACACCTTTATTTTTCTTCAAGCGACCAGCCAAGATGACTGGGAGGAAGCAAGTTGCGCCGGATCATAGGAAACTTTAGCATATAGAAGATAAGTGATAGTATTTAAGTATTTTTATTTAAGCAACTTCGATAGGATGTTATAAAGAGATGATCCAGACCGCCGGTGCCATCGCCAAGCCCATGCCAAGCCAATCATTAAGAAGAAAGGTTTGTATACTCCTCCGCATACTCTTAGACAACCCTAAGAATCCATGTCCTTGGAATATATGTATGAACTTCCTTCTACCAAGAATGGTAAATTCAATATGTATTTGTGGTCGTCGCATATTTTCTAAGATGGCCATATTGGATACTTGCAAGAAGAGTATCAAAACAAATCCACCACCAAAATATTCTTTTTAATGAGTGTGGGTATGGTTTGGGATCCCATAGACCATTGTATAAAACTAGGATATGAAGTTCCTAAGTGCATTCTGGCTGCTCTCCGGTCATTTTTGGGACACCAAATTTACCAAGCCGACCATAATCCACCCCAAGACCGATGGCCAAAAATAGGTCGTCAATAGGATGATAATGCACATACTACGCATGTGGCAACTATACATCCAAAAACATGTGATGATAGTTTGCTATGTGTAACAAGGCAGCACATAATAGAGATCCTCATAGCTCACTAACCACAAACCATTTTAATCGTCTGGGATTTCCATCATTATTCCCCCATTGATGCTGTACCGCATCTTTCAAATACACAAGAAGAATTTTTGCATGTTTAGTCCAAGGTTAATAAATCCACCAAGTTTGTTGAACACATTTGGTACATCCTCCAACAGTTCATGACATTTTTCATAAATCAAATTTAATTACAAACAATGACATGATCAAAATCGTGATCGACATAAGTTTTAGGTGGGAAACAAATTTTGTTTGCATTTGTAGAAATAAATCTTTTCGAGCTCATCGAAGCTTCAACCTTCCGATACGTGCCTTATAAAATCACCAAGGTTGTGGGAGACAAAATTTTCAAGCGTAGGGAACCCACAATCCTTGGCTGCACCTATTATTCAATGTGGATCACCTTCGACCATCCTTTCCACCATTACGATTACATTCGACATCGATGAGCAAATTTCGACATGAAAAACACAACCCATACCGCATGTAACATGCCACACAATGATCTAATCATGGGAACAAAAATAAAGGACACTTTCGATAGAGGATCCAACTATATTAAGTTGTCAAAGTTGGCCAACTCCCCTACCCAAAGGAAATGGTCGTTGCCACTAGGGACCAAGTTCAACGAGAAGTTTTCCCATCTGGTGGAGGTACCCAATGAAATGTGGACCTTGCTTCCAAGGGGGAAGGACCGATATTGGTGATATTTTAGGAATATTGCTTCGTGATCCATAAATTGTGAAAAAAAAATATTTCTTGTGAGAGAATCATTCAAATAAATTTGTACCACGCGTTTCCGAACCATGCAAAGGTGGTTCATCAAGACTTGATGAAAAATTTGACTTTCGAAACCCAATTAAATAAATACGAGCCCAACTAGCCATTGAAAAATAACAAATGAAGCCTGACTAAATCAAGGTCAAAGAATCAAAAAGTCAAATATATATATATATATATATATATATATATATAATTTATTTGGATGTGATTTTTACCGAAAGATTTTTTTCACAATTGGTGGATATTGGTGGCCACCCACCTATTCCATTCTGATCCCCAACACTCATTTCCCTATTCGCTTCTTTAATTCTAGCATGCGCATTTATATTTTTGGCAGCTTTTTCGTGTCTTGAACTTGCAGCCATTTTGAGGCCCAAAACTGTTGGAAATACTAAGAGGGGGGTGAATTAATATTTGTTTTCAATTTTCATGTTCACTAGTTAAGATTCCTCACCATTATAATCATAAAAATAAACAAAAATAATTTTATTAGAAACTACAGAGATACCAACTCTTTTACAAATTTTGAGTACAATGATGTTGAGGGCTCCAACCCTTCAATCTACTAGGCTCCAAACCTATTTCCAAGCTCCAAATTTCACTTTTTGAGGCTCCAATCCCCAGTCTCCAACCTTATCTTTCTCAAGTCTCCAACCTTGTTTTAGAGGCTCCAACCCCTAGACTCCAATCCTTCAATTTTGTAATAAATATAATGAATAAGTGACTTACATCAATTGCTCCACAAGTCCTGTACTAGAATTCTAATTCTTCCATTGAATATTATTCATATTTTAAAATCTCACCGTTGAAACCACAAAATGCTCCTCTCTTTCCAAGGTCTTCAAGTTCTCAACTTATACAAGCCTCCAACATTTACATCATTCTTTATCATGTTGACTGCTCATGCCTCCACTAGCATCGAGTCCTCCACAATTGTATGTCTAATCATCCACATATATTCTTTTATCTAAGCTTTAAATAAGCATTATTTTACTCCTTCAAAATATTTCCATTGTTGTGTTATCACCGTTATACTTCCATAGAGGCATGTCCGAGGTACTTCGTCAAATTCCATAGGACTAAGCTTTAAAAGCTAGAATACCATCGTAAATGTGGTATAGAAATTATACAAACAATGTGTATACCAATGGATTCAATCTCATTCAAGAAATATAATAAAATAATATACTAAATACTTTGCCAATATTTGCAGGTAAAAAATAAACACGATCGTATAATCACACCAAGGAAGAGAAAGAAGCAAATCAATCACAAAACACAAATATTTTTCCTGGGAAAATGCTACTCAAAAACCCCTCTATCTCTATTGGATAATGAATGAAGGAATCATGAAAAAAATACAATGCATGTGTGCTCACCACAACTTCATACACTCTAACAATTGTCTCGCATCGATCCAGACAAAATCGACCAACACTTAGCCAATTTCCTACCTCTACTCAACCTACCTTGCTTTCACAATCCCTATAGGATTAAATCCATATTAATTAGGAAATTAAACCTTCCCTTGGATTATGCAATGCTCATGGGAAATCCTATAGGTGTATAATCGCATCCGGGCAAACTTAAGTTAAAAATACAACTAATTAACATCCCTTAACCTCCTGCCTAAGTTGTGTCTTCATCAAAATTGACATGCATAAAGATATTAATAGTTAATCATTAGTCACTTGAAATATCACTACATGTGAGTTAAATATTATTTATTTCACTTGACCTCTCACTAGTACAACAACTGGGCCATAACCAGTTAGACCTAATTTACCCACTTAATTGAGTTAACTGATTTCTCATGCATTAAATTAATACACTAACCGCAACTTGGACTCTAAAACAAATAGAATCACCTACATGCCTCATCAACCACCCCTCAACTCGAATTTCATGAGCTAACTCGAGTCTATCACACTATTTAACTATTACAAGTGATTATGAGATAAGATTACAATTTATTGTCCAATTTATTTAAGGGTTAAATAAATTCTGATAACACATTTCTTCTAATTTAATTAAGAAATAATTAACTAAAAGCCTCCATGAGGCCACTGGATGCCATTTTCTAGATTTTGTTTCTGGATGCCAATTTCATTATTTCTTGTTGAAAATTTCAACACTCCCTCTCGACAAGAAAGGAATCAATATTTCCCGATCCTACGACTTCCTTTGTAATTCTACATGCAAATACTCCGAAAACTAAATTTCCTCCAACAAATGAATCATTATAATGCATCTATCATTAGAGTATTCTGACTACTAGATCTTACCCACATGTCTACCGGACTCTCTCGCGCTATTGACATCCGCATCCATTCACCGCACTCGCTACCAACTCGATCTACGCTCCTCCGCATCCGACACATCCGTCACTCGATTTCCATCTTCCTCCGACATCCGACCGGATCAATCTAACCAACTTTCCGCTACCACCGTACCGTGGCTCCCATAAAGCCCGACCCGATGAGACACACAATTTGAATGAATCCTACCCAAATTGCTTGGGATTAATTTTTTACATCACCTCACTTCTCTCTCGAGGAGTTATAATCGCATGTACTCTCTTTTCCTTCGGCTCGAAATTTCCCCCTCCGGACGTCTCTAATTGAGGAACACTTCCACGGGTTCTCTCTCGCTTCTCCACCGTGGCTACTACACAACCTTCGAGATCGGCTTCTAAGGTCGTATGTTGAGAGATAATTTCTCGCTTATCAACCACCAAGTCACTAACCACCGATTTTCTCCTCAAAGCTTCGTATGCATCCTTAACCTTGAAAGAATACAAGTTCTTGACTCTTGAACCGATCTACTTCAATTGCCCCATGTCTATGTGTTGAAGGAAAACTTTTCTTTTTTCTAAACATTTTACCATAACCATGATCTTCCAATACCACTACAAAGATAAGATTCTTTAGGCTCCGGAACATACAAAACATCTCTGCTAGTCCGAGATGAGAGCCATTTGCTTTCCGAAATGTAACCGTACCTATGCCGGTAGCGCCATACCCCTCGCTGTCTCCAAAATATATTTCATCGCAGGTCTTGTAATTTTTTCATAATTTAGAAGATTGGGAAAATTAAACCATAAAGCACAACATTAAACCACTTTGGAGTCGAGGACCTAGCCTTTCCTAGACTTAGAGAGGGCTTCTATTTTATGATTTAAATCGATTTGATTTGTCAAGTTATAAGTACTAATATTAAGCTAGTTATAGTTATGGGGTTGTTTGTTTTCGATTGATTGGGGTTGGACAAGATAGGCTACGAGGCTATTCCATTGGGCGATGAGTCAAAGGTTAAAAGACAAATCAAAATCAAGAGAAAATCACAGGCAAGCTAATAGTGTGAAATGGATCTTAAGAGTCAGATAAATTATGAGGTGAAAGAAATAGTAAGGTTCCGTAGTGACTAAAGAGAAATTAAGAATTATTTAATCGAACTTCGGTAGAAAAAAATTCGCATTGTAAATGCGTAAAGAATTAAGGTGCTCCGACAACGACTATTAATCTAAAATTTATGATTTGCAATTAGATGAGAAGATACACAATAGAGAAAAACAAAAGAAACATTTAAACAAAGAAGAAACATGTCACCATTTTAGCACAACTCAAGAATCCTGAATCAGTCTTTGATTATCGCATGTCCAACTTCAAAAAATTAGTAGTGCTCCAATGGTAGTTCTTACAATACAGCCATAAAATATATAACCCTTGATAATGAAAAATTCAAGCAATATTTAACTAAAACCAAGTTTGTTTTTCTGTCTACCAGAACCTTTCATTGATTACACTTTAATAGAAAAATGGACAAGTGTGGCCATGCAAGGCCTCGATCGTACATCTTTAACAACAACACCGCCTCCGGAATTAATTTTGGGCAAATATTCATAGATCAAAACACTTAATGGCTCCTCGAAGACTTCCAATGGAAGAAGCTTCTGGAGGTGGTTGTGATGGTGTTGAAGAGGCAACCAATGGAGGCTTTGACATCCGGCTCTGCTTTGTAGAAAACTAGTGTTTATTAATTTATCCGGGTGCAAATAGCTAATTTTCAGTTGATTGTTGCCGTGTTGGTGCGTCGCATCGCTATTTCACCTATACACAACAATTCTACTTGAATTTCCCTTTTCCCGACCCGACCTCCTGCGTCGGCATGCCTTGTTAGGCTTATTTCCAACATAAGTCCTTTATGTTGTCATAACAAAGCAAGTTTTGGTTAAAACGCCTTTGCCGCCCCGCCTTGACCTTCTTGCCGTGTTTCAACCCTTTTTCAAAATAAAACAACGCAAAATCATTTTCCTAGACTTGAAAATGTTTAAATTGTAGTTCAATCCGCATCGCATCCGTGCACTTCGCAATTTTTACAATTTAAGTTGCGAAGAAATGTAATCGACGTGCGATGTGTGCTGGGTGAAGTGACGTGGAGGGAAATGTGTGACTAGATTGCAGCCCGCGTACTGTACATTTTAAAGTTTAGCCGTAAGCGGGGTAGGTAAGCACTAAATCCCGTGAAGTGCGGGCACAGGAGAAAGGAGGTGACATGGAGGAGAGGTGGGATCGATTTCCGTCCACAAATCGAAGTCTTAAATTTTAGCAAAGAAGGTAAACTATATGATGTGGCGGTGCGGGGAAGGCGAGTGACATGGAGGAATGTGGGACCCAACAATGCACTTGCTGCATCACAAATCTTAACACTAACAACAAATTTAAACTTTAACGGATGCGAAGGGATGTGCATTGATTGGATGATGATGTGGCAAGATGTACCATCACACAAATAAGAGCAGAAAAGCAAATGAATGTTTAAGCAAAGAAGGTATATCAGTGATGTTTTATATGGTATATCAATGCATTTCAACGTATTTCAAATGGTTGTGGAGTGGGGGGCATAGCTACTATGGTGGGGCTCAACCACGTCACAAGTTAAAAGAAATACCTCGAGGGCACTTAAATGGTAAGTTGTAATGTTTGCGTAAAAGGAAGTGTGGTGGGTGGCTAGGTTGGTGGTAAGTGATACCACTCATTTCGTACGGCCCTCCCCTCAATGGTTAAAGTTCAAAAGCTTCCGTGAGGAAAAGAAACAAGGACCCTTAGATGAGGAGGGTGAGTGGAGATGGAGGAAAGGTGGAGGGCGATGACATTTCTTTGTTGTTCGTATGAGGACTTGTTCATGGGTTGCCCGCATTCATGACTTTTACCTCGCTAGGTATGACTGACTCAAACACATTCAAGGCTCTTCCTTTGCTTGTTTTTTATGCATTAACCACTTTCTTTGCTACCTTCTTTCGATTCTTGCTTTGGAAAGGATTTTGAATATTGACATCCATGTAAAGTATGAAAATTGCAAGAGAAAATAATTAGTCACCTTGTGATACCGTAAAATACAGGAGTCTAACAAAGGCTCCATTTGGGGATGGCAGTTCCTAGGAGGTGGAAGAACACCATAGACTAGTAGCCTAATCCATTGAGTTGATCCCACATCTTGTATCTTTATCCTGTCAAAAACTTAGTGACTGGAAACTAGTTGATGTTCCTCCCGACTTTGATCGTTAAAAATATACCACATGCTTTGCCGCCCAATTTACACCTTGGAGCTTATCCACCGCAAATCCAAAAAGTTGAACATATTGTTGCACCTTAAAACTTGAATGGTGAAACCGTAATCGAGCTAAAACTAAAGTTTGAAACATATTGATCTCAAAAATGAAAAGCAATCTAAAACTGAAATTTCCAAAGGATGCTCAGTACCTATTTATTTTCACAACTACCTACCCTAATCTAAATTGGAGATGATATATACACTAAGTGACCTCCTTTCTTCCAATGCAACCAATCAAGTAAATGGCTACATGATTGATTCTTGTTCACCTTTTTTGAGTGGGCCGAGAAAACAAAGGGCCACTCTCATCTTAAATTCCTTGAACAAAATTACTCAAACCTTTCCTTAAATTCTGGTAACAAACCATTCCCCGGCGTAGCATAATCCTTTCTTAGATGATTCTGAAGCCAACAAAAGGATCTTGGAACCATACCCGAACCCGAGGATTTAAATAAAAAACTTCATCTAGGGTTTCTCTTGGTTCCACGTTGTCATGATTAGGATCCTTCGAAAGAGAATATATTCTTATTCGTCATGGTCATCCTGACACATCTCTATTTATACCACTATTTTGTCCTTGCCAAACTTGATATGTCTTGACCGAGTTGGTCGACTATAAGCTCAAGGCCCTCATTTCGATGAATAGGAGCACTTTCTCGAAATAGGCCTTCAAGAGAAGGTAGAATATCATCAATATCAATTGGTTCTTATGTTTCTTCATGAGGAAATGCTTCTGCGCACAAATCAACAATAGAAAATTGGACATAATCTCTTTGTTACATAAATTAGAGGTTGGCTACATGCTTAGAATCTCGATTAATTTCTTCTTTAGTTAAAGGAGGAGGGAGTATCTCGTTTTGGATTGAGAAACAATTATTTTCTTTCTTCTTATGAAGAATGATCATGAGGTTGAATGTCTTCTTTCGCCTCACAAAAGAGCAAGATGAATTATCATTTGTCCCCATAGAGGGATGTTGTGTATCTTCTTTCATTTCCTAATTTATTTCATTTTCAACTAACTTTCGTTATCATGAAAATTAACTTAAGAATTAAATTCATGAATTTCTTCTAAGAGATCTTTAGATGCAAATTTCCTAAATACTCATCAATATTTACAAGGTATTAAAGGATATCCTCAAATTGATCACAACAATTTTCGCCTAATGAAATATGGAGAATATTCTTTATTTTTCTCATAAAACACCCTGTGGAAATATTTTAAAGAAAACAAACTACTAGGTTCAAACCTTCATACCATTCCCCCGCTTTCCCTTCTAATGTTTCCATGAACATATTCATGAGGAAATACTCATGCCATTAGACCTTCAACTTCCATGAATGTATATGAAATTTAATGAGATGTAACGAAGCATCGTTGACATTCTCATATTGAAAAATAGGAAACTTTCTTTGCCAATTTACCTGAGGCATTTTATGTGGGAATCTAGGAATGTGATCTCTGTTCATTGGAGCATGCCTGCATTGTATTCTTGGATCCATCTTGTCAATTTGCCTCGTAGAGTGGGTCACCGTATTTTCACAACCAATCTCGGGATTCTTCTTCTAGTGGAGCTTCTAGTCAACCGAAATCGTGGAGTCGCTAGGTGGATGATCTCAACCTTCTTGTGTTCGACCGTTGTCCACCATCAACAACCAGATACCAATCTTGGAACATACTTGAATCATACAATATTTTGACTGATTTCTCGAAAACCGATGAAATATTAATCTTTTCAATAACTCATTCCCCAATATGGTCGCCATTATGTTGGCACCCTATAATTTAGATTGGAAAAAAAACTATAAATCACAACATCAAACCTTAGAGTCGAGGACCTGCCTTCCTAGACTCGTAGAGGGCTCTCTCTATTTTATGATTTAAATCGATTTGACTTGCTAGTTATAAGTACCGATATTAGCATTAGGAAATTTTTAGGTCTAAATGGGCCTCCTAAGGAATTATAAAATAATAATGAAATAATAAAATAAGATTTGATGACATCATCAAATTCTGTATAGAAAAAAGAAAAACTATTTTTTCAACTCATATTTTTCGTTGTCTCAAAGTTTTTACTCAATTTTGAGTGAGTAGGCTTATTGATGCAAAATATAATTTCTCATCCAAGGATTACCCATGTTGGATACTTTATGGGTCATGCTACGAAAATGAGAAATACATGAAAAACGTGATTGTAATCACATTTTTTATGTATTTTTTCATTTCTCGCGTAGTAGGGTCCATAGAAAGTATAACATAGGTACTCCTTGGATGAGGAAATAAATTTTGCATCTAATGAGTACTCCCGCTTGAAATTTGAGTAAAAACTTTGGGAGATAAGCTATACAAGTTGAAAAGTAGTTTTATGATTTTATTATTTTCTAATCTTTTACCTTTATTTGAAAAACTTGAATCATCCCCTATGGTTGACATCATCATCTTGAATCCTACTGTCTTTATAAAGTTTATTTTTGTTGTACATTTTTCTTAGGAGGCCCATTTTTAGACCTCAAAATTTCTCTAATGGCTGGTTACAATGATGGGGTTGTTTGTTTTGATCGGGAGTAGGAGGGATGGACAAGGATGCAGGCTATTCCATTGGGCAATGGAGTCACAATGAAAGACACATCAAAATCAAGAGAAAATCACAGGGCAAGCTAACCGTGTGAAATGTGATCTTTAAGAGTTGTATGAATTATGAGGTGAAAGAAACAATAAGGTTCGTAGTGACTAAAGAGAAATTAAGAATTATTTAATCGTACTTCAATAGAAAACATTCGTATTGTAAATGTAGACAAAAGAATTAAGGTGTCGAAAGTGAATCTTAATCTAAAATTTCTCATTTACAATTAGATGATACGTATACACAATAGAGAATACAATGTAAACATTTAAACAAAGAAGATACACGTCACCATTTTAACACAACCTGCTAACCTTGCACCGGTCTTTGATTATCGATGTTCAACCTTCAAAAATTACGTTGTTCCAATGGTAGTTCTTACAATTACAAATAAAATATCCGTGCCTTCGATAATGAAAAATCAATCAATATTTAACTAAAAATAATTCGCTTCGTCTTACTCTAGAACCTTCATCGATTAAACTTTAACAAAAAAATGGACAAGTGTGGCCATGTGAGGCCTAATCGTACATATTTGACAACAACACCGCCTCCGTGTTCACTTGGGAAACTTTCGAGATCCAAATGCTTCAATGGCTCGGAAGATCGAACAATCAACTTTGGAGGTGGTTGTGATGGTGTCGAAGAGTAGAAACCAATGGAGGCTCGACATCTCGGCTCGGTGCAATGGCAGCCACTTCTCATTGATTGGTGTCGTTGTTGATGTGTTCTAATACTACTGCTTCTACACAATAGTTCTCGCTGAACGTCCTTCGCCCGAATCGACCTCCCATGCCAGCACGCTCGGCTTATTTCGCACAAGTCCTTTATGCCGTCATAACATAGCAAATTTTGGTTAAAACGCCTTTGCTTCCCCGCCCAACCTTCTTGCCATGTTTCAACCCTTTTTAAAAAACATCGCAAAACTCATTTGCCCGGACCGGAAATGTTTAAATTGTAGTTTTGAAGCCGCATCGCATCCACGTACTTCGTAGTATTTAAAATTTAAGCGTTAATAATGTAATCGATTTCGTGCAATGCGAAGTGGGAGGTGACGTGGAGGGAAAAGTGAATTGCATCGTAGCCCGTAGACTGCACATTTTAAAGCTACTGTAGCGGGTAGGTAAACACCAAATCCTTGCGAAGTTCAAGCGCGGGGAGAAAGGAGGTGGCGGAGGAGAGGGGTGGGGACCGACCGCCGCCTGGGCGTATTGCAAGTCTTAAATTTTAGCAACAAAGGTGGGGCTCATAAGGGATGTGGAAGTGCGAAGTGCAGGGAGGTCGAGCTTTACTCGAGGAAGGTGGACCCGATAGTGTACCAAGATCGCAACCTAACACTAACAGTCAAGGGTAAATTGTATTTGGATGCGAAGTGTGATGTGGCGCCGATTGGATGATGATGCGGCAAGATGGGGCCCACTGGTCGACGAAGTGTAAAGCGGTGAATGTTTTAGTGGTAAGGCACATTTATGATGTTTTATATGATATTTCATCGTATTTATACGTATTTCAAATGGTTGGGGAGTGTGGCGGGTTGTCATGGTGGGCTCCACCACATCGCAAGCGGTGAAGAAATACTGCTGGCGCTAAAGGGTAAGTTGTAATGTTTGCATGAAAAAGGAAGTGTGGCGGTGGTCAAGCAAGGTAGGGATAACACTCATTTCGGTATTCCCCTCCATGGTTAAGTTAAAAAGTTGCGAGATTGCGAAATGAAATAAGGACCGTTAAGAGGAGGGGGTGACAGGAGATGGAGGAAAGGTGGAGGGAGATAACTTTTCTTTATTGTTCGTGGGAGACTCTTGCTCGCCGACTCGACCCGCTTAGGGTGTGCGACTCGTCCCAAACACATTCAAGGCTCTTCTTTGCTTGTTTTTTCTTCCTTAACTTCTTTCTTTGCCACCTTATTTGATTCTTGCTTTGGAAAGGATTTTGAATATTGACATCCATGTAAAGTATGAAAAATTTGCAAAGAGAAAATAATTAGCCACCTTGTGATACTGTAAAATACAGGGAGCTCCAATAAAGCACACAGCAACTAGGATGAAGTCTTTCCAGGAGGGGTGTGAAGCACCGTAGACTAGTAGCCCGATCCATTGAGTTGATCCCGCATCTTATATCTTTATCTATCGCAGAACTTACCCATTGGAAACTAGATGATTGTTCCTCTTGGCTTTGAACGATAAAAAATAGACCACATGCTCGTCAACCAATTTATTAGCAAACTAAAATTCTGAATTGTAACTACAATTGAGATTATCCACTACAATCTATCAAGCCGAACATACTTTGAACCTTGAAAACTTGAATGGTGAAACCAGAATCGAGCTAAAATTCAAGGTTCCAAACATACCGATGTGAAAATGGAAAGCAATCTAAAAATAAAATTTTAAAGATGCTCATAGTACCGAGCTATTTCTTCACAACTACTCACCCTAATATAACTTGGAGATGATATATACACTAAGTGAAATCCTTTCTCCAATGCAACCAATCATAAATGGCTACATGATTGATTCTGTTCACCTTTGATCGGGGCCGAGAAAACGAAAGGGCCACTCCCATCTTACTTTCCCTTGAACAAAAGTGCTCAAAACTTTCCTTAAACTCTATAACAAACCATTCTCGACATGGGTGACACTCCTTCTTCGCATGATTCTAAGAAGCCAATAAAAGGATCTTGAACCATACGTGTCCCGAGGATTTAAATAACAAAGCCCATCTATGGCTACCTCCCGGTTCCACTTTATCATGCTCAGGATCCTTCTGAAAGAGAATATATGTGTATTCTTCATGGTTATCTAACATGGGATCCTCATTATATACTACTATGTTGTCCTCAAGCAAACCTGATATGTCTTGACTGAGTTGGTTGAATTCTATTTGAAGGCCCTCATTTTGATGAATAGGAGCACTTTTTGGCAATAGGCCTTCTTGAGAAGGTAGAACAACATCAATATCAATTTGTTCATCTATTTCTTCATGAGAAATGCTTCGAAGACACAAATCAACATTAGAACAAAATACATAATCTCTTTTGTTACATAAAAATTTAGAGGTTGGATGCATGCTTAGAATTTGATCGATTTCTTCTTCGCTAAAGGAGTGTAGGGAGTCTTTGTTTTCTTGGATTTAACAAAAATTGTTTTCTTTCTCTTGTTGAGACTGATCATGAGGTCGAATGTCTTCTTTAGCCTCACACAAAAGAGCAGATGAATTATCATTTGTCCCCATAGAGAGATCTTGTGTATCTTATTTCATTTCGATTGCTTTCATTTTCAACTAACTTCTCTTAGTTATCATGAGCGAAGCTAACTCGAGAATGAAATTCATGAATTGCTTCTAAGAGATCCTCGTGGATGAAATTTTCGTAAATCCTCATCAATATTTACAAGGTATTGTATGAGATCCCCGAGATTGATCACAACAATTTTCAGCTAATGATAAATATGGAGAATATTCTTTGTAATGCTCATAAAACACCCTTGTGGAAATATTTTAAAGAAAACAAACTACTGGTGTGGTTCAAACCTTCATACCATTCTCTCACTTTCCTTCTAATGTTGCCATGAAT
Organism: Pinus albicaulis; assembly: GCA_034641835.2. NCBI lineage: Eukaryota > Viridiplantae > Streptophyta > Pinopsida > Pinales > Pinaceae > Pinus > Pinus albicaulis. The sequence continues at coordinate 1,209,672,437 of CM076582.1, forward strand.
ATCTTCATGAGGCAATCCTCATGTCATCTGCCACCAACTTCCATGAATGTATATGAAATTTAATGAGATGTAACGAAGCATCATCAAGATTCTCATCTTGAAAAATAGGAAGGTTTCTTTGCCAATTTACTTGAGGCATTTATGTGGGAATCTAGGAATGTGATATCTGTTCATTGGAGCATACCTACTTTGTATTCCTGGATCCATCTTGGTAATTAGTCAGAGAGTGGGCCACCGTATTTTCACAACCAATCTAGATTCTTCTACCAAGTGGGAGTCTTTAGGTCAACCTAAAAATGTGGAGTTGCCAGGTGGATGATTCCAATTTTCTTATGTCTAGCTGTTGTCCACCATCAACAACCGTATACCAATCTTGGAACATACTTGAATTATACAATATTTGACTGGGTTTCTAAGTTCGAGGAAATATTAAGATTTTTCAATAACTCATTCCCGCATGGTCACCATTGTGTGCACTCTATTATTTAAAAGATTGGAAAAATAAACTATAAAGCACAACATCAAACCGATTTGGAGTCCGCACTCAGCCTTCCTAGACTAAGAGAGTGCCTTCGTTTTATGATTTAAATCGATTTAGCTTGTCGGTTATAAGTAATTAATATTAGTTAGTTAATAAGTATGAATATAATTCATAACATATATAATTAATATAGTTATTAATAGTTAAATAGCGATTATGTAAGTAGTAATTAAGTTAGTGAAAAGGCACGTCTAAAAAACATGCCCATTAATGAAAGGCCACCTACGTAGGTATATGCTGTGGCCTCATTGTAACATTTATCATCATCTCTTATAAATTTTATATATAATATACTATTATTACAATACCTTCAGGTATTTTATAAACTTAAGTCAATAAGCCCACAACTTTGTTGCCCCATTTGGTATCGAGAATACTCTTCATGATCTCAGGTGATCACTATCGTCGCCACCGTTTCCGGTTTCATTACCCTATCATGACTAGAACACCGTTATCAACTCCCCGCAGACACCCTCACCTTCATCGAGGACCGTATTTTCCCCCGGAAGGAAGCACTTATGCCACTTTTGGCTACCTTCGCTATTACATGTGGTGTTCTCGAAATCGTTGCCGCTCAATGTCTTCATCAATGAAATGGACGATTTCAACAAAAAGTTCATCTATCTCGGGAGAGTAAGATTAATAATTCCGATAAATTCACTAAACAATTGGCCAACTTGAGGATAAGGTTACAGGAAATTTCGACGACATCAAACAACTTCAAGACACAACAAATTGACAGTATTACATCATCGTTGAAAATCCGTAGTGAGTCCGTAATCATAAAAGCAATGCAGAAGATGAACGCCATTTTGGAAAAGATAACTATCGCAAAAACCAATATTCCCGAATATTGAACATAATCACGTAACAATTTAGCCGATTTAGAAAATTCAAAAAGAGGATCACTATGAAAAATCACTACATTCCGAAGAAGATTAGGTTACGAAAATTCCAACTTATGAGAATGATCAAGGATCTAAAAATAAATATGAGCTCGCTAGTCAGAAACCGTTGAAGAAACAAAAAATATGAAGTTGATGTGAATGAAGATTATGAAGATCATGATGATTCAGATAAAGATAATGTGGAAGAAGGCTATCTTGAGAAACAAGAACATCCACATGAAGATGAAGATGATCTCAACAACCATAATGATGATGAGGTTATTCTACCAATAGTAGTGCCAAACACTTGGGCCACAAGAAAAACTTGATAGTAGGAATTTTTTCCAATTAGAGTTAAACATGGAAAAAAATCATCATTCACCCATACAAACCATATGGCAAGAAGAGAAGCATATGTTAGGGAATAATTCTAGAATAAATATGCAAATAAAAAATTAAATTTAAGATACATGGCAATAGGAAAATTATAGTTAAATTTGAATATCAACCCCAATTAGTAACTTTCCTTGGTATTCCAAAAATGGGGGAGATAGAAAATATCAGCCAACATGTCCAATTCATCGTAGAAAACGTTGAAGAAGTAAAAGATTTTTTTTTCTTTGAATATAACTATGAGGATCACACATTGGTGCTGGTGGAGCGAACTTTAAATGTTGAATTAAGTGGAGTTTCATCAGAAAAGAGTACATGGAGGTTTATAGAACTATGTACAAACTATCCCCTCACTCACTACCCTCAACAATTTTTAGCCGAGATGGAAAATGACGCCGGCAATGAATATGCGCTTTTCTCATTTACTACTTTGCATTTTAATTATGATCCACTTATCTCTAGAAAATCATGAGAATTTGATCGCGCAGAACTATACAAGAGTTTTCAACAATTAAACAACATAGTGAATTTATGCCCGCTCGTGGCCCGCATGATGACACTTTGGAGGTCCGTAGAGTTTTCCATCACATAAAACCTAACAAAAAATGGGATACTCTTTGAGTTTTTGGAATCTCCACCCCTTCAAGGGGATGTTTGGGAACACAATAGTTTCAAAGGTGAAGCTCTTGATTGCTAAAAATGATGCAAAGGGTGTACATAATGATGTACGTAGTAATCGAAAGAGAGAATAATTTGACTATGTTGAATATAAAAGTCCCGAAGCAGTGTTTAGGCTTCCGTCATCGTACTGATTTCCCTATTGAGTTAGGTTATTTATGCAAGAATTACATTTCTCTGTGTGCCATTACGCATGTGCTTTACTATGGTTTATTAGCCATGGATCAATTATATGTGAAATATGTGGGAGTGTAAGAAAATATCAAGCTTGCTTGGCTGATTTCCCCTTTGGGTTGGAAAGATTTCCGATTTTGGACTAACAAAGTGGCTACTCGCAGCCATGTACACACCCTCGATATTAACAACTGCTATTGAAGGCATGTTTGGCTATCTTGCCCTGCAGTATGTCATGCATGGAATTTTTGATGAGAAAACAATTTTTTCACATTTGGTGTACTTCGGCTAGAGCTCAATATCGAAGTCGCCTTCCAACGGAATATTCTTAACAAAGCTTAGTGATGTGGGAAAACCTCTACTTGAATGTAGGTAGAAGCATCCAAAAGTCAAGCTGACCATCGCCCGGGCGTATGCATAGCCCATCGCCTGCATGTGATGGCCTCCATCGCTGCATTATGTTTCCAATAGACTTCATCCTCAAAGCCTTCCATGAAAGAGGTTTTTCAAATTTCTAAATGGTGAAGGACAACATGGAAATCTCGCATCCTCGACAGTTGTCGCTTCGCACACACCATATCTACAAGAATCTTGTGACACAGAGAACACATCTCCATGACACACCATGTGACGTACCCCAACCATCACAAGGAGGTTGCTCTCGTGCACCTCGAAACTCAATAATCGTACTTTTGCAATTTAGGCTTCCGTTTATCATATCACAAATTTTGATATCTCCTTCCTTCGAAATCGTAGAGACTACATCTGAAATGACATCCGTATAAGTAGGAGGAGGTCACTTCGAGCAGAAAGTTATTGTACCGCAATATCCGTATAGGTTCATTTTCAATCATGTTGTTCTTTGTTACCCGAATTTGTTGCTCCAATAATCGGCAGCCTTTCCATAGATGTCATGAAGCCTATCTATCATGACAGCCCCCACACCCGTCATCGCCCACCGCTAACCGATGGCTCCGTTGACGCTTTCCGGCAAAAGGATTTGCAGATGGGTGCATGGTATGGTCACACCATTTAGATAGGGTCTCACACTTGTTCGACTATGACTACATTATACCTAGCATAAGATTCTAGATATAATTGTAAATTAATTATTAATATAATTTTTAATTATATAAATTATAAATAATTTATATAATTATAAAAAATATTATTATTTAATTTACAAATAATAATAATAATAATAATAATAATTCAAAATATTATTATTATTATTATATTAAAAAAAAACCCCAAAAAATTATACAAATTATGATGAGATGTCAAATACATATGTCGAGCATACATGCCAAGACAACAACACAAGATGAAGAAATTATTATCCATAAAATCTCGAGGAAAAAGTTATAAAGAATGCTAATTCAACAATTAAATTGATGGAAGAAAATGACGAAAACAATGAAGAAACTGTGATTGAACCTAAGAAAAGTGTCAACTATAAGCTTTGAGGACAAGTTTTTGAAGAAAGGCAATGTTGCTGGAATATAATTCATAACAGATATAATTAATAGCAGTTATTATGTATAGTCATTAAGTTAGTGAAAGGGCATGTCTAAAAGACATGCCCATTAATGAAAAGGCCACCGCGTAGGTATATACAGGTCTATTGTAACATTTATCATCATCTCTTATAAATTTTATATATAATATATTATTATTACAATACTCTCAGGGTTTATAACTTAAGTCAACAAGCCTAGCACTTTATACTTAGCTACAATGATGGGGGTTTTTTGTTTTGATTGATTGGGTGGTTGGAGCGATAGGGATGCAGGCTATTCAATTGGGCAATGAACCGTTACTGAAAGGAACATCAAAATCAAGAGAAAACTACAAGGCAAGCCAGAATTCGTGCAAAATGGATCTTAAGAGCTAGCCGTATGAATTATAAGGTCAAGAACAATAAGGTTCAAGAGGTGATTAAAGAGAAATTAAGAATTTTTTAATCAGACTTCAATAAAAAAAATATTCGCATTGTAAATGGAGACATAATTAAGGTGCTATGGTAGCGCAATCTTAATCTAAAATTTCTGATTTAAAATTACGTATAGATACACAGCAGTAGAAAACAATGGAAACATTTAAAATGAAGAAACACGCTACCATTTTAACACAACTCAAGAATTTACAACTGCTTCTTTGATTATCGATGTCCAACTTCAAAAATTACAAACCTGCTCAAGTGGTAGTTCTTACAATATAATGAAAGAAACATCCAACCTCGATAATGAATATTCAAGTAGTATTTAACTAAAACTAAGTCGCCTGGCTCGTCTTACCTCGGGAACCTTTCATTGATTACACTTTAACAGCAAAAATGGACAAGTGTGCTGCGGCGAGGCCTGATCAGACATATTTGACAACAACACCACCTCTGGAATTAATTTTGGGCTAATATTCGTAGATCCAAACACTTCAATGGCTCCTTAGAAGATCGAACAGTAAGCTTTGGAGGTGGCTATGATGGCGTCGAAAAGGCAACCAATGGAGGCTCGATATCCGGCTCGTTTTTGTAGAAAAATGGAGTTTATAATTTATCCGGTGCGTTAAGCACGCTCACTTCTCATTGATTGGTGCTTCGTGTTGCATCTTACTTTTTGCTTCTACAAAATAGTTCTTCCCAACATCCTTTGTCTCACCAACCTCCCATGCTAGCATGCCTTATCGGGGCTATTTCCAAAATAAGTCCTTTCCGTCATCATAACATAGAAATTTTTGGTTAAAACATCTTTTGTTTCCTACTCAACCTTCTTCGTCGTGTTTCCAACCCTTTTTCAAATAAAACAACGAAAAACACATTTTTCCCGGACTCGAAAATGTTTAAATTGTAGTTCAAGCCGCATCACATCCGTGCACCCCGTAGTATTTAAAATTATTTTTGCAAATAATGTAATCGGTGGTAGGATGCAAAGTGGGATGTGACGGGAGGAAAAGTGGGACTCGTACTATAGCCCAGATGCACATTTTAAAGTTTAGCCGTGCTGTGGTAGGTAAACACTAAATCCTGTGCGTGCGAAGCGTGGGGAGAAAGGAGGTGACGGGGATGAGAGGTGGGACTAATTGCTGCTCCAGATTGCAAGTCTTAACTTTTTAGCAACAAAGATAAACTACAAGGGTTGCAAGTAAGTGAAGGGCGCAGTGACGATATGGGGGTCCGACAAGAGCCCGCAAATCGCAACTTTTAACACTACAACGAAGGTAACCGTAAGGATGCGGGTTATGCTGCGGGGCGCCGATTGGATGATGATGTAGAAAGATGGGGCCCATTGTGTTAGTGAAGTTATAAAGTAGGGAATGTTTCTTAGAAGTAGGTAAGGTAAGTTTATGATGTTTTATATGATCCGTCAATGTATTTCAACGTATTTCAAATGGTCAGAGAGTGGGGGTGGAGCCGCCGTGGTGGGGCCCTACCGCATCACAAGTTAAATGAACACTTCCATGTACTTAAATGGTAAGTTAAATGTTTGTGGAAAAAGGAAGTGGTAGGTGGTTGGGTTGGTGGTAAGTGATACCACTCATTTCGGACCCCCCCCTCATGGTTAAAGGCCGAAAGTCGTAGGAGTGAGAGAAATGAAACAAGGATTGTTAGATGATGAGGGTGAGTGGAGATGGAGGAAAGAGGGGGCGATGAAATTTTATTTTTTTGTTTGTAGGAGACTCATTCACAACTTTCCCCGCATTCATGACTTGACCTTTCTTAGGTGCACGACTCGACCTCAAACACATTCAAGGCTCTTCCTTTGATTTTTTTATTTTTTCTGTCTAAACTACTTTCTTTGATGCCTTCTTTGATTATTTATTTGGAAAGGATTTTGAATATTGACATTCATTTAAAGTATGAAAAATTTGCAAAAAAAAATAAATAGTCACCTTGTGATATAGTCAAATACCGGAGTCTAAAATTGGCTCTAGTTGGGGATGGTAGTTCTTTCCTGTGGAGGTGTCAAGAACACCGTAGACTAGTAGCTCGATCCATTGAGTTGATCCCACATCTCGTATCTTTATCTCAGAAACTTAGTGACCGGAAACTAGTCGATTGTTCCTCCTTACTTTGATCGACATAAAAATAGACCACATGCTTTCCTAGCTAGTTTATTAGTAGATCGAAATCGAATCGTAATTGCAATTAAGCTTATCCATTGTAATTCATCAAGCCGAACATACTACCGCACCTTGAAAAATTGAATGGTGAAACCGTAACTAAGCTAAAACTAAAGTTGAAACATATTGATCTAAAAATGAAAAGCACCTAAAATTGAAATTTGAAAGATGCTTATATTGCCAAGCTTATTTGCACAACTACCTACCCTAATCTAACTTGGAGATGATATGCACTAATGATCAAGAGATCAAGTCATATGCTCAAAAAATGAAAGTTCTCAAAACAGTCCAAACTCGAGCGACTAGAAAGGTCTCGTCATTGTGTTTTCTTGCCGTGAACGGTTCCAAAATGATGGCATATGACGAAGATATCACATCTTTTTCATTTTCCCAAACAATAAAATTTCGTGATTGGATGCCTAGTTAGCTTGCAGTACATTCAAATAAATATTCCTGGGAATATTCCATTTTTCGAGCCAATGTGGTGGCACCACATGGCACATCGTGGGTCATTGGATGATGAGGCTACGGAAGTGATTTGGCCGTTGGATGTGTTTTTGGTTGGGTGAATGACTGAGTGACACATGGCAAGCCTGGAGGTTGCCACGTGTCCTTACAAGGTTAATGAATTTTTTTTTGGAATTGACGGGGGTCAAACCCGTGACCTGCTCTCCACACGTATGACCTCTTACTATTCAGCCTGTGTCGTGTTTCTTACCCCTATAGGTTGGCAGTTTAACTTAAAGTTTAATTATGTATGAAATGAGGGCTTAGGAGGCTGTGGGACCCCAGCCAACTCGTACCACATGTCCATCGCCCGTAACCACGGCCACACGTTAACCACAACAACAAAACTAAACCACCTATGCAAAGAACATTCACATGGCAAGTTCAATATTAAATGTGAGCGCTCTGAAGGTTTGGAACGTTACCACTCCAGTTCCAACCTCCGGTGGGATTGCTGTGAATAGGGTGAACACATGCATAGGTAAGTTATTGCGATGGCTTATTTCGTGAGTTATGTAACCGTGATACTCGGGGGGTTCCAACTTCAACGACGGGTTTTCAAACCATTAACGCAGAATTAAGCAATAGTATGTGACCACTCCGCTCACTCACATTAAATGTCAAAATTATTCATCTCGCCAATTTTTTTGGAGCGTGCCTCAAAATTTTGGTAAACTATTAATTTAACTCAGCTAAATTGAGAGTCTCCACATTTTGTGGAGATTTTCTAGCTGCCAATGGGGAAAATGCATTGGGAGGTCAATTTTCAACCAATTTTGTGAAACAAGAGTCTACCTAGACTAATTTGAGGCATTATGGAGCCAATAGTGCAGAAAACAACCATTAGAGGTCTACAAAAATATGTACTCTATAATTTTATACGACAAAGAGGGACATGCTGGGCTGGGAGCCGGACTTGAGCAGATGTAGCCCAGGAGGGGTGAACTGTTTCATCATGCCTACTGTGTAAAACTTATGTGTGAATGTTTTTCTCTATTATGCATTGTTGCTCAGTGTTTTTAAGGCTTATTTACATGCTTAAGTTTCACTAATTCCTCTAATTTTCATTTTTAAAACTCTCATACCTTAAGAAAACTTATGGAGACAATTTGTACATGTTTATTTAACTGAAAGTGTTAGTCATCAGTATTTTTCACTATTTTTAGATGACTATAGAATGGTTCTAGATTTATAAAAACAACATTCTTTGAATATTGTGAGTTTTAGAAATCTCACTACCTTCATTATCCTTTTTCAAATTTTTTCACTATTTTATCAACTTACCATTCCATGGTCACCCTGTCACTCCTACAAATTCCTTATGGGATTTTACCTACCATTTTCAGCCTCCTTCTCTGCCTATAACCTCATTACCCTATTTTCACTTGTTCATAACTCCACTTTCCCTCTAGGGTTTCTTATAGCTCACTTTTTCCCATGTTCCCCAAGTTCCTCAAACATTGATGGTATCAAAACTATCTTTGTAGGCTCTTTAGATAAATCAAGTACATAGGATTTTGGATCTTTAATACAATACTTTGACAAGTACTCTATTTTCAATTAAAGGTCTCCTAGTCAAGTTTTATTCAAGGTCAGGTCAAAGAACCCTCCCACTAGGTCAATTAGGGTTTCACATGTTTTAAGGTCATTATTGGTGTTCCAAACACTGCTTTTCCTTTGCTAAGAAGTTGGCTCAGATGTAATAGAAGGTCAACACATATTTATTCAAGAAATACCTAAAGAGTTTCCAAAGAAGACTATCCTTCAGTTCAGAGTCTGCACATGAGGAAATGGACAAACTTTTGCACTTTTGCAGGAGTGTTGAAAGGTCCACTGCCATAGCAGAAAGTATTGGTAAGGTAGGTGGTCTATTCCTGAATGAAGAAAACTTGCAGCAAGGAGAAGAGGAGACACTAGCTCTTGTAGATGACTATGATTTTTGAGCTTAAAGGTCCAGTAGAGTGCCAAACAATGATCAATGGAAGAAATGACCTGGAGGAATCACTAAACCCTAATTTCCTCTTCCACTAGGCTAGGGTTTGCTATGGAAAAGTGGCATAGGAGCAGAAGATCCATATGGTAGGTCATATCAGCAAGCATGAAGCCATACCAACTCATAAACATCATGCCTCCATCATTTTCCATGAATTTATTCCAAGATCCAAGCCATTTGTCACTCATAGGGCCAGTTTTTTCTTCAAACTATGTTTCGACCTAACAACGATGACCTAGACAAAAAGAGGGAGGTTTTTTGTCCATCATAGACCAATAAGAGAAATTTTCTTGATATTTTACATAGGTGTCATGGTTTTAGAGCAATGTCAAAAATACAGTGTCACAGGACAATTGTCGTACTTCTCGAGGACCTTGGGAAAATCAAGTTTTCTCAGTTTTAATTTCCAAATGACTTTCGATGACCTGAATAACTGTCAGGCTGGGAAGAGCTTTCCAATGAGCTATCATGAGCTCAATTTGGAGTTGAGGAAGGCCTCCAAAAGTTTCCTACACCATCACTTTTCATTTCTGTACCATCATTCAACACTTTTTGACTAGTCTTGGGAGAATCAACTTTTGACAAGAAAAATAAAATCCAATTAGAAAAACAAGGTATATTTTCAAAGTAGACAAGAAAATATTTCCAACGAGCTATCATGGGCCTAATTTGGACACTAGAAAGGCCTCCAAATGCCCTCTTCAAAAAAGCGTTGCTCGCCTAGGATTTGGAGTGCTGCGCGCCTGGGATTGAGCACTGCGCCCTTGGCCAGGAGGGATCCCTAAGAAAAATAACCACTAAAAACACCTCAAGTTGCTACCAAATATTTTCCAAAGGTCCTCCAAGCATATTCAGGGGTAAGTACATCACATACACATCTTCAAGCAAATTTTGGTGATTTTTTTTAATCAATGGAATGGAACCCTAAGATCAAACCCTACATTTCAACCTTTAAATCACTTTCGTTCAATCGCTTCATTTTCCAGGGACAATAGGATTACACTATTTGAGAATTTTTCATTCACCTAAGTAGTCCTCACACCCATTCCATTCTTTCAATCAGTCCCTCCACTTGCAAAGGTCGACATTCCATTACCATCCTTCATCTCAATTTCTCTAACATAAGCCTCCAAAAGTGTTTCAAACAGTAGTTTAAACATACCAAAAGAGAGGTTTAATTGAGTTGTTTGCCTTCATTCATTCCTCCTTCACCATCACACCCCACCACCATGCATCACCATCCACTCACATTCCTTCATCCCATGATGACCTTCATCACCTCCTTCACAACCCCTCACCATCATCTCATGGTACTAAGTACATCAAACAAGAGAGATGGAAATGAGGAATAAAACAATTAGAAATTGTCAAGGAGGTGAAAGAGTGCAATGAGGTAGAAAGGGAGCAGATAAATAAGGGAAATGAGGAATCAATCACACAGCAGTGCCAATGAAGAAGAAAAAAAGTGAGTGCGTATCTCCAATGAGGAAGAAGGCAATGAAGAAGAAAATAGTGAGGCAAATGTTAGTGAGGGAAGTGAGGCACATATCAGTGAAGCATTTGTCAAAGAGCCATGAGAGCAGTGATGATGGTAGTGGGTCAAAGAGTGATGATGATAGTAATGATGGCAGTGAGACAGATGGAATTCATGATGACACTAAAGAAGAGGAAGGGCAACTTCCTAGGAAGAGGCCAAGGATCGTTTGGCTTGAAGAAAACTCTACCCAAGGAAAAAGAGCAAGAAAAAACCTTGGTAGAGAAGCTCACTCCAAGTGAGATGCTTGCAATGGAAAGAGAATATGATAGGGAATATTTTCTAGAGAGGGCAAATGTCTACCTAGAGGATTAGCTGGAGAAGACCAAGAGAGACCTAGACTTGCAAAATAAGATGGCAAGGCATTATGCCTTAAGAAACAAGATTGCAAGGGCCAAGCTCAAAAGAGCCCTTGCAAAGATTAAATCCCTAAAGGAGGAAATGGACAAAGAAAAACTTGACATTCTTGCTGATGCATGCATAAAAGCATCCCAGACATGATCAACAAGACAAATCCAAATTTTGGCACATTTTTGAGTTTTTGAGCTTTTGACTGTTTTGGAGGGCCAAGCGTGCAATGCCACTACCGCTACACTCTTTTTTGGGGCACCCATTAGAGGAAAAATTTGCATTTTTATGTTCATCAAGCCAAGGAAATCACCCATACAACATTTCAGCTCATTTGTAGTAGAACTGGTCCTCCAAAAGTGCCAAAAACATGCAAAAAATCACCGTTCTGCCCTATTTTCAGAGCTAGCGCTACGCCCTAAGAAGTATTGGGAGAAGTGATTTTTCACTAGGAAAATGGACACCAATAAGAAAACTAAAGGAAATTTTGGAAATTAGATAGGACAGGCTTTCCAATGAGCTATCATGGAGCCTATCGGACAGCCTAGGAAGGCTTCCAAATCTTAGCCGCAAAATGTGCTATTTTCCTAGTGTTGAAGCTGCTATGACTTGCCAGAAAGTTTGTAAAGACACTTGGAGTTAATGAAAAAGATATTTTGATGGTTTTTGAGATAAATCATTCTAGAGCTAGCTGAGGAGTTATGTTAGCATTTATTTTTTCATTTATTAAGTTAGGATATTTGTGCCTTGGGCCTTACAAGGTTTCATAGGACAAATTGGCATTTATGAGTAGTTAATGACATTTTGAAGCCCTAGCTAGGGTTTTGGTCCTCCTTTGCAAGTTAAATATAGCATGGAGGCCTCATTATAGTTGTTTCTTGATTTTTAAACTCAATATAATAGACTTGGAGTTGAGGAGAAATTGGCTTTAGAGCTTTTGTGAAGAATGATTTTGAATGGAATGGAGACAGACATTTGGCAGGATTCATGGACATGGCTACTGGTGATGTCTTTCTAAATTGTTCTTGTCTTCTTATGTTTTCAGTTTGTTCCACTTTTCTCAGGAAAGAGAATAGAAATTTTAGGTTAAGAAATGCTGTTTAGAGGCACCTTAACTCTGTCTGCTTTCTATTGCTTGTATGTTTTCCTCTGCTAGGTTAGATTGAAGAATTCTTAAGTTTTCTCTAGTTCCACTAAGCTTTTTTATCTTGATAATTATTTAATGGAGCTCATGTTAAAGAAGTTCATGGTTAGCCCTGCCTTTGCTATGCCTTAAAACATTGTTTTTGAGTATGTCTGGAAGTGTCACATTTGAGGTTTATCAAGAGGTTTATGGTTTTCCCTACCCTTTGTTCATCTTAAAAGAAGTTGCTGAAGGTATTTAGCTTCGATCGAGGAATTAGGAGTTCCCTACTCTTTTGATATTTGCTATATGTTATCTTAAATGTTTTCTTTGCCCCTCGAAGGTGAAATCACTAGAGGACTTTACAAGTTTCTTGCTCTCTATGGTTCATCGGATTGTTGTCTTAATGTTTACTCGAGGAGAAGCCCATTAAAGAAGCTTATGGTATGCCGTGTTCTCTTTGGTTATTTCTTTATGCATAGTGTTCTTAAAGACTTTTCTTGTTATAGTACATGTTAAAGGATTCTTAATCGCCCTTTAAACCTACCAATCTCACATTGATTTAATGTTCACTTCACTAACATAAGTCAAAGATCCGCCCATTTGTTTAGTACTTGCCTTCAACACCTCCTCACTATTGTTGTAATTTTCAAGACCTTTTGTAGACTCCATAGCCCAATGGTTTAAAATTCTTGTACTCTATCTATTCTTCTTGACAAGTAACCCAACCAAACAAAACAAACAAACAAACCCTAATCACTATAACTAGCCTAAAATAAAAACCCTAAAAGATATCAAGTTATATCTTCTTACAAATATAGAGAGAGAGTCCTCTCTGAGTCCAGGAAGGCTAGGTCCTAGGGCTCCAAAGACTAGTTTGATGTTACCCTTGTACATTTGGTCTTTCCAATCTGACAAATTACGAGGATGACTTAACAGAAAGGACACTTAGCATAGCAAAACTAATACACTCCTTCGCATCAAGTTGGCATCAACGTATGTGCTCTTATCTAAGGTGTTTTTATGTGAAAGGATTTGTTAACGGTTTTCAAAGGTTTTCATGCTTACTAGGCTCAAGCTTAAAAGAGGAGGAGGCAAATTGGTGGAAGCAAGAGGGTCTCAAAGTGAGCCACACAAATGGAGGTTTAGGGATGCGACATTCTCCACTAGCTGTCTACCTCCAAGAGAAGTAGAAGTAGCATAAAGTATGCCTGTGGAGAAGAAGGAACCCATGAAGGAGGTAATCCCAAAAGAAGAAAGAGGTTCAAAGCATTCCTTGACCTGACTGAAATGGTGAGAGTCCTTTATCAAGAAAGGAATGAAAGACTAGAAGGAGAAGGATCCAAACTGTTAAGCCCCTATATTAATAGTGTAGTCCCTTATTATGTTAGTGTAGCCATTATTGTTATTTTTGTACCCCTGTAACCCCTATATTGTTATTATTGTTCCTCATTATTATTAACAGGTCACAGATTACATTGTAGCCCAGCTCAGATTATATTGTGGCCCCATGGACTCCTATATATAGAAGGAGGTTTTGTTCATTTGTATCATCCAAGACCACCAATATTTATGTAATGAACTCGGAGGTTTCCTCAAGTGTCATTTCTAAGGCGTTGATATCTCTTTTCTTCTATTTTTGAGCCGGGTTACACAACATTTGGTATCGTAGCTTTGGATTCTAGGGTTTGCGTTGCTCCAAACAGTCATCGTGGAATTTTCACTATAACTTTTTTCTACGAAGTTTTCAGAAGCTAAAATTTTAGGGTGTGAAGCCGAAATCCCGAGGAATATTGGCTAAAATTTCGTACCTTGGTTCGCAATATTTGCGGATATATGATCCGTGGAAGTTAGTCTTTTTGGCAGTTCCTAAACAGGCTGGCCGGAATTTTCACTATAACTCTTTTTCTGATAAAGGTTCAGACCTGAATGAAGAAGGGTGCAAGCTGAAATCTTGAGGAAATTCTTTCAAAAAATGTATTTGCCTACAATATTTTTGGATATACATCTGGGGAAGGTAGTGCTTTTTCAGCTCCCGAATCCTCTAATCTCAAAGAGGTGATTGTGGAAGTCTAATAACCTCTCTTTGGGCATCGGATTGGAGTGTCATAAAAATTGGTCACAATTACATGGACCGTAGTTTCTTGGTTATAATTTCAAGAGACAAAGGACGAAATAGTGACACGTGGCAAGTCGTACAAGTTCGCTCTTTTGAACCAAACCCATAATTAGGTCATTGTGGGAGATTGGACACAACTTGTCTTGGAGAATCCAAATCAGGTCATACCTGTGGCATTCAAAAGATAATTCAGAGGGATACATCAGTACTAAAATTCTAGATATTGAAGTGTTGTAATTCACACAGATAACCCAATTTCAATATCGAGCTCTCAAAAGCAAGAAAAAGGTGTGTATTTTTTTGAATTTCATAAGCTTGTTTGTTCCAAGTGTGAACTGATTCTAAGGAAAATATTTACCGGTATTGGGTTCATCACAGATCAAAAAATAATTCCGTCAGCCCATTAAGCTCTCGTAAAGCTATACTATGATGCATGAAGAGGAAGAATTGCAAGATGAGATATCAAAATTACGGTACCAAGTGCAACAAATTTCGATCTTACGAAGAGCAATCCAATATGACATAGATGGTTTAAAAGAAAAATGAAGGCTAATTTTGATATTTGAAGCATCAAATGAAATCTACTATGGATGATAAAGTAAGTGAACATCACATCAAGCATCAACAACAAGTCTTCTGGAAACTCAAAGGATAAGCTAACTTTGTGCAAAAAAAATGAAACAACCGGAAGATCAACATCACATCGAAAGAAGTTCGGTAGAGCCATAAACAAGAACACAAGGCAATCAATTTCAGATTATCTCAAATAAGTGGAAGAACTCTTCCTCCTTAAGATTCCACATGGGAGGATGGAAATTATACTGTACATCAAGAATAATCAAGCGTTGAGGACAACACTTGTTTGAAGGAGAGGGGTATGCTAAGCCCTATATTATTAGTGTAGTCCCTTATTATGTTAGTGTAGCCCCCCCTTATTGTTATTTTTGTACCCCCGTAACCCCCATATTGTTATTATTGTGCCCTTACATTATTATTACAGTCACTTAGGATTACATTGTGGCCCCATAGGATTATATTGGGGCCCCGTTAATTCCACATAGAAGGAGGTTTTGTTCATTTGTATCATCCAAGAATTGTTCATTTATGTAATGCACTGGAGGTTTCCCTCAAAGTGGCTTATTTGCAAGGCGCTGACATTCCTTACCTTCTATTTTTGGAGCCACAACAACACAAACTTCACAAGCAAGGTCGTGGGATCACTGTGGAGGTCACAATGATGAAGATAAATCAACAAGGGAAATGGAGGAAATGGAGGCAAGTGAAATTCACCATCCTCACCCTCATCATCATCATCTCATTTCACTTTCTACATAACAGTCACACAAGCCAAGAAATCGGTAAAATTCATTTTCTAAAACTTGATGTTAAGTTTTAATTTAGCAATATTAATGGTGAAGTCAATGTAGAACTTATAATTGGACTAGGCAATTGGAGGTTTATTTGAGAATTTAGAACCTTAATGATGATGACACCAAAATCTAGCTAGCTTCATTGAGGATGGAAGGTGCAAATCAGGTGGTGGTGCTGCAGTGAGGATCAAAACACGAAGATTATTCTAATTACAGTTCCATTTCATTACCGCAATAAAAATAGTTTTATCCATTAGTTCATGCGAAAGTCGCAATGAAATGGAAAAATTTTACAATTGAAAGGAAAAATGTACAAGACTACACCCAAGAATTTAGGAGAAGAGCTCTCTTATTAGGGGTAGACGGAGTCAAGATACTTTGCTCAAGTACATAGGAGGCTTACATAGCTACCTTAGACATACTATCCTCATTTCTTAACTCAAGCAAGCTCAGATGAGGTATGTGTTCAAGCTACACATTTAGAAGCTAGAGGGAAAAAATACTTTTGAAGAGGAAATGTCTTTAAGGGGAAAAACAAAGAGAAGACCTCAAAAGGAAGAGGAAAAAATAATGCATTTGTCAAGAAAGAGGGAGAGAAAGTGGTTTGTAAAACATTTTTCAAGAGAAGGCCATGAAGATAAAATCATGAAACTACATCCTAAAAAGAGACCCAAATTTAATAATAACAAAGGGAAGAAGAAAACAAAAACACAACTCAACATGACTTAGGAGAAGATTCACGTGATGGAACTAAAATTACAACCATGGGATTGAAGAACATGAAGGGGAAACAACCAAAACAAACCGAGTTCTAAGATTTCCAAACTATTACATATACTCCAAATGAAGAAGAGATAATTGAATTGTTTCATGAGGAACATCCAAACATAGCAAGATTGGATACACCTGCTTGCTAAAAGGGGTTCACAAGAGAATTTAATCTCTAAAGACTTGGTCAAGAAACTAAAACTTGAGACCATTCAATATCCGAAACCATATCCACTTGGGTGGATTTGTAAGGATGCAAATTTGCTGTGTTTCAAAGAAGTGCATATTGCACTTTGCACAATCGCACATTTTATCGATACGCTTGAATTAGATGTGGTTCCGCTTACTATTACGGTGTTGTGTTGGGAAGTCCTTACTTGTAAGGACAGAAAGCTATCTTCCATCGCCATGAGAACAAATACCATTTATTCAAAGATGGAAAGGAGTACACAGGAGCACATCGCAAGAAGTGATGTGTCAAACATCAGAATGGTGCTATCGGGATGTAAAAGGCCGGTGAATTCAAGTAAGAATTTTTTCTTCTAATGATTAAGCCTAAAGCTGATGTTAATCATGAGTCATTTGAAGATTGTGATCCTAATATGAAATCAAATTTATATGATGTAGTTGATGCACTTCATGAGATGTTTCAGAGCCAACAAAGCCTCCTAAAAGGGAGATTCAACATGAGATTCAATTTCAACAAGATTGTCCTCTTCCAAACATCAAAGATGTATCGCATGTTGATAATGGAGAATGATGAAATAAAGAGGCAAATAAAGGACTTGTTGGACAAAAGGGATCATAAGGCCAAGCACTCGACATGCGGTTCACTCATAGTCTTGATTCCGAAGAAAGATGGGACTGTGCATGTGTGTTGATTTCGTAGCTTTGAACAAGATAACAGCTTAAAAATTGATACCCACTCCCAAGGATAGATGATTTGTTAGATCAGATGAAAGAAGCAAAAGTATTTCACTAAGTTAGATTTATGAAGTGGATATCATCAAGTAAGAATTGAATAAAGTGACATATGGAAGACTTCATTCAAAACAAAACAAGGACTCTTTGAGGAAGTTGGTTATGTCGCTTGGTTTGTGTAATGCACCGATGAATTTCTTGCGTGTGATGGACAATGTTTTGCATCCATTTCTTGATGAATTTGTGATTGTGTATTTAGATGATATACTCATTTTCAACAAAACAAGAGAAGAGCATGTCTTGCATGTAAAGAGGGTACTTGATGTTTTGAAGAAAGAGCAATTATTTCTTAAGATGTCTAATTTCGAATTTGAAAAACTTCTTTTGGTTTATTTGGGACACATTGTAGGAGGAGGCACATTGAGAATTGATCCTTTTCAAAGTGGAAGCCATTGTGAATTGGTCCACTCCCAAATCAAGGATGTAGGTAATAAGTTTCCTAGGCACAACTCAATATTGGATAAAGTTTATTGTTAACTTTTCTACCATAGCAGCTCCTATGCATGCAATGACAAGTGTGAAGAAAGGCTTCCAATGGGGAGGAAAAAAACAGCAAGCTTTTAAAGCTTTAAAAGACAAGATCAGTTCAACTCCGGTTCTTGCATTACCAGATTTGAGATGGCCATTCAAGATACAGACCAATGCTAGTGATTATTCCATGGGCGCAAAGACTTTTTCAAGATGGTAAGCCTATCACTTTTTACTCCCAAACATTTAATGGTGCCGTAATCAATTATCCAACATATGACAAAGATCTCGTATGTATTGTGAAAAGTATCAAGAAGTGGAAACAACATTTCTTGATGGGTAAAGAGATGATTATTCATACCGATCACCAACCGTTACAATACTTTGCATTCGCAAACAAAATTGCGTAATCACGACATTTCGTGGATGGGGATTTGTTCAACAATTTCATTTCTGGTTATAAGGCACAAGAAAGGTATTTTCAATAAAGTTGCCGATATGATTTCAACGCCTATTATAAGTGCTTCTACTTTTCTAAAAAATGATTCTATTGTACATGAGAATTACAGCTACAATAATATGCATCCTACGTTGATTTTAAGGATGTATATGCTATTGGAGTGAAAGGAATCAAGTTGAGGAAAATTATTATCACTTGCATAACAATTGTCATTGCTTCATTTGGGTAAGCTCTTTTATACCAAAAGGAGAGAGACTTAGTGTAACAAGAGAAGCTCATTCGTTCTTTAGTCACGGGTCATTTTGGGGTAAGCAAAAAATGGCACATTTACAAAGGTATTGTTATTGGCCTCAAATGATATATAGCGTGTCACGTTTTATAAGAGGACACTTATGTGCGACAAGCAAGCCTAGCGATAGGAAGCTTGGGTTGCGCATGCCACTACCGGTACCATCAAGGCCATGGGAGTGTTCCATGGACTTCTTTGTTGGAGGTCTACTCGTGTCAAGAAAACAACATGATTATCTTTATGTAGTTGTGGATAGATTCGCTAAATGTGTATAATTATGCCATGGAAAACCATTACCGCTCGAACAAACTACCGAACTTTATTTTCAACATGTATGGGTTCATTTTCGTTTCCCAACTTCTATTGTTAGTGACAAGGGATTCTAGTTTCATCGGGAATTTTTGGTCCAATATTTGGAAGATGATGGACACAAAGTTGAAAAAGAGTACTAATTTTCATCCGCAAACCCATGGCCAAACCGAGGTGGTGAACAAGACCGTTGTGCATCTATTGAGAGGATATTGCAGCAAGCATCCCAAGTTTTGGGATGAACAACTCGCATTACATTCAAGACACTTACAACCCAAGCCAAGCACTCTTCTAAAAATACTTCACCTTTTGAAGCCCGTTTTGGGTATTTGCTGAAATCGCCATTAGACTTCATCTATGAGAAGGATTTTGCAATTGATGGGCATAGTGATATTGACAAGGCTCAAAATTTCATTGAGCAAATTCAGATTATTCATCAAAAACTTCAAGAACAACTTGAGAAGAGTCAAAGCAAGAAGAAGAGAGGCATGAAAAACATAGAGTTGATCATAAGTTTCATGAAGGAGACGAAGGATATTGCAATATAAGCAAAGAAAGGATGCAAGGAGAAGGTAAAAGCTCAAGCCTATTCACTATGGTCCATTCAAGATTATTAAAAAAGTTGGTAATAATACATTTCAACTTGACTTGCCTTCATATATACAAATGCATTCCGTTGTCAATGTGGAGAATTTACGTTTGTATGAGCCTCCATTGATTGATGATCAAGGGAGTGGGACATTCAAATTGCCATCAACAAGAATATTTCTTGCTAGAATTTTTGACAGCCCAAGGGAGGATGCCATCCTTGGACAAGAGGACACACACTTCTAAAAGAGGAAGTGTTGATTATCTTCGCATTAGGCTCATAAACAAACCCACAAGGCAAAATGGATGAAAGTGGAAAAGGTGGGGGAGTTGTTCCCTCATCTTCTAAACAGGTGATTAAAGTCTTTTTAAACTAAAACTCAATGGGGAGGTGTGATCAAGAGATCAAGTCATATGCTTGAAAATGAAAGTGCTCACAACAAGTAGGAACCTCGAGGACCGTAAAGGTCTCGTCGTTGCGATTCTAGAACCATGAATAGTTCAGAAAACCGATGTTGTATGAGTGAAGATATCACATTCTGTTTGTTTCCCCAAACAACAAAAAATTGGTGACCTGACGTGCCCAATTAGCTTGCGTATAGCCGTGGAATATTTTTTGGGAATATCTTCACTTTATTCTAAGCCAATGTGGTGGTGCCATGTGGCACATTGTGGGTCATTAGATGATGAGGGTATAGAAGTGATCTGCCCATTGATGTGTTTTTGGTTGGTTGAATGACCGAGTGACATGTGGAAAGCCCACAGAAGCCACGTTTCCTCACAAGGTTAATGAAAAATTTTGTGAGTCGACGGGGGTCGAATCCACAACCTCCTCTCTCGCACGCATGACCCTCTTACCGTTTTTTCCCGTGGGGTGTTTCTTACCCCCATAGGTTGGCGGTTGAATTTAAAGTTTAATTATGTATACAATCGTGGTTTATTAGCCTCTACCACATGCATCTATCTACCCGAACCATAGCCACATGTTAACCACACAACACCAAAACTAAACTAATTTTAAGACGTGCTAACCCTCTTTCATGGCGAGTTCGATACAATGTGATAGTTTCAAAGGTTTGGAATGTTGGCACTCCAGTTCCGACCTTCGGTGGGATTGCTGAAGTAATGGGTGGTGATCACATGCAAGAGGTAAGCATGCATTATTACGTGGTTATGGAACCATGATACTTGGGGGGTTCCAATCAATGGAGGGGTTTTCAAATCGTTAACGAATTTGTGAGGAAATACCACCACCCCCGCCAATCACATTAAATGTCAAAGTTATCTTCTCGCCCGCTTAAGCGCACCCCCCAAATTTGGGGTAAACTATTAATTTAACTGCAATTAAAATGACAGCCTACATTTAGTGGAGTTTTTCTAGCCGTTATTAGAAAAATGTATCAGAGGTCAATTTTTGACCAATTTTGGTGAAACAAGAGTTACCTATCAATTTGAGTATTATGGAGCCATTGGTGTAGAGAAAACAACCATTAGAGGCCTACAAACATATTTAATTTGCAATTTATAGCATAATTACAAAGAGGGACATGCCATTGGAAGTCGGGACTCACGATGTAGCCTAGGAGGGGTGAAATGATTCATGATGTACGTCATGTAAAACTTATGTGTGAATGTTTTTCCTGTTATGCATCGTTGTTCAAAGGTTTTTAAGGCTTATTTACATGCTTAAAGTTCACTAATTCCTTGAATTTTCATGGTTAAAACTCTCATACCTTAAGCAAACTTATGGAGACAATTTTTACATGTTTATTTAACTGAAAGGACACTTAGCATAACAGAACTAACACACTCCTTTTAGATCACTAAGTGAACTCCTTTCTCCAATGAAACCAATCAAGTAAATGGATTGATCTAGATTTATGCAGGAATGCAAATAAAAATAACCATAAATACAAAGATGCAAGAGAAATAACACTTCATTTCATTAATATCAAAGAACCGAAATTTTCTTACAGTATTAAGGGAAAATAAACTAGCTAGGCGTTGGTAAATATCTCTAAGAAGAGATGTGGTGGGCTATAGGCCCCTAAACTATGTTACAATGAGCTCGAGGGCCTATTTATTATTGAGAAACAATGAAAAAAACTCTAAACGTCCAAAAAGTTAACTCTAGAGTTGAAGCACCAAATCGTGGTCTGTCAGTGTTGGTGTTTCAACTTCCCGGACAAAATTGGTATCCAATCTCCGTTTTATGCATTCAACAGTTTGTTAGAAATATCTATCTCGAGAATACAACTTTTGAGTGAGCAAAGGCCCATGTTGCTCCCAAAAATACTGCTAGGGCTCAACAACTTCGGAAGTTTAGGACCCGAAAAACTCATGAAAATACTAAGTCAGGACAAGAACTTAAAAACCAAACGAACCGAAGGTGGGGGTTCAAATGGAATAGTTGTGTCACCACATCTGCTTCTGGATCATTAAGCACTTTGCTTCCGGGAGTGCGTAGACCCGAGAACTCGCTAAAAATAGTAAGTGGTGTCGAATGTGAAAAGATGCAGAATTGATGGTGGGTCCAAATGATTAGGTGGGTGTCATCGATATTCACCTAGATCATTCTCCTTTCCTAGAAGCAATGGTCCCCATTGCATTGAGATCCTCCCCCGAGATGAAGCAAATTCTCGTTGAATCGGGTATTAGATTTGTTGAAGATGTCATGGACCAGGTAAGCGTACATGCCGGATGCATTTAGTAAATTTGGTTTTTTTATCACCTCAAATAGTACATGTGTGAATTCTATATGTGTATTCGTTAGTGGAGGTATGGCAACACTGGGGCAACAGCCGGTGCGTTGGGGGGTCAGGTCAATGGAGTGCTTGTTCTCGACAAAGTAGGAACCTTCCGTGAGTGAGGAGAAAATGTCCCGATATTCCTCCATGAACACTATTGCACCAGGCAGGGGAGCCCTATTTCAAGGCCGTGGCCACAAAATTATTCTTTCCGTGAGCGAGTTGTAAGGAAAAATGAATTTTCTGGTTTGGGAAACAATCTTACCGTTGTTTTGCGCAGTCAAAGAGATGACAAGAGGCGGTACTACCTCCGATATGTCATGAAGGTTATTTCCCAAAGTAATAATAACAACACAGGCCTATACTCATACATAGCATGTCGCCTTCACAAATATGGTTGGCCCAATAATACATCAAATACATTAAGAGAAACATCACATAATACCTTATTCGTGAATGGCTTGATGTATGGAAGGCGACACCGTTGGCGTGACACGGATATCTCTCCTCGGGTGAAGCCACCCGATGGTATATGGCTGTGGGTGTAGCGTGGTCGGTAGGCCGCCGCTTCATGACCTTTGCTGAATGAGGTTCTTTTGGCTTTCGCTATTGACAAGAAATTGCAGCGAAGAACCCTTCACCCACATTTGCAAATGGAAGAGGCGCTTCTCCTCCTCCGGGATCCTAGGTCCCTCCCTTCCGGATCTTGGTGGTGGCAACAATGGCACCGGGATCCGCATCAATGATCTCGCTTCCCCTTGTCATTGCCTTTGTTTGGTTCTCGACTCAAGATCAAAAAATGCATCCGATTCAAAAGTTTTTAGTTTGGCCAATAACTATTTCATTCTACACTCGTTTGTGCCGTGAGTGGGTCGTTATGAAATTCACACCACTTCCTTGTGTCATTCTTTCGATTTTTGGTGTTTTTTGAGTCGCACCAATTTTGCCTTCGTTCCTTGTTCTTTGGTTCCTGGGGCACCTTTCGTATTCATAGATCTAAAGGCTCGCTTCTTCTACTTAAATTTCGCTTGATCTTTGGTGGCATAGCGATATGTTGTGTGCCAAGCGATGTAATGTCGAGGAACTCATTTCATCTTGAATGTGCTTTCAGTAGACAACCACGTACTTGAGCACCAAATGTCTTCTAAATATTTAATGCGCAACTTTGTGCGCAGTGGCATACCGTATTCGTCACTAAAACATCTCGATCCCTTTGTTGCCCCGCCGTGGTCCATTGGATGTACTTGTACTCATAGTTCTCACGTGGTAATATTGTTCCTTGGATGCCATCTCAAAATGAATTCCAAGTGGGTGTGGCTGAGAATAGAGAGGGTTCCCCTTCGTCCTTTTGCTCACCGTAGGTTTCCACCGCCCTTGACATGGGGGGCACTTCGAGGAGTGCAAAATAATCTTTTCTCGCCGTAGAAATCATGGACCGAGAAATACCTTCCCGTAAAATTCAACCTTCTTATCTACGTGTCTACATCTATTTGGCCTTCAAACACAGGAATTATCAAAGTTTACCTCGTACCTGAAGGGAGTGGCGCCCAGAGTGGTTTTTGGATGATGCGCCCATGAAAAGGGGCCGTCGAAGGATCTCGTTGTTATCCATCATCACGTTCCTTTGTTTCTCGAGGGCCTCCTCGAGCAATATTTTGATAAGATATCCTACTCCCTCGTCTTTCTTTTCTTTCGCCACATGGAGGTCGTCGGGGTTTGCGAGGTCGATCTTGCAAGGGTTCAACCAAATCGAGCCTTAACTCCTTATACCCTAACCGCATTGGGGACTTGCAAAGAAAAA
Source organism: Pinus albicaulis (assembly GCA_034641835.2). NCBI lineage: Eukaryota > Viridiplantae > Streptophyta > Pinopsida > Pinales > Pinaceae > Pinus > Pinus albicaulis. The sequence continues at coordinate 1,209,696,634 of CM076582.1, forward strand.
CAAAGAAAGAGCGTACTTCTTTGGACACCACCGATCCGGATTTATGAATGTAACAAAATAAATAGATAACCATAAAATACAAAGATGCAAATGAAATAACACTTCATTTCATTAATATCAAAAGAACTGAAATTTGCTTACAAACAAAATGGAAATAAAATAGCTAGGGCGCCGGTAGCTATCTTTGAGAAGAGACACGTGGTGGCTGCTGTGCCTCCTCGAAATATGTTACAATGAGGCTCGAGGGCCTATTTATTATTGAGAAACAATGGAAAACCGAATGTCCAAACCCAACTCTCTAGGAGATGAAGCACCAAAATTGTGGGTCGTGTTTGGGTAAGTTGGTGTTTCAACTTCGGGACATAACTTTGGTATCCGATCTCCGTTTGGACACGTTCAATAGCTCGTTAGAAATATATATAAGAGGAATACAACTTTTGAGTGAGAAACATGTGTTCACGACCCATGTTGCTCCCCATTTTCCCAAAAAACGCCGTTTAGGGCTCCAAAACGGCTCCGAAGTTCAGACCCGAAAATCGTTAAAAATAGTAAGTTGTGCCGCAACTTAAAAAAATGAATATATCCGATGGTGGGGGTTAAAATTGAATAGGTGGGTGCGTCATCATCCACCTAGATCATTAAGGCCCCAAAACGGCTCCGAGAGTGAGGACCTCAAAACTCGCTAAAATGGTAAGTGGTGCTGAAATGTGAAAAGATGCAAGAATTGATGGTGTGGGTCCAAATGGATTAGGTGGTGCCATTGATATCCACCGGATCATGGATACGTGATTGATTCTTTTTCACTTTAGTGATGAGAAAATAATATGGCCACTCCCATCTTACTTGCCCTTGAACAACGGTGCTCAAACCTTTCCTTAAACTTTGCAACAAACCATTCCTAGCATAACATATTCCCTTCTTTAGATGATTCTAAGAAGACACTGCCGGATCTTGGAACCATACCTATTCCTAAGGATTTAAATAACAGACTTCATCTAGGGCCACTCCTAGTTCCACTTTGTCATGCTCAGATCCTTCGAAAGAGAATATTTCGTGTATCCTTCATGGTCATTCCGACATGGCATCCTCATTATATACCACTATGTTTTCCCGAGCAAAACCTCGATATGTCTCGACCCAGTTGGTCGAATTCTATTTGAAGGCCCTCATTTTGATGAATAGGAGCACTTTTCTCGCAATAGGCCTTCTTGAGAAGGTAGAACTGCTATTAGTATCAATTTTCTCTTCTATTTCTTCATGAGGAAATTCTTCACTACACAAATCAACAGTAGAAAATAGACATATTATCTTCAAGTATATGTGCACTTAGAGGTCAATGCATGCTTAGAATCCGATTGGTTTCTTCTTCAATTAAAGGAGGAGGGAGTCTTTTTTTCTTTTGGATTGAACAACAATTGTTTTCTTTCTCTTGTGAAGATTGACTGCGAGGCTGAATGTCTTCTTTTAGCCCACACAAAAGAGAGAAGATGAATTATCATTTATCCCGCGTAGAGATCTTGTGGACCTTTTTCTTTATCCTCGTTTGCTTTCATTTTCAAATAACTTCTCGTTATCATGAAAAATAATCTCGTAATGAAATTCATGAATTTCTTCTAAGAGACCCTCAAGATGCCAATTTCCTAATTCCACATCAATATTTACAAGGTATTGTATGAGATCCTCGCATTGGATGACAACAATTTTCAGCTAACAGATGAAGATGGAGAATATTCTTTATAATGCTCATAAAACACCTCGTGGAAATATTTTAAAGAAAAAGTCACTGTGGTTCAAACCTTCATACCATTCCTTGCTTTCTTCTTCTAATGCTTCCATGAACATCTTCATGTGGCAATCCTCATGCCATTCGACCTTCAACTTCCATGAATGTATATGAATTTAATGAGATGTAATGAATCATCATCAACATTATCATCTTGAAAAATAGGAAGGTTTCTTTTCCAATTTACTCGAGGTATTTTATGTGGGAATCAAGAATGGATTCTATTCATTGGAGCATACTGGAGCTGTATTCTTGGATCCATCTTGTCAATCACCAGAGAGGTCACTAGATTTTCAGTAACCAATCTAGATTCTTCTACCAAAGGAGCCCAGGTCAACTAAAAACTATGGATTTGCCAAGTGGATGATTCCAAATTTCGTGTCCTATTGTTGTCCACCATCAACAAACAAGATACCAATCTTGGAACATAATTGAATCATACAATATTTTTATTGTGGTTTCTAAGTTCTGGTGAAATATTAAGCTTTTTCAATAACTCATTCCCCAGTATGGTTGCCATTATGTTGGCACTCTATAATTTAGAAGATTGGCAAAACTGATTTATAAAGCACAAAATCAAATCACTTTGGAGTCCAGGACCTAGCCTTCCTAGACTCAGAGAGGGCTCTCTATCTTATGATTTAAATTGACTTGACTTGATGGTTATAAGTATGATATTAGGCTAGTTACAGTGATAAGGGTTGTTTGTTTTGATTGATTGGGTGTTGGACATATAGGGCTATAGAGGCTATTCCATTGGGTGATGGATTCAAAGGCTAGAAAGGCACATCAAAATCAAGCAAATCACAGTAAGGCAAGATAATCCGTGCAAAATGGATCTTAAGCACCGTATGAATTATGAGGTGAATGAAACAATAAGGTTCAAGAGTGACTAAAGAGAAATTAAGAATTCTTTAATCAGAATTTGGTAGAAAACATTCAGATTAAATGCAGACATAATTAAGGCGCTCCGACAAAGAATAATCTTAATATAAAATTTTTAATTTACAATTAGACAGATACATAGTGTAGAAAACAATGGAAACATTTAAAAAAAGAGTGAAAATGTCACCATTTTAACACAACTCAAGAATCCTATAACCAAACTTTTGATTATCGATGTCTAGCTTCAAAACTTACGTTGTCTAATGGTAGTTCTTGCACACAATTGCTAAAATATCCAACGCTTGATAATGAAAATTCAATTAGTATTTAACTAAAACTAAGTCGGTTGCCCCTGCCTTACTTGGGAACCTTCATTGATTACGCTTTTAACAAAAAATGGACAAGTGTGGCCATGCGCAGGCCCGGACGTACATCTCCGACAACAACACACTTGGAATTAATTTTGGGCAACTCTTCGCAGATCCAAACGTCGAATGGCTCCTTTAAGATCGAACAATATTCTTTGGAGGTGGCTTTGATGGTGTTGAAGAGGCAACCAATGGAGGCTTTGACATGTTCCTCATTTTCCTTGCAAAACTAGTGTCTAGTAATTTATCTAGTGTAGTGCCGGCCACTTCCTGATTTACTGGTGCTCTGTACAGGCATTCTACTACTTTTTCACTTACGTACGCTCCGTCTCTAACGTCATTTTCCCGACTTGACCTCCCATGTTGGCATGCCTTGTCGAGGCTTATTTTGAACATAAGTCCTTTATGCCTTCATAAAATATAAATTTTTGGTTAGAATTCCTTTTGCTACCCGCCTCGACCTTCGTCGTGCTTCAACCCTTTTTCAAGTAAAACAATGCAAAAAACTCATTTGCCCGTACATGAAAATGTTTAAACTTTAAATTATAGCTCTAAAGCTGGGCATCATATCCACGCACTTTGTAGTATTTACAATTTAAGTTGCTAAGAATGTAATCAACGGTATGATGTGAAGTGGGAGGTGACATGGAGGGAAAAAGGGGACTAGGACTCACCAAATCACACATTTTAAAGTTTAGTCATGGGCGGTAGGTAAACACTAAATCTTGCGAAGTGCGAAGTGTGGGGACAAAGGAGGTGACGGGAGGAGAGGTGGGGACCGACCGTCTCCCGTATCGCAAGTCTTAACTTTTAGCAAGAAAGGTAACCATATGGGATGTGAAGTGCGAAGTGCGGGGAGGGCGGGAGTGATGTAGAGGAAGGTGGGACCCAACAAAAGAGTCTGTGAGATCAAAACTCTTAACACTAAAAACTGTGTATACTTTAATGGATGCAAAATGCAATGTACGTCGATTAGATGATGATATGGCAAGATGGGGCCCACCGCATCGGCGAAGTTGTAAATCGACGAATGTTTCAACAAAGAAGGTACATTTATGATGTTTTATATGATATGTCAATGTATTTCAATGTATTTCAAATGGCTACGGAGTAGAGGGGGCGGGAGTTGCTATGGTGGGGCCCCACTCACATCACAAGCTAAAAGAAATACCTTGTGAGTGCGTCGAAATGGTAAGTTGTAATTTTGTAGCCATGTGGTGGGTGGTCAAGCAGGTGTAAGGGATGCCACCATTTCAGACCCCCCCCCCATCCCCCCCCCCCATGTTTAAAGCCCCAGTTACGGGGGAGGTGAAATGAAACAAGGACTCCATAATGAGGGGAGGGGGTGAGGAGATGGAGGAAAGGTGGAGGGCGATGACATTTATTTGTTGTTCATAGAGACTCGTTCACGACTTTGTCCTCCAATTCACCATAGAGATATCTTTTCCCCGCCGATGAATGAGGCACTATTGTCTAAATACCACATGCATCCCATTACAAAGGCTAGTAATGCATGCAATAAGAGTAAAATTGTGCTCAAACTGCGGAATCCAATGATTCACCTACCGCAATTGCAGTCTTTCTTGCTTGCCTTATTCTATGCAAAATTTGGTGTGTAAGACAGTGCCCATGCTCGTAATGTTGAAAACATCTGATCTTGGACAAGTCTTTCTTGCCCATTTCTCCTTGGGATTTCTATCCCTTGGTCTTATTTTTCTTACAAGACAAGGCCCAATCTTCCTCGTCAATAGTCTTGGATGAGGATCCATCCCTGGTATTCCGCCTGAATTCTTATTGTACCAAATCCAACTAAATTTGCTCCAAATCTGGTAACTTCTCCTCCCATTGATAGAGTCCTCGATAACTATGCTAGCTCTTGGGAAGGCCTAGAAGTTCTAGGCTCACCAAGTCATAATCTCCGCGCCCACACCAACACTTCCAAGCTCATATCGACATTGAGTGAAATTCACCAAGTATGTTGGTACCGTCTCGCCCTCCTCCTTCTTTATTTTCCCGATATTTTCCTCAAGGCCTTCCCCTATTTCATATGGAGTCTCCATTCCATGGACACTCAAGAGAATTTTATCTTGAACTCCATCTAATAAGATCCCCCCTTGCCCTTGCTACCTTATTTTTCGAAGAATGAAGAAGAGCGACGTCCGATGTCGCGGGCTTGGGAATATCATTATCAATGAATTCTTTCAACCCATCGTCCTCTAGAATTTACTCCATTATGTCTTTCCATATGATATAATTAGAACTTCCTCGAGTGAATATTCCAATCTTAATCCACCGAAAGCTATCTTGATCCGCTTGTTGTACCAACGAAAGTATCTACAAGTTTGAAGACCGTTAAAAAAATCAATTTCTTCTCCACTATAGTGAATTCCGTGCTCGATACCATATAGATATCATATAAATAATGTGTATACCATTGGATTCAATCCGATCATGTAATATACTAAAACAAGATATTGAATCCTTCTACAATATTTGCGGAAAATAAACACAATCGCACAATCAAACCAAGTAAGAGAAAGAAGCAAATCAATCACACAACACAGATATTTTTCCGGGCAAGATTGTTGCTGAAACCCTCTATCTCTATTGTATATTGAACCAAGGAATCAGGAAATAATACAATGCATGTGTCCTCAAGGACAACCTCATACACTTCACCAATTGTCTCACACCGACTGATCTAGACAAATCAACCAACACTTAGCCAATCTCCGCCTCTACTTAGCCTCGCTTCTTGCTTTGGCAATCCCCGTAGGATTAAAACCCTATTAATTATGAAATTCAAACTTCCTTTACCGTGCAATTTTTAAAATACTATGGGTGTATAACCGTATCTAGGAATTTTTTCTAAAAATATAACCGATAGTTAACATCCCTTTAACCGTGTCAACTAGTTCTTCATCAAAATTGAAATGCATGTACTATTAATAGTAAATCATCCGTCACTTGAAATATCACCTATTGTGAATTAAATATGATTAAATTACCTACCTCTCACTAGAACAACAATTAGTTGCAACTAGTTAGACCGACTCTAACCCACTTAATCGAGTTAACTCGATTTCTCATGCATTAAACTAATACACTAATCGCAACTTGGAATCTAAAGAAAACTAAATCACCTACATGCCTCACCAACCACCCTCAACTCGAATTTCATGAGCTAATTGAGTCTATCACACTCATTTAAATATTACAAGTGATTATGATATAAGATTACAATTTATTGTCCTATTTATTTAAGGGATAAATAAATTTGACACACATTTCATCTAATTCTTAACTAAAAAATAATTAAATCAAGAGCCTCCATGGTGAATGGCTTCTGGATGCCATTTTTCAGATGTTACTTCGGGATGCCACTTGACTGCTCGTTGCAAATTTCAATGCTCCCTCTCAACAAGAAAGGAATCAATTTGTCCCGATCTATACCTTGAACAGTTACATGCAACACTTCTAAAAATGAATAGCTTCCAACAAAATGAATCAAGATAACAAAATTATCATCAAAGTCTTATGATTTTTGGATCCTACTACACATGTTTACCGGATCTCTATGTTAAGTTGACATCTCGCATCCATGCACTCGCACAACTCGCCACCTCCCTATCCGCGCTCTAGTATCTAACACTGTCAAGATGATTTATGTCTTATGGAAATATTACTACATCAATCCAACCACATCTTGCTACTACCGTACTATGGGTACTCGTGACATCTAGGTTCGATCCATGAGACAAACCATTTGAATGAATCTTGCCAAAATTTCTTCTTGGGGATTAATTCTATACATCGCTTCCCGCCCTCTCGTGGAGGTATAAATGCATGTACTCTCGCCTGCTCTAAATTTCCCTCTAGAGGTCTTTGATTGAGTGGACACTTCCACTCGGGCCTCCTTTGTGCTTCTCCAATTGTGGTCGCTCCACAACCTTATGAGATCGTTTTCCGAGGCTACATGTTGAGAGATAATTGCTCCTCTCAACCACTAAGTCACTAACCACTTCTTTGCCTTCAAAGCCTTCGACCAACCTCGAGAGGATACAAGCTCTCGAATCTTGATTGATATACTTCACCCGTCCTTGCATATGTGTTTAAGGAAAAATTTTCCTTTTCTAAACATCACCATAACCATGGTCTTCCAACATCGCTATGGGAAACAAGATTCTTCTTTAGGCCTCGATCATACAAAACATCTTCTAGTTTGAGATGAGAGCCATTCTCCTCCGAATGGTAAATCGTACCTATGCCAAGAGGGTTACCTCTCACATTCCAAAATCTATTTGCTAGAGGTCCTTCTCCTCCAAGTCACCTAAGAGATCTCCATTACCCATCATATGTAATGAGGCACCACTATCTAAATACCACATGCATACCATTAAAGTGTTGGCTATGGCGTAATATGAAAATGGTGCTCGAACTGTGAAGCCAATGCTTCACCTATTGCAACTGCTGTGCTCCTTTCTTGCTTGCCTTCTTTTTGTGGACAATTTTTAGCATAATGCTATGCTTGTAACAAAGGAAAACATTTGATCTTGGACATGTCTTTCTTGCCCGCTTCACCTTGGGATTTATTTCCCTTGGCATTGTTTTCCTTAATGACCAAGGCTCAATCTTCCTCGTCATTAGTCTTGGATGAGGATCCATCCTGGTATTCCGCCCCGAATTCTTCTTGTACCAAATACGACCAAAGTCGCTCCCAACTGCAACTTCTCCTCCCACGTGAGCCGCAGTCCCGATAACTATGCCAACTTCTGGGGAAGGCCTAGAAGTTCTAGGCTCACCAATTCATCATCTCCCACTATCACACCAAAACTTCCAAGCTCATATCGACATTGAGTGAACTTCACCAAGTATGTTGGTACCGTCTTGCCCTCCTTGTTATTGATTTTCCTTTGGTCATTGTTTTTCTAAAAAAGATCCATCAAGTACTTCCACATTTCATATGGGGTCTCCTTTCCATGGAGACCTTAGACAATGTGATCTTGAGCTCTAAGATCCTCCTTTCCTTGCTACCTTCTTTTACCAAGCATCAAGAAGAGCTAAGGCTGATGCCATGGGCTTGGGAATATCATTATCAATGAATTATATCAACCCGTTTTCATCCGTAACTACCTCCATTCTTTCTTTCCATGTGATAATTAGAACTTCCCTCGAGTGCATATTCCAATCTTAATCCACTAAAAGCCATTTTGATCCGCTTGTCACACCAACGAAAGTATGTACAAGTTTGAATACCGTTCATCACAAACTTAATTTCTTCTCCACTATAGTGATTTTTTTCACTCGATACCATTTAGATATTATAGAAATAATGTGTATACCAATGGATTCAATCCGATCATGTAATATATTAAAACAAGATACCGAATCCTTATACTATTTTATGGAAAATAAACAAGATCACATACAACCACACCAAGTAATAGAAAGAAGCAAATCAATCGCACAACATAGATATTTTTCCTCAAAAAATCTTTCCGTCAAAACCCCTCTATCTCTATTGTATAATGAACCAAGGAATCATGAAACAATACAATGCATGTGTGCTCACCACAACCTCATAGACTCTACCAATTTTCCCGCACCGATCCAAACAAAATCAACCAACACTTAGCCAACTTCCCCGCCCCTACTCAACCTACCTTGCTTTAGCAATCCCCGTAGGATTAAATCCATATTAATTAGGAAATTTAACCTTCCTTGAATGTGCAATGATGATGGGAAATCCTATGGTTGTATAATTGCATCTAGGAATTTTTCTAAAAATAAAACCGATAGTTAACATCCCTTTAACCTTTGTCTCAACCGGTTCTTCATTAGAATCGACGTGCATGCATATATTAATAGTAAAGCATTAGTTAATTATATATCACTACATGTGAATTAAATATCATTTAATTCACTTGACCTCTCAATCGCCACAACAACCGCCACAACTAGAAAGAATCGACTTTAACTCACTTAATTGAGTTAACCGATTTCTCATGGCATTAAACTAATACACTAGCCGCAACTTGGATTCTAAAAAAAAAAAAAAAAAAAAAAAAAAACAAATAAACACCCCACATGCCTCACCAACCACCCTCAACTTGAATTTCCATGAGCTAACCTAGGTCTATCACACTTAGTTAACTATTACAAGTTATTATGAGATATGATTACACTTATTTTCGAATTTATTTAAGGGATAAATAAATTTGACACACATTTCATCTAATTTAATTAAAAATTAATTAAATCAAAAGGCTCCATGGTAGCCATTTCTGGATACCATTTTATGGATTTTGTTTTTCGATGCCAATTTCACTATTTGTTGTTGCACATTTTATCAATTTTCTCTCAAGAAGAAATGAATCAATTTGTCCATCCGTACCTTTGGAATGTTAAGCATGCAACACATTTGAAACCCATACCTCCAACAATTGAATAAGTATAATGCATATGTCAATGTGACTCTCCCCGACTACCGAATCCTACCGCACATGTTTACTCGACTCTCTACGTTGTTGACATATGCATCCACGCACTCGCAATGATGGTAACTCTAATCCATGCCCGCATCCGACACCTATCATTCTGATTTCTATCTTTCTACATCCGACCGCATCAATATAACCCATCCTTCCCCGATACTACTTTACCGTGCCTCTATAGCCGTGTTCGATCCATGAGACACACCATCTCAATGAATCCTACCCAAATTTCTTCTGGGATTAATTTCGCACATATCCCTCACTTTCTTAGAGGTGTAGTCGCATGTACTCCTCTACACTTCTAGCTCGAAATTCCCCTCCTGTGAGGTCTCTTCTTGGGTGGAATCTTCCACTCAGCCTTCTCTCAGCCTTCTCCAATTATGGCTGCTCCACAAACTTTTGAGACCGCATATGAGGTTGCATGTTGAGAGATAGTTGCTCCCTCTCACCCACTAATTCACTAAAAAATTTCTTTTCTCCTCAAATCCTTGCATGCATCCTCAACCGAACTCGAGAGCATAGAGGTTATTAACTCTGAATTTATCTTCTTTCACCGTCCCGTGGCTATGTGTTTAAGGAAAACTTTTCTTTCTAAACATCACTTCATAACCACAGCTTCACAATACCGCTACAGAGACAAGATCTTCTTCTTTAGGCCTGGAACATACAAAACATCCGATAGTCCGAGATGAGAGCCATTCTCCTCTTAGAGGTAAATTTACCTATGACGATAGCGCGATACCTCTCATCATCTCCAAACTATATTCTTTGGCCGGAGGTCCTTCTCCTCCAAGTCACCGAAGAGATTCTATTCCCCATCATATGGAATATGCACCACCGTATAAATACCACATGAATCCCATTTCAATGCCGGCCATGCATGAAATAAGAGTAAAATCAAGTTTCTGGGCAGGAAGCCGTACGTTTCACCGACTACAACTACGGTGCTCCTTCTTGCTTGCCTTCTTCCGTGGACAATTTGTAGCATAGTGCCCATGCTTGTAATAGTGAAAACATCTTATCTTGGACATGTATTTTGCTTGCTTCGTCCTTAGGATTTTTTACTCAGCATTATTTTCCCTTGTCGAAAAGGCTCAATCTTCCTCTTCATTAGTCTTGGATGAGGATTCATCCCCGGTATTCTCGCCTAAATTTTTCTTGTACCAAAAACGACCAAAGTCGCTCCTAACTGCAACTTCTCCCTCCCATTGATAGAGTCCCTCGATAACTATGCCGCCCTCTTAGAAGGCCTAGAAGTGCTAGGCTCACCAAGTCGCTACCACCCGTTGCGCTCACATCAACACTTACAAGCTCATCTCGACATTGAGTGAACTTCGCCAAGTATGTTGGTATTGTCTCACCCTCCTTGGTTTTCCCGAGCTTTTCCTTCAGATCGCCAACTTCCTTTGGTCGTTTTTGTTCTAAAAAGATCTATCAAGGCTCTCTCCAAATTGCATATGGAGTCGCATTTCCATGGAGAACTTGCCAATGTGTTCTCAAGCTCAATTTTAACAAGATCCTCGCTTGCCCTTGCTACCTTCTTTTTCTAATCATCAAGAATAAGCGACGCCGACGTCGGGCTTGGTAATGTTATTATCAATGAATTATTTCAACTCATTGTCCCTTCAGAATTTCTCCATTATGATTTTCAATGCGATATAATTAGAACTTCTCAAGTGCATATTCCAATCTTAATCCACTTAAAGCCATCTTGATCCACTTGTCACACCAATGAAAGTATTTTGTAAGTTTGAATAATTTTCAGTAACACAAACTCAATTCTTTCTCCACTATAGTGATTTATGGCGCTTTGATACCATGTAGAAATTATACAAACAATGTATACCAATGGATTCAATTTGATCATGTAATATAATAAAACAATATACTAAATCCTTCTACAATATTTGCAAAAATAAACACGATCGCACAACTACACCAAGTAAGATAAAAATAAAATCCATCGCACAACACAGACATTTTTCTTGGGGAAATGAAAGTCAAAACTCCTCTATCTCTAGTGTATAATGAACCAAGGAATCATGAAACAATACAATGCATGTGTGCTCACCACAACCTCATACACTCTACCAATTGTCTCACACCGATACTCATAAAATTGACCAAAATTTAGCCAATTTCTTGCCCCTTCTCACCTCGCCTTGCTTGCACAATCCCTATAGGATTAAATCTCTATTAATTAGGAAATTAAACCTTCCTTGACCGTGTAATTCTCATGGGAAATCCTATGGGTGTATGTTCCGTATTTGGGTAGTTTGGTTAAAAATAAAACTGATATCTAACACTCCATTTAACCTCTATCTCAACCGGGTCTTCATCACAATCGACATGCATGCAGCTATTAATAGTAAATCATCATCACTTGACATATCACTAGTACAACAATCAGTTACAACTAGATAGACCGACTTTCTTAACTCAATTGTTAATTGATTTCTCATGCATTAAACTAATACACTAATTGCAACTTGGACTCTAAAACTAATAGAATCACTCTACATGCCTCATCAACCACCCTCAACTCTGAATTTCATGAGCTAACCGAGTCTATCACACTCATTTAAATTATTACAAGTGATTATGAGATAAGATTACAATTTATTGTACAATTTATTTAAGGGATAAATAAACTTGACACACATTTATTCTAATTTAATTAAGAAATAATTAAATCAAAAGCCTCCATGGTAGCCATTTTTGGATGCCATTTTCTGGATGTTTTTTCTGGATGCCAATTTCACTATTTCTTGTTGCAAATTTCAACACAAGGTTATTGGTGTGAGTTTTATCATAGTCCAAAGATTCTAACATTAAGCTCAAAAACAACACATGTACCTTAGAAAATCCAAAATTTATGTTCGAGCATCATTCCATAAAGAGAGAGTGTTTGATATTATATGTTCACCACATTGAATATACCAAAAATCCTATAGCTTATTCCTAGTCTAAGACCCAATAAAGAGGTCTAAAGTATGGTGTCTTCACTCAACAGATCATGCCTCAATACATGGTTGCAATAGGTATGAGTGCTAAATCGATTCGATAAATTCAATAAAGATGTCCAAAGTGTGGTGTCTTCATCAACATATCAAGCCTCAACATGGCCGCAATAGGTCCGAGTTTTAATTGATCCAAGGACTTGCTTGACAACTTCAGCTTCCGTGACTTTCGTGATGATCAAACAATTTTAACCCTAAAACAATCCTTCCTTGACCTCCTTTAACCACACTTGCCGTGGATGTACTCGAATTATCTTCAATGAATTGATGATATAAATAAAGTATTTATACTTGTATTTATAGTGATTTTTCGACTATAAATGAATGGACACATCTCATGGTGGTCACAGCTTAACTTATAGGTAGGCTTAGGTTGGCTAAGGAAATAATATGATATATAATCTTAAAATTTCGTTTTATCCTAGACTAAGGGGAGTTAGAGGGCAGGCGGGGCCTGCTTAGAAAGGGGAACAGTCCTCTATAAGATGCAGACAGAGTCATTTTAATATGATGTTCTTCAAGATGTCAAAATTAATTTTATTAATGTTTGTAAATAAATTATAATACACTGGGGTTTTTAGGATTATTCATGAATAAGGTCATTGGGACTAGGATAAGGGTTAGGAATTTTCATTAGGGCTTCAATTTTATCAAGAATCATCCATGTCACTGCGTGTAATCATCCATATCCTCATGATCTTCAATAGTTCTCATATTGACATCAATGACAATTATTGACCAACAAGCTCCCCCTTTGTAATCGATGGAAATATTCTCTATTCTTCCAAAATTTTCTCCCCCTTTTACATCAATGGAAAATGGGGTGTCCAAGCACTCCCCCTATCAGGTTTCCTCTTGTCATGTCAGTTTCCCTATCACGATGCCCACCATCGATGTGTTGTATTAGTCACATGCAAGAGCACAGACCCTTAATCTTTTGGCGAAGATATTAAAATTATTTTGTGCTAGGGGTTTTGTGAAGATATATGCAATTTGTTCCTTTGTATTGATGTATTCTAATCTAATATTTTTTTCTACAACTTGTTCTCGGAGAAAGTGGTATTTGATCGCAATATGAATTGTCTTTGAGTGCATTACTAGATTCTTCGAAGATCGTATGGCACTAGTGTTATTGCCAATAGATAATGATTGGTTGATTAGTATCGATGTTGACATATTTAAATGCTTCTTTCATACATGATATTTGTATACAACAATCTACAACAACTATATATTCACTTTCCACCGTGGAGAGAGATATAGAAGATTTTTTTAATTTTTTTTAATTTTTTTAATTTTTTTATTTTTTTTTTCGAACCAAGATACTAGAGAGTCTCCCATGAAGAATGCATTTCTCTAGCACAATTTCAATCGTCTACCATTCCAACACACCAACATCAAGTAAGTTTTCATGGTAAGAGTTGTGATTTTTGGATACCATATGCCAAAATTAGGAGTACCTTTCAAATATTGAGAATTATTTTCACAACCAACTAATGGGATTCCTTAGGAGATGATTGAAATGTTGCCACTATTCCTACTAACTTCATAATATCAAAGTCGTGAAGTAGTTGTGTATAGAAGAGATTCATATTTATTTACCCTCGTAAAGTGTTTCATCCACCGAAGGGGATTCATCATCTTTTCTAATTTGCAAGATAACACGATGTGCTCACGGAGCACATTCTTCCATCCCATATCTCTTAAGCATGTATTTAAGATATTTTTTCTTGGGATATGAACATACCTAATTTATTTCTACTTGTAGTAAAAGGAAGTAATATATCTCACCAATCATAGACATTTCAAACTCGATATATTTTTGAAAAAAAGTCTTGACTCATCTCATCATTATTATCGGAAAAAAATCAAATAATCAACGTATACAAGAGTGACTATAAATTTATCTTTGTTCATCTTCATGTAGATATTACTTCCTCGATACCCCCATTTTTAGAAGCCTTGTTGTTGTAGATAATGATCCAATATTGGCATCAAAATCTAGGAGCTTGTTTCAATCCATATAACTCCTTTTTCAACTTACATAGAGTCTTTTCCTTATGCTAGGTCAAACCCTTTTAGTTTCTCCATGTAAAATTATTCCTAGATCACCATTTAGAAATTCCGATTTCATATCCATTTCTGATAAAATTTGAACCATTTTGAACAAGAATCGCTAAAACATTCTTATATCTACTTGGACCGAGTCGCTCGGGAAAAAGTTTCTTCAAAATCAATTGCTTCAATTTGTGATCGCCTCCTTACAAACAAGCTCTGCCTTATTTCATATGATATTTCCATCTTAATTCAGTATTTTTTTGAACACCCACTTGGATCCAATTATATTTTTACCTTTTGGATGAGGCAATAAAGTTCAATGTTTCATTATTTTTTATTTGAAACATTTATTTTGCTATATCTTCCACTCCAATGAGGGTCCTTACTGGGCGTTGATAAAATTCTTTTCCGTTTTACCATGGATAGTAAGGCAACTTCATCTTTTCTTGGTGTACTTTTCATACTTCTTTTGAGTTTGTATTCCATCATCTACATTACCAATAATATGTTTTCCGTATGGTAAGTTTTGAGGAATTTGATGATGGAGTTTGAGATGGTCTTGATTTTCTTTGATCCTTTTCTTTCTTTTTGGAATCTTCTTTGAATTATTCCAAAATAGAATCTTTCCATGGAATTCAATTCCATTTTCTACAATTTCTTCATCAATGTTTACATCAATGATTTCTACTACCTTTTGTAGTCGATTGTTGTAGCATTTGTATGCTTTTTCTCCTTGTAGAATATCCAAGAAGACTCCTCTTCATAAACATAAGAATCAAACATTCCTCGGTTAGTTATCATTGATCTTCATAAATAATTTTCTTCCAAAATTATAAAATATTTTACCGAAGTAGTACCGTTGCTCCATAATTCATACAAATTCTTGTCATTATTTGGTCTTAGTTGAGCCTATTCAAGGTATACTATTGTCCGACTACTTTCCAAAACTAGGCTCGCAACTTACCATTAGAATGTTTCCTTTTCCATTTCTTGTATAGTTTTTTTTATTCTTTCTACAATTCCATTTTGTTTAGGAGATCTACCTATAGGAGAAAGCTCTCTTTTGATTCCATTTATTTTACATAAATCATCAAATTACTTTGAATTGAATTCTCCTCACCTATATGTTATAATACACTTGATTTTTTATTCTCGTTTACAGAGCTTTGAAATTATTAAAGCATTCAAAATATTTAGATTTGAATTTTATAAATAATTTCCACATCATTCTAGTATATTCATATAAAAATAGAGAAAATAATCTCTTCTCGTAGAGTCAGAGTTCGGTTGGTCCACAGTAACCGTACGTATGATCTCCAAAGGTTTTGATGTTGAGAAATCCTTAGCCTTGAAGCAAGTTCTAGTTTTCTTTCCATGTTGACATGGGCCACACACAACTTATTCCTACCTTTATATTTCGGAATGTCCCCCCACCGCACTTGTTTTGCTAATATTAACCAAGTTTTCAAAGTTTGGATGTCCTAATCGTTTGTGCCATAACCAACTTTCATCTCGTTCGACCATATAGCATTTTTCTTCTTGAATTTTACCCAAAATGTATACATTAGCAGGTGTTATTACTCCTTTTCCCAATAAGTTCTCCTCAAGAGGATTTTCTTATCTCTGCCGCTTTTAGTATTGAAGATAAGAATATGTCTCGGTCAAAAATATATCTAACACTTAGAATATTGTGTTTAGCCCTTCCACTAGTAATGCATTTTGTGCTTTTTCCCTTTCCACCGACAAGAGGAACTATCCATTTTCCGGAAATTTTAGCAAATCCACTTCCAAAGGATACATTTCCATCATTTTTTTAAAGAAGATAAAATTCTTTTGGGAACCCTGCCATGTGCCTTGAACATCCACTATCCACAAACCATTTATTTTCATCACTATATGCACATAAAGCTAGGCCACATTTATCTCAGGGTTCCTCCTTCTTCAACTCTTCCCTTTTTTGATATAAATGGACAATTTTGTGCATCATGAGCAAGAGCATTACATTTTGAGCATACTAGATCATACTTTTAGACAGAGGATCAAATGAATTGTAGGTCTTGATTTGAGCTTTTTCTTTTAACATAAGACTTGCTTTGATAATTGGTCCTATATCTTGAGCCATTATCCTTATAAGATGGCAATTCTTAGCTTGATGACTAAACTTTGACAATAGAAACAACAACCAAGAAAGATAGTTTGGATACCTATTGGGATAGATTTGAATTTATGTAAGAATTTTCTCTGAAGATAGATTTCCATTCATTCCTTGGGTTGTTGTAGGTGGACCTTTTTTCTGTGGAACGTACTCTCCTCTTTGGATGAATGCAAAGAATGTCAACATAACTTTTGAATTCTTTATTGGAATTATTTTTTGAACTTTGATAATTCTCCTTTGAAACCAAATTTAAGGCGTATCACGTTGAGGTCTTTGAGTATTAAGGATGTTATCAAGAGTTTGAGAGCTTTTTTACAACTCTTATTAACCCGATTCAACTCTTTCCAAAGACAATTTTTTAGCTTCATGTTTTTCGCACATTTCTTCTCTTTCTTTTAGTTTGTTGTTCAAGAATTCTTCCTTCATTTTTTTTTCTTCATTTCTTACTTGAGCAGTGTCAACCTTCTTCCTTAATTCTCATTTTCTTCAATGGCACTCATTAGTAATTCATCCAGCATTTCTCCATCTTCTTTTTAGAATCATCATCATTTGTAAATTCCATGAACAACATTTCCATCGTCTCCAAGATAGTCATGTTCTTCGTCATACTCATAATTATCCATTTTGAGTAGAAAGGTATTTTTAGTTGATTTTTTCTTTGTAATCAAGAATTATTCTTCATCGAAGCCATCTTATCTGACACTTTCTTCTTAAACATCCTCTTTTTATATTCGTCTTCATCATTTCAATCATGTTTATAAGGAAAGTTTGCAACATAATGTCCTATTATTTCACACTTAAAGAAACATGAGAGGGTACTTACCTTTGAGCTTGAACACTTTGCTTAGTTTCCTTATAAATTTTTCTAGTTATGTTTTATCCTAATCATCACTACTATAATTTCAAATTTTCCCTTTCTCGATGATTCTTGAAGCCTCGAATGCAACATCCTTGGAGTTTGGGATTCCTTTTCTCATTTCATATGCAATGAGAATCCCATGAAGTTCGTCCATATTTAGAGTATCCAAGTATTTTATTTCTTTTATGGCATTTACTTTGGAATCAAAATGTTCCACATGTGATCTCAATTTTTTTTTGGAAAACTATACTTTCTTCAATGTTTTCACCTAGACCCTTGAGTGAGTTGACAACTTCATCCAAGCAGAGGAAAAAGGTTGCAATATCTTCTTCGTCATCCATCTTAATATTCTCAAATTGTCTTCTATGAGTTTGGAGTGTTTCCTTCGTGATCTTGGAGTCTCCATCATAGATAACAATCTTGTCCCACATTTCCTCGGTAGAACTTGTAGCTCATCACTTTTGTAAATTCTCAATAAAAAATTCCACTTGTTATGGAATTTAGTGCTTCGAGTTTGATATATTAAGTTTTCCATCCTAATCTGTTGGAGGAGTATGGAACTTTATATCCATGCAAAACTAATTTCCATACTTGTGTCCAAGATACACAATAGAATGTCATTCTATGCTCCCAAAACCAAAGTTTGTTCCATAAAATTGGGGGATTTTTCCTAATCCTCATTCTTCATTTTGACTTAAGAATCCTTCTTCTGATGTTAGGTTGATTATGAAGAAGTTTGCCTCTCGATACCAATTGTTGGAAATATTGAGATGGGGGTGAATTAATATTTCTTCAATTGTTATGTTTACTAATTAATATTATTCACAATTATAATCATAAAATAAATAATAATAATTTTATTAGGAACAAGTGAAGACACTAATCCCTGCTAATCCACCCCTCCCGGTAGATAGAGGGCTCCAACTTACTCTGTGCTCCACCAATTTTTGAGGCTCCAACCTCTATGGCCTATGTTGGGGTTCCCGTGTTTTGGCCAGATTGGCAAGACCAAAAGACGAGACAACATCGAACCACTCGTACCTTAGATCTGGTGCCCTCCTAGGTCCGCAGAGGGACCTCTCTATAAAAGTCAAAGGTATATGTCTTTGAAGCTCGCATTCAAGATGTTAGGCTAGTTATATGCACAAATGGTTTGTTGGTTTGATTGTAAGTTTTGGTTGTCAAACGAAGGAAGAGTTCGCATGAGACAAGGCCGGGCAAAGTGGAATTTAGACCAAGGGAAAATGACTCGTAGAATACCAAGTCCATTGGGCAATGGAGTCAAGAAAGGATTTTACTTGCTAATCAACATGCAAGCCAATTGGGCTAGTAATCTAAAGCCTTGGATCCTAAAATGATAGGGTAGCCCGAGACATTAAGGACCTAGTGAAAGAAGGAGAACCATCCACTCATCTATAGATCGTGCTGCAGGTCATTTAACTCTCTAGACCTACTTGGACACAACTTAGGCAGCACAAGGAGCTGTGAAAGGCTTAATTGAATGAAAGATCCTAGTGAGTGCGTACATAGGGTTCTAGACTCTCCAAGAGCCCCTAACTCATCCAACTAACCTCACAAGAACATCTAAAAATGTGATTCAATTAATTCAAAAGATCACCTAGTAGGCAATAACATCCACTACACCGGTTAAATCAATTTAAATCAATCTTTAGATACAATACATTAGCAGAAAACATTTAAAGCAAGGAGAGTAGAAGTATAGGGTACCTATCAAGGTAAATCCTATGCTCGCATTTTTGATGCAGTTTTAAGAACTAAATGAAAATGAATTAACACAGTAGATAAAAAAACATCACCGTGTACTTTAGATCAAAGATCCAAATGTGATTGTCATATTAAAAACAACACCAATCAAGTACAACATAGCTTACAACTTGATATTCACTTTGATGAATCTTCCTTACCTATATTACAAATTACATAGAGAACTTGTCTCAAGAGAAACAACAATACACCGATAACCGATCAACAACCTTTACAATATTTTCTCATGAGTTTTATAGTTGAAGAGAAGTAGAAGAGGTAGGTGAAAAACCAATGCGCATTAAAACTGAGAAAAGAAAGAGTCGAAACCCATTCTTCCTTTAAATCTATGCATTCATTTCTTGAGATGTCTTGGACCAAAGAATGAATCTCTTCGCCTTCCGTTTACTTCGGTCCGCTCTTGATGTACTTTCGTCTCGCAAGACTTCCGTGGTACCCCTTCCGGTAACTTAAACAAAAAGTAAAATCACAATGCTTGGGTCTCCATACCGTGAAAAATGCTTCGATAGCACAAGACCTGGCCGTAGGGGAGAGAAATTTGCTTGGACCCAATGTATACTAAAATCATGATGTGTAAAATATGCTCGTGTCCTAGAAGAAAATTTCGCTGATTTGAACCCCGATTACATTGTTTTCTCGCGCATCGATCGCCTATGATCTTAGGATCTCGATCTCGGTACCGCCTTTAGAACTTCGGATTAAGGCTTAAAATCTTCGACATTAAACGTTGAAAAACTCGATCACCGTCTCGTATTTCTCTCGCTTCATAAATGTCTCAACTCGCAAAATTGGGTTTTAATGGCGCCCGGATAGGTTTTCCACGGAGATCGAACTATCCTTGACAATATTTATGCCACCGCTACCTTCTCAGCATTCCCATTGTAGTACCGGGCCCGAAATTCTAACTTTCTCTCAGGCAAAGACT
The DNA here is from genome assembly GCA_034641835.2 of Pinus albicaulis. Lineage (NCBI taxonomy): Eukaryota > Viridiplantae > Streptophyta > Pinopsida > Pinales > Pinaceae > Pinus > Pinus albicaulis. The sequence continues at coordinate 1,209,716,966 of CM076582.1, forward strand.
ACCATTGGCGTTAGCATACGACCATGGCAGCTTTCCCACCGCTGTAACCCCGTAAAACACCAAACTCGCTGCTACGTACATGTACAAGAGGTGGTGGATGCAACGAGAATGACGCAGAATGGCCATACGATGGGCATGGACGGAATGCCGATCGCGAGGTAATAATGGAGGAAAACATGTCACAAAGGGGAGAATGCATGGGAGAAATATTGAGGTAGACGTTTAACGTAAAAATATTTAGTTTTCAACTTTTGGAATGGATATATATGGATAGACGAATGTGTGGTGATACAAGTGGATGATGACGGGCGGGACTCGGGCAATATTCAATGGTGGAGAAACCGATATGGACCGTCGCATCTCAAAGGAGATCACGCGAGTGCAGCCGAGGGCAGCGAATGGTGGCCGGGTGGCACGGCGGACCATGGGCTAAAATGTGTGCACCCCATGAGCGACACCGTTGGATGAGGCACCCCGCATCGGATGGCTGGAAAGAATATCGCCGTGTATCCCGTGCCAAACGTTAACGTGTGATGAGTGCGTGTTTTAACCGTACACGTGGACACGTGGTAGGCGATGACCGGAATCGTCGGGCAATAGGTGAATACCACCCACCGCCCAAAGGCAAGGGCGGGATACCACCCCACAGCAAAAGCGCATTGGCGGGGACCACAGGGGCAGGTACTCCGACCATCGATCTCGCGGGAAATGAGTCGTTAAGATGCGATGATCGGCGATGAAAGGTTTAACGATGGTGGTCGTGGGGGTGGAGATTTCCGTTCATTCCGTAACGATCAATCTGCTGATGTCGCCCGACACGTATTAGAGACAAGCGCTCGGGGTCGGGGCGATGGTTTTGGCGTCCGGATCACATGGAGAAGAGGCGGGCCTCCAGGGAAAGGGGCTAGGCCTATTATAATGTTTAAAATGGGTTTTTGAACCTTAGTGCACTTTGGAGGCCAAAATAAAGGTAACGATAGAGGAAAAGAGGGAAAATAAAACCAAATGAGGGGTGGGGTAGGATTCGAAGGGGGTTTTGGGAGGCTTTAGAGGGCACGAGGAAAATGGACAAGGGGAAAAAAGGGGTTAAACGTGGTATTTGCAGTGGGTATAAGGGGTAGCAAGAGGCCTTTCGAGAAATGAATCACCAGTAGGGAATTTATATTAGGTATGACAAAGAGACTTCAAGGATGATGGGTTTTCTGTGGGAAAGGCATTCTGAAGGTTTAAAACAATCTAGCCCCCAACTTGCTTGTCAAGAATTTCATAGGGGGGCTAATGAAGGGTTCCACATGGGGATGATCTCTTCTTAAAGGAGGCAAGAATCCGTAAATGATCTTTGGAGTAGGCCGTACCGCTCGCTTGGCACATCCCTTTCTTTCTTTCTTTGATTTTCGGTACCGCCACAATATGTTAGATACATTAATCGCGTGTAAACATTTTTCCCAACCAATCTACCTACCCAAGCTACACCCTAACATTCTCCCTTTGGGTGCATTTGAACTAGCATCTCATACATTATTTATTTTTTAAAACAAGAAAACAAACCTATTCTAAGTCTACCCTTATTGCTCCGTTGAGACCAGATTAGGACCGTTGGTCTCATGTGATTCTCTTCTTACCTAATCTACTACCGGGATTAAACTCATTCAACAAAGTTTCACCTACATTCTAAGAAAGAAATTGAAAACAACCAAGCCAGATTGACTGCCTCGACTTTGCCGGACCATGGTACAAAGACATTGCTCATGGACAAAAACTTGCTAAAAAATTGCAACAAAACTTTGTAGGCTTGAAATCGCAAATCCGAAGCATCCTTCTTCTTTGTGACCTTGCGTTTTGAGCTTGTTAGAGTCACTTCCTTTTTCTTTATTTTAGCTCGGTTTTGAGCATGTTAGAGTTGATTCTTTTCTTTTCTTTTCCGGTCCGCATTTTGAGCATGTTAGGGACCACCGTCATTACTTTTTAGAGACAATCTTTGCACTTTCCGCAGGTTCATGTTTTCGAGCATTTAACCTCTTTCTCTTTTTTTTTTTTTTTTTTTTTTTTTTTTTGAAACAAACACTCCCATGGTATGTACAATGATATGGAAACCGGAAACTAAAACTTAGCAAAAGTAATGTTTCGAGCATCTCATTGACAGACCCCCAAAAAATGTACTGTACCATCTAGTTCTTATAAGAAAAATGGTCAGTGGACCTACATGGAAGCCATGATATATGGGCTCACAAGCAACCGTCAAACTTGTCGTGTTTTCCTTTGTCCCTTCTCCTTGAGTCCCATTTTAGAACCTTTGTCTCCAATTTTAAAATTTGAAGCTTTGGTTCTCTTGTCAAACAATCTCTTTACAAGTGTTTTCCTACTTTGATAGCTCTGTTGTAAACCTCTCCCTTGTTTTCCGGAGATGAATTGTTTCATTTATCCTTTCTCACAATACCGTTCTCTTCTCGTTTGAGTCTCTCGGGACAAGCTTAATCACCGGCACCCAAGGCCGGGTAGGAAAAATTGCTTCTATTCCATAGACGAGTCACAGGGACATGCCAATGGATTCTTTGCTGTGAGCCTCACGCTCCACAAAGCATGTACCGCCCTTCTTATGCCGTGACCTTTGTTCTCTTTCTCGCAACTTTTTGATGATGGTCACTGTGCTTTTGCTCCGATGATTCAGCTAAGCCATTACCTTGGAGGTAATAGGCCATTGAATGGCCAAGCCCCATTCTATACCTCGTGACAAAAGAGGATCTATTTTTCTAGATCCGAAAGCAAAACAGCATTGCTGATTATTTTCCTTGGATAGCCAAACCGAGAAAGGATGAAATCTTCTAGGAACCCAATGATGCATTAACCGTAAGGCATTCCTAGTGGGTATGGATTCTATCCATTTAGTAAAGTAACTGTGGCAATTAAGATCTATTTGTGTTGCCCGTAATAGTTGCAGTGAATTTCTCCAATAAAGTCTAGGCCCCATTGCATGAAGTAATCTTCCATGTTGATGGGTTGTAAAGGGAGGGGGAGGAGCTTTTCTCCGCCTTCAAAGATTTGGCATTTATGACAAAGAAGTCACCATTTTATGGACATCATTGAAGAGTGTGGGGCCAACAATAGCCACTTCCTTGAGTATTTGTTTGCAAAGTGGCTTCAACCTGTGTGGCCTCCACACTCCCTCAAGACATGGAATTCTTGTTAATTCTTTCACTTCAAAGTTCGTGCAATCATTTTAGCAATAGGCCATTTGGATTTTTCCAATATAAATTTTTATTCAATGTAGTAATTTTTTGGCTTTTAGTTTTAACTGGCCTTAGTTTTGGACACATTTCTCGAGGGGCATCGAGATTGGTGAGCACATAAAGGATGTCGTGAGTACCAAGGATAGTTTTGAAACTTCTCCTCAACAAGTTGGGATTGGGTAACCCTTCCCGCTCATCTAAGGCATTTACCATGTTTATGTCGAGGGCCCGTAAATTAGATTGGGCCATTAATTGGGCTAGGCCTTGGCCTTTGACAAGTTTGGTGGGTTTTATCTCAAGGTCATATTCTAAAATTGTAGCAATCCATTTCTTCTCATCAGATCTTGGGACAAGATATCTTTAACCACTATATTAGGCACATAGGCTATGGTGTGAGAATGCAATATGCACACCCTGTAAGATTTTAAGGCCTTTACCAAGGCATAGGCCTCCGTTTTCCATAATTTTGTACTTCAAGGGTGCATCTCTTAAGACCTTGCCGAAAAAGGCAATTGGTCGTTCATTATCCTTCGAATTTTTCAGAAGGACCGTGCCTACTATGTTCCTGAGGCACGAAAGACTGCAGAAGTCTTTCGAGAAATTTGGGCTAATTTTGAGAATGCAAGAAGATGATGGAGCTATGAAAATGAAGTCGCTTCACCAAGCAGGTCTACAGCGACCTGCGCAAAATCTATTTTTAGACTATGTCTATTTTTAGACATATGGAGCATGGTTCGGGGATTCCGCCTTTGAGATTCTTGGAGCATTACGTCATGTTGGTAAAAATATATGAGATCATTTTAGGTCGAAGAGGTCAAGGCTATTTTTAGACCGCTCTCCTAAAATATAGTCAAATATTATTTACCCTTAATAATATTTAGACTATAAACAACAACATTTCTCTTGGAGCACTTTGGCCGAGCTGCGAAGTGGCTCATGCATCCTACAGAGGAATCACGTGGTTCCCAAGGGTTTGATGGCATCATGCATGTTTGACTTCGCTTAGAACTTCAAAGGACAAAGTTTGGTGTGATTTAATGAGATAGATAGTGGAGTTGTGTTCTGTTTATTTTAGTTGAACTAGTTGAGATTAGTTTAACTAGCTAATCAATTAGTTATGAGGAGTGAATTAAATATTATTTAATTAATTAATTAGTAACTCATTATTCAACTCAAGAACACATCACCACCATGCTGCATGATCGGGCCCGAAGAAGACCAAAGGAAAGAGGTAGATGAAAGGGTGAGTTAGCTATCGGGCTTGTGACTACACGCGCAATTGCAAATACGTATAGGTGGAGTGGTTTTCCATGAAGATTGCACAAGCTCAGCCGGTGGTTTATCTATATAAAGAGGCCATCCCATAGCATTGAAACAAGCAATAGAGGCAAGGCAATTATGTGAGTTTTGAACCGCAACTCCGTTCAAAATCGAGCTAGATTGTGTGTGTCTCATGAGATAGTATTGAGTACTTGTGAGGAGTATTGTACCGAGTTGTTACATGATTTCTCCATTATAATATACGCAATAGCTGCGGGGTTTTCAGCTATAAGCTTTCCCCATACATATTGTGTTAATGTGTATGATGATTTGATGTGTTATCGCTTGATTTTATTTCCGCATGTGATGATCCGAGTTGAGTTGAGTGGAAGAGATTATGTGTTGTGTATGAAGTTCAAATAGTATGTGACTAGGATAGTCTCTGTGGATAATTAATCATTATTAAGCAAATTTCTACACTAATCGCATTTATGAGCTTGAGTGAGTGCAAGTTTTATCGACTCAAAATATTTCTTTGCCTCGACAACTCCATTTGATTCCTAAACCTTTCTTCAACATGTCGCTCATTCTCCCAAGGTGTTCAAATTAGATTGGGAATAAATCTCCCGAGGAAATTTATCTTCCCAATGAAGGACTATAATTATTCGATGTCTTTCGTGAGATTTGTAGTATTCCCTCAATCAGGTCTATCCTCGATTCCTTTTTCGCATATAATTTGGCCAAGAAGCTTGCCTTCTTGTAGCCAAAACACATGCCTTTCTTAGGATTCAGGACAAAACAAACCTTCTACATTTTTCAAAAATTTCCTCGTATGTTTTAGGGTGTTCCTCTTTAGTTTTAGAATAGATCGTTAAGTCATCCAAGTATATAACAATGAAGTGTCCTATCCCAACTGGAAAGCTATGTCCACGTTTCTCTTTGGAAGGTGGCCCCAACGTTCATCACCCAAAGGGCATCTTCACATACATAAATGTACCCCTGAGTGGTAAATGCTGTTTTGAGCCGATCTTCTCCGGGGAGGACTAGGACTTGATTATATCCTAAACAACCATCTAACAATGAAATCCTCTTAGAGCCTACTACCTCTGGGGAGAGATGTTCCATTCTTGGCAAAAAAAGATAGTTGTTCTTTTTTGAGTGAGGCTCTATTAAGATTCCATGTCTATGCATAACCTAATCTCCCTTGTTTTCTTTCTCACAAACTTCATCAGCTGGATACCCAATCGAAAACCTCATAGGGACTATTATGCCTCGCTTTCCATACATCTTCTTAATCTCTTTTTCAACCAAGTACAATTGTTTTGGGATTAATTCTACGGAGTTTTTGTCTAAAGGGCTTCGATTTTCTTTCAAGGGTATTTTAGGCCGAATGATGTTTGTGTCGTAAGCCGTTAAGTCTTTATAACTCCAAGCAAACACATCAATGAATTCCTTGAATAGGTCAATGTATTTCTTCTTCATGTTTACAGTAATGACTGTGTCACTAATCATTTTGGGTTTATCTTCGTGCCTACGTTGCATTCTTCAACATCAAAGTCCGCATGTTCTATAAAGGATTTTCGTTACATCATCAAATTCAAAAGGTCCTCTAAGGGTGCTAGCCTGGCATATTCTTGTCCTTGGCCTCGCAAGACTTCCATTTCCTCACGGTCCGCGTTTTCACATTTTATGGTTGAATTTCCACTTTCTTCGCTAGGGTATTTATTTCTATGTTACGGTGGGGGATTCTTCGTCGCAGGACTCCTCACCAAGGCAACTATCTCTCGTATTTAGAGTCCGAATCCTAAAATTCAAACTCATTTCTGCGTGTCAAAGAAATCCTCGATCCGTTTATCACCTTCAAAGACCCGCCAATATTTTTCATTATCCGGCAATCGTTATGTCCGAATTTGGACCGAATGATAACCGTTGGCCGACCGGGGTCATAGGATATGAACTAGCTATGCCAATCCGTCTGCAATGACGTTTTGACTCCTAGGGACAAACACCGCATCATATTCTATAAAGGTTTTCAATAAATCCATTGCGTCATTCCCTGTATGTTCTAAGCCCTCGGGGTGTTTCGCGTGTATTCACCATTTACTCGTTTTATGTTCAACTTTTTGAGTCCCCTCATATGCCTATCCCACGGCCCTAATTTTTCAATGCATTTAGCCAAGGATGAGAGCCTCATATTCTCGCAATATTATTTGTACATTTGAAATGCAAATTTCATTAAAGATGGCTCTCTCGCGTAGTTACTTATATATTACATAACCACACCCCTCCCGCTTCTCCAAAGATTTTTCCTAGCACAGGATGCATCAAAATTCATTTCCCATAGGGGTTCGCCATTATGTTGCGTTGTTGTGGGGTCCGTACCGGGTTGTGAATTGTTTTGTGGTTCATTATGGGTGTGAAGATCAGTGGAGGTGACCACTTTGTCGTTTGCTTTCTCGTTTCTAGTCTACTTAAAGTGTCATTTTTAGCATTCTTCCCATGGTTTTCTACATCATTTTCCTCTAAGTCCAGGGTAGCCATTATGTTAAAGTCCACGAACTCGTGTCATCGTATGTATCTCCGTTATCCTAAGGTCGGTTCTCCTAAAGATTGGTCGTTGTAAAGGATGAAAGAGTCCTACACAGATTCCGTATGTATAGAGTATAATGGTGAGTTTTCAAAGCTTCTGTGGCCACCGACCAGAATTTCATTGAGCCTCTCTATATAGTCTTTCGTTGGCCAAAGATAGGATAGGTGGCATATGAGCCATCCATTTGCATTGTGCCTTGGCAAATTTTGGCTCCCCATGATCTAGATAATATGCCATACTTGGGTAAGTAATATCCGCCACCACAACATCCATGACCATACATTTTACAGAATTTGGTGAGATTCACACACAAGTCTTCGATCAAAGTTTCAGGCATTTTACTCACCTGAGTCAAATGAGTATAGATCTTTATAGTAATCTGGTTATCTCTAGAAGCTAGATTTTCCATCACTACCTTAGTATTAAATTGTGTGATGCTCTAGAGTCATGGGATGGAATTATGGAGGATCTTGTCATGAATGTTGAGATTAATATAAAAATGTGGAACTACCCCTCTCGAAACTTTCTCAATCTTAGGCCCAAATAGGAGCGCCTAAGCTATCATCACTAGATTACGCATCACTAACTTCCCCTAGGTTCAATAAGCGAAATTCTGGCCTTTAAAGACCTTGAGTGGCCAGCTCGTAAAGCGGAACATAGATTTTAATTTTTTTTTGCAATCTCACTTTCCAAATTGAAAGTGGACCGACTTTCTTTGGAATGATCAACTCCGTTTTGTTACTATTGTCTTTAGTGGCCGAATCCGTTTGTAATTTCTCACTATGTACATGGTTAGGAACTATTTTATCAGAGCACTAACCGCAAAGGGTTAGTGCTTAGTGTTGGATTTTGTTTTAAATATTTTTTGTTGTCCTTTTCTTTATTTTTCTCGTAACTCTTACCGTCGATTTGTTACTTTCAAAGAATTACTAAAGTCTGACATGTCTTTTCTTGATATGATCTCGGAGCTTTGGGTTTGGAAACGTCTTGGCTTCTTCTTTTTTCTTTCAAGTTCATATTGTTCCATGACTTGCACAATAGCATTCTCAAACTCAAGTCCGTATTCCTCGCATTCTAATCTTTCTTCGTCTCAAAATGATAGTGAGGGGTCGATCTTCCTCTAACCAAAATTATGATTGAGTCCTCTCGTTTCAAACATGTTTATTGCATTCTATCAGACTTTCATATTCCTCATCCTCATCAAGAAATTTTTAAATGTGAGAATCACTTGTTGATCCGATTCTTTTTTCCGTTGGGAGTGTTGTTGTTTCTTCTAAAGTTTATTCTGGCTTTGGTTTCTATTTTGGTTACCCACCGTGACAACCATATTTTCCATCATTTGTTGTAGAATTTCCACATTTTTAGATAGTCTATCATAATTTGGATCTGATGTGGAGGTTGTATTATCATCTCTATATGTTACCCTTTTCAGCTCTGATCTTGCTCTTTTTTTCTCAATCAAATTTTCCCTCACACTAATTAAGCCCTTTGCAGTATCTTCCAAAGACAGAGCAATATTTCTCTCCTCAATTGGTAGGCCAGTACGCATCAAAGCCTTTAGGTATTTGTTAGAGCCATACCTGGGGGAGGTTTCATGTGGAGGAAGTGCATTGTAAATGCCGTTGAATCTAGAGTAATCATGGAAAATTTCTCCTACATTTCTTTTGATGTTCATGTATTCGCTAGGAGTTGGCGAGGGTTTTCCTAACTTCCCATTTGTTGATGAAAGTCCGATATAAAACCAGAAGACTTTGATACTACTGTGGAGGTTTGTTTTTAAACCATTTCTTCACATTCCCTCCTAAGCTTTGGGCAAAGATTCTCATTTGATCAAGCTTGACCATCAATCTCCATATAGTCAAAAGAGTCTTCCATTTTATCTACATGTTGTTGAGTTGTGATGGATTCTTTGGCAAAGAAGTGTGGTAGGATCTTTGATTGATAATCATTCGATAGGGGGTACTAGAGGTCAGTAACACTAGGGTGCATACCAAGCCGCCATTATGATGTTTTGATGAGGTAAAGGGTTAATTTGAGCGCCGGTATATGGATGACAGGGATTCTAGGACTAGTTAAGTTTGTTGAGCAAGACATAGGCTGGGAGAGCCCCAAGTTTTGAACAAAGTGACAATCGAGAGTTGTAGATGGGGGAGTTTCTCTATCCATAGTGTGTACCGCTAGGTGTGTTGAATCAGAGGCTCGAGTTCGGCTAATCTAGATCACCTAATGACCTAGCTCTAGGTAGTCTATGAGGTAAGTCTAGGTCAAGATGAAAATGTGATAGAGCCGTAAGGTCTTCGTGCAAAAAATTAGCCTTGTGATAAGGACCGGAAATATCTCCTAGGGCGTAGGTACTTTCGAAGATGCGTTCTCGTGGTTATCACCACGGTGGGGGCTTGGTTAGGTAAGCTCTTTGTATAAATGTTCCTTGAAGCCAGAATGTTATCTTCCAAATGAGGGAGCTTAACCTCGCTCATTGTTTATCGTGGCTACTGTTGTTATAGGGTCGGGTCTCAAAGGAGTCTTATTTGAAACTAAAACAACGCGTAGTGCTCATCGATCACTCGAAGGAGTCTTTTGATCTTCGGGTAGCTATGGAGTCGCCAGTGGAAGTTTTAGGATGCTTTTTAGGGTGTACACTATCCACCACAATGTCGGTGTAAACGGCTCCTTTCAAGAATAACCTCAAAACACAACAAACTCCAACCGCAGATTGATCGGGAGGGCATTTACTGTGATATGTCACCTCCGAAGAGGGTGAGATCCGATACAATCGTCTTTTTCTAGACTCTCGTCTAAGAGTGTAAGAGAACACAATAAATGATATATAGGTTATTCAAGAATAGGAGTGACTTGCTTTCCAACCCTAACTAGAGTTTGAAGGGCTTCTAAGGTTTCGTGATGTAGAGTGGAAAATGCCAGAATGTCCCTGAGTCACCATTATGTTGGGGTTCTCCGTTTTTGGCCATTGGCAAGACCAAAAGACGAGACAACACTCTAACCACTTTCACACCTTAGGATCTAGCCCTAGGTCCAGAGAGGGATCTCTCTATAAAAGTCAAAGGTATATGTCTTTGAAGCTCATATTCAAGATGTTAGGCTAGTTATATGCACAGGGTTTGTTGGTTTGATTGTAAGTTTTGGTTGCTATAGAATCAAAGATGAAGAGTTCAAGATGAGACAAGGTTGGGCAAAGTGGAATTTAGACCAAGGAAAACAACTCGCAGAATACCAAGTCCATTGGGCAATGGAGTTAAGAAAGGATTTGGCATTTGCTAATCAACATGCAAGCTTTCAATTGTATTAGTCATCTAAAGCCTTGGATCCTAAAATGATAGGGTAGCCCGAGACATTAAGTGATTGAAAGTGAAAGAAGGAGAACCATCCAATTCCGTCTTCTATAGATCAGGTCGTAGGTCATTTAACTCCGTACTTGCTCGACACAATCGCAGGCAAAGAAGGAACTTAGAAAGGCTTAATTGGAATGGGAAAGATCCTATGAGGCAGACATGTACACTTGTGACCTCCCGTTGTTCTCAAATCATCCAACTAAATCATAAGAATATCTAAAAATAGATTCAATTAATTCATACATATATTAGTAGGTACAATACTCACTACACCGGTTAAATCAATTTAAATCAATCTTTAGAGAATATTATAAAAACATTTATGTAAGAGACAGACATAGGTAACTATCAAGGGTAAATCCTATACCATATTTCTCTGATGCAAGCTAGAACTAAATGAAAGAATTAATTACGCGTAGATAGAAAACATCACCACAACTTTAGATCAGATCCAGAGAAATGTGCTTGTCATATTGGCAACAATACTCAATACACAACATAGCTAAGAAGCAAGAGATTCAACCGATGAATCTTCCTCTTAAATAATCTTACAAATTACACAGAGAACTTGTCTCAAGAGAAAATGTACCGCAACACAATGATAACCGATCAAAACCTCACAATATTTTCTCATGAGTTTTATAGTTGAAGAGAAGGAGGTAGTGAAAACAATGCAGCTAAACTTAAAAATAAAGAGGCCGAAACCCATTCCGCCGTTAAATCTCGCATTCATTTTTGAGATGTCTTAGATGGAAGAATGAATCTCTTTCGGCTTCTCCACACTTCATTCTACTTCTTGATGTACTTTGGTCTCATAGGATTTGCAGGTAGCATTCTCCTAACTTAAACAAAAAGTAAAATCACAATGCTTCGGGGTCTCCATACATCGTGAAACAAATGCTTTCCGATAGCATAAGATCGTTCGTAGGGGAGAGAACTTGCTTAATCTAATGCATCAAGCCATGATGTGTATTGTGTCCACAAGTCCGTGAAGAAACATTCTGCTAATTTGAAACCCTAATTACATTTTTTCTCGCGCTCGATCGCCCGTGTGATCCTCGGGATCCTCGATTCGGCACTCTACCTTTAAAACCTGGATTAAGGCTTAAAATCTTCAGCATCGTTAACGTTGAAAACCTTGATCAACAATCCGTATTTCGCCACTTCATAATGTCTCAACTCAGGAACGGGGTTTTAATGGCGCCTGGACAGTTTTCCGTGGAGATTGAACTATCCCCGGATAACATTTATCGCTACCTTCCTGCATTCCCATTGTAGTGCACCAAATGGAACTTTAACTTTCTTTTTGCATTGCGTCATTACAGCAGTACATACGAACCATGGTGGGGCTTCCCTATCGCTAAACCGTAAAACACTAAACTTGCCGTACGTACATGTACACAGGTGGTGGATGGCCGGAACACGAACAACATATGGCGGCATGGACGAGAATGTCAGACTGCGAAGGTAATAATGGAGGAAAACATGTCACAGCGGGGAGAATGCATGGGAGAACGTTGAGGTAGATGTTTAACACAAAAATATTTATTTTTTGACTTCGAAATGTATATATGGACTGAAGGAGCGAATGCAGTGATACAAGTGGACAGATGACGGGCAGACCGCAATATTCAATGGTGGGGAAATCACAGGACCGCTGCATCTCACAGACTCATTGTTTAGCACGATGGCGATGAATGGTGGGCCAGGGACATGGTGTTGACCAAGGGCTAAATGCATACAACTTGGCGCGAGCAACACCAACCGTTGGATGAGGCACCCTGCATCGTACTACTGCGTTAGTTTATCGTCGCGCATCCCGTGTCGAACGTTAATGTGCTGCAGTGAGCGGGTGCCTTGGGAATCGCACAGCCAGGGACACGCGGTGCGATGAGTGGAATCACCGGGGTAATGGGCGACATTACCACCCGCCCCCCCAAAGGCGGGATGGACACCACCGATTTTCGAGCAGCGCGTTGGTGGGACCGTTTGCTGTGGGCGGGTATTCGGACCGTCGATCCGGCGGGAAATGAGCGGTTAAGATGCGATGATCGGCGACAACCGAAGCCTACTGTGCTGGTGGCCGGGGGTGGTGATCACCGTTCAGCCTCGCAATGATCAATGGGGCCAGACGTTATGCCCGATACAGAGATGGCGACTCGGGGCCGCGATGGTTCGGCGCCCAGATCACATGGATGAAGAGGTGCGGAGTTTAGTGGAAGGATAGGCCGGCCACGTTTAAATGGGTTTTAAACCTTAGCACTTTGGAGGCCAAATAAAGGTAACGACAGAGCAAGAGGGAAAATAAACCAAATGAGGGGTGCGGCAGGGATCTAAAGGGGGTTTTTGGGAGGCTTTAGAGGGCAAGAGGGGAAATATATGTGGCATAAGAATGGGTGGTATTTGTAGTATAAGGGTAGTAGCAGGGCCTTGAGAAACAAACCCAATGAGGGAATTTATATTAGGCATAGTACAAAGAGATTTTCAAGATGATGGGCTTTGTGAAAGGCATTTCTTGAAGGTTTAAAACAATCTAGCCCCTGTACTTGTCAAGTCAAGAATTCCTCATAGGGGGGCTAATATCTCAAACCTATATTGATCAAGGCCCAAAATTTTTAGAGGCTCCAATCCCCTGGGCCACAACCCTTCAATTTTGTAACAAATATAATGAATACGTGACTTACATCAATTTCTTCTGACAAGTTTGTACTGCATTTCCAATTTTTCCATCGAAAGTATTATCTTCTCCCATGCTTAATAGTTTATTGTCCAAACCAAAAATGGTCTACTACCTATAGACTCAAGTTCTCAACTTGTACAAGCCTCCATATGTCACTTAAAGTTTATTGTTTACTATTAATGCCTCCATTAGCATCAGCCCTCCATGCTTGTATCTCTAATCCGCTACGTATCAGCCTTATATGAATTTGGAAGAAATGCACTAGCTAATCTTTCCACATTCTCCACTATCTTTATTACTATTATACTTATTGGCAGGTAATTTTGAGCCGATATTGGACAAATTCCACAAGACCAAGCTTTAAAAGCTAGACCTACACCTGAAGGGTAGGGGTCAAGGTCCGAGTTACCTTAGCTACCAAAAAAAAAAAGTCCTTAGATAACACAGTACTTTAGCAAACCCAAAAGTTCTTTATATTATTCCATAAGAGATAGCTCGAGATTAGACGTTCACCATAGTAAATATAGTGCAATACTATAGCTATTCCCCTGGGTCACCGACATCGCAATGTTATGTTTGGGCATGATGTCTTCACTCAATAAATAAAGCCTCAATACAGTTTTACAAATAAAAGGATTATTAATCGATTTCAGAGACTTCTTACAAAGGTCATATATGGTGTATTTCATCGCCTGCATCAAGCTTCAACATAGGGATACAATAGGTCTTAGTGTTAACTGATCCGAGGACTTGTTCTTAAAAAATTGGGCTTTATTTCTGTGACGCATCAAACATTTTTTAGTTTTAAGCAATCCTTCTTCCTTAGCCTCCTTTAGTTTACGAGGTGGTGAACTACACTTTCTATCATTTACCGAAATTATCTCACCTAATTGATGACAGAAATGAATTAGCCATACATACTAGTAGCAGCTTTTCTGTCCATAAACGAAGGGACATGTCTCATGTGGTAAAAATCCCATCAGATAGTGCAGGCTTAGGTTAGCTGTGGGAAATAATATGATATATCATCTTAAAACCTATTTTCCTAGAATAAGGGAGTTAGAGGCAGAGTGAGGGCTCATTGCTAAAAGGGAAAGGAGTCCTCTATAAGTTGGTGAAGGAGTCGTTGTAGTATGATGTCTTCAGATGTTAAAAAATAATTTTCTTTTATGTCCTGTCACAATATTAGTAAGACATACCCAGGTTTTTGTAGCATCTTCAAGTACATAAGGTCATTGGAATTAGGATGTATGTTGTAACCTTCATTAAAATTCCAAGTGTGGCCTCCACCAATAATCCATGTCATTAAGTGTAATCATCCATGTGTCATCATGACCTTAATATTTCTCCTATTGACACTGCCAATGAAAATTATTGACCAATATAAACGACCATTTTTTGCAAAATGCATTAAGCCTACAGTGTCACAAGATTTTCCAAGAATTTTTTTTTCCTTCAACATATATTTCTAATGAGGTATTTTACATGCAAAATTAATATCATATTCCCAAAATATGACCGGTGGGTTAGCATTTCAACTAATTCAATTAGGCCTTTTAAATTTGGTAACAGAATTTAGGTAATATTTTTGGATGTTTAGGTTCTCCATTGTTTATCAATAATAAATGATCCTAAGCCTCATTGTAACACATTAATTCTTTAAGACATGTTGGATTTATCACATCTCACGTAGATAAGTTATCATCACCTGAGCTAGTTTGTTTGTCTTATGTATGTAAACAATTTACAACAATTGCTATTTATTAATTGAAGTTTTGTTTCATTGTATCTTTGTGTTCAATTTTGAATATGTATTTCATTCCGTTACTTCATAAAATTGGACTGGTATTGGATCACTCTTCTCCTTCTCTATTTTTCTATGCATAAATCTCAACGAGTGTATATGAATAGGATCAATTATTAAGCCTTGAAAGACCAACTCGCCGACCCTTTGTATGGCCTCCTACTTGGAAGAAAAATGATTATATAAGTCTTCTGCACTTCTTGAAGAATCCCTCAAATGAAAAGGAACAAGTTGATAGACATTTTTTTTCTAGATCCTTCAAAAGACATAATATAGTAATCCTAAGGTCATCCAATAGTCACTTTCACGTGTCACCCATTTAAGGTTCAAGTTAAGCTGAAATTTATATTTGAAGGCCAAAGAGATGAAAATTCCATTGATATATGTTTTATTCTATTGGAAGGATATTTTTTCCATAATTTTTTCCTGAGAGAATAGAAAATATAACTTTGCACTTTTTTTTTTGCATGTCTCCCCATGTGAAGGAGGGAAAATTACTATGAGTATAGGGATGAGGGGAAACCCTCACTATTTTTATCCACACCCTCTGGAATGGTTTTCTCTGTGATGTCATCAAGAAAACATTACCTACTGCAAAGAAATGAAGATAAGTACATAAAGTGGACTCCCACTATGGTAGGGAAGGGACCAATATCCGATAGAGTTCACAAACATTTTTCTACACTGTGAAAGAAGTGGTATCATGATTTTAAGAAGCATATGATACCTGCTAAATTGTCAGATGAACAAATACATGCAAAAATAAATGGATACTCTGATATCCCCTCTTGGTGTACCATAAAAATATATTATAAGGATCGAGAGAAGTTTAAGAGAAAATGAGACTTTTGATTTTTGAGTCCGAAGCAAGGGAACAACACCTCCAAACCAAAAAACAAACTGCAAAGACAAGTAAGATGTGACCATATAACAACCCATCGGTAAACGATAAGCAAGAATAGAACCGCAAAGATGTAGAAGGACACTCGTAAAAGTGTTGTGAGTTTCACAAGAAGCTCACCTTATTAACACAAATGAGTGTCATGCTAAGCACTACCGGGGGTTGAGCTAAAAAATTCGCAGTAATAAGAATGCTCTAACTTTCAGCTTAAACTGAAATGGGGAAGAAAATTATTAATGCATAAGCTAGTATCACTATTTCCACCACCAAGATTAAGAAAATTTAGTCCGAGGATCCAGGAGTGCGGGCATCTCTTCCACCACATATGGGTGAAGGGTCCTTTCGTTGTAGTTCATTTGTATAGTGAAATTAAAAAAGAACCTCATCTTAGAGAGGTCATGAAGCATTGGGCCTACCGAAACACCACCCCCACAACTACACACATTCAAATGACGCCACCAAAAGTGAGTTCTCTATGATCAACCAACAATGCTGTTTGCTATAACATCAAGCACTTCACAATGAGGTATTATGTGATTTTCTCCCTTGAAGTTTGTGATGTATTATTAGGGAAAGTATACTTTCATAAGAATCATGCTATGTATGAGTCTAGGCTTGAAACTATTATTAATATTACTTGGGCAAGAGAGCAGGCAAGATACAGGAGGTAGCCACACAAACTCCGGCCATTTCTTTGATCTCTATTAAGAAATGTATTAAGATCATCTCCCAAACCAAAAAACATGTTTTCTTTCTAATTCACTCAAAGAAGTGACATGATCTTGGCCACATCCATGGACCTCGAGAAGAGTTCCTCCATGTAGAAAATAGTGTATAAGGTAGTAAAAGAATACAAGGACATATTCTCCTAACCCACAGCACATTTTGGCACTACTAGGTTAAGTATTTGACTGATTCTCCCGAGAACTCCTACCCAATGGGCTAATATAGCCACCACTCTCTTCCGGAAAATGAAGAAATCAACTCGGTAGATCTAGGGAGTTGTTGGAAAAGCAAGCATCTCACCAAGTTCGCCTTGTGGGAGCCCACTTATACTTGTATAGAGGATGGATATGACCTAGAGACTCCCAATAATAATTATGGGGTACCAAATAAAATCAATTAGGAATAGGTATCCAATCCCATGACTTAATGAACTTCTTGACTAGATCAAGGGGGCCAAGTAATTTTAGTACATTGATTTTAATTTTGGCTATAAATAGGTTCCAAAAGAACCAATACATGTATGGAATATTTCCTTCAAATCTAAGGAGGGCCTTTGGAATGGTTGGTCACACCCTTCCGTTGAAAAATCTTCGCAACTTTTATGAGGTCGATGGATGACATCTTGTGGCACTTCACAAAATATTTCATGGTTTTATATCTCAATATCCTCATCTTCATCAAGAGTTATGAAGAGAACTTGCAACATATTTGACAGTCCTTCAAACCTCGCAATAACAAAAATATGTGCTAAATTGGAGAAATGCACGTTTACATGAATCAAGTCCAATGTATGGGTTACATCATCGATTAGAAAGGGTATGCATGTGATTTGGCTAAGATCCAACTCATTCATTATTGGCCAACGCCGAACACTCTAATAGAGCTTCACAAATTTTTGGGAATTCCCAATTTCTATCGATGATTCATGTAGGGATTATATCATATCATTCGGCCTTTGAGTCAAGTTACTAAGGGCAGAGCGAAAGCCATGTTTTTCTAGTCCGAGTCCAACAAAAGGTATTCATTGAGCCTAAGCACCGCCTTTATTTGCACCAATACTCACATGACTAGACCTACAACAACCATTTGAAATTGAGATTGATTCTTCCGAATACAACATTGTGCAACACCAACAAGGGAATTTAGTGGCCTATCACCATGAGACACTCTCGCATACAATTCGGAAATACCTCACCTATGAGATAAAGATATACATATTTATTCCATCATGAGTCTTGCTAGTAAGTGAAAATATTACATTATAGGGAAGGAGACGATCATCCACATAGATCACCTACCCTTCTAAATTTATAAAGATAAAAGGGAAGTTGTAGAATGAGCACCATCATAAATGGTCCACATAGCTACAACAATTTCATATGAACATTAAGTACAACAATTTCATATGAACATTAAGTACAAGAATGGGAATATCAATAATATTGGGTGCTCTCGCTTTTCCTATAGTTGTGGAGGTTACCACCGTCTCAACTCTTTTGGGAATGATACTTTTGGATGATCGAATATCTAAAAAAAATTCATCCAAAATGATTTGGGGCCATTTTTAGGAATAATTTTTTGGAAAACGTGCCAATATTGTAGCCCCTAGGTACCCGACATTTCAAATAAAATTTTTTGTCCTCAATTTTGTCTTTATAATGAGGTATCATGTGCACAAAATGGAGATCATATGTCTAAATTATGACCCAAGGAAGTTGGCATTCCAACTAATCCAAACGAGGCCCCACAAAATTTTGACACTTCATCTCCTAGGGTTAGGTTTTTAGATGTTTAGTGTTTTCCATGATTTTTCAATAACAAAAATACCTCAAAGCCTCATTGTAACATAACGAAGGTATGTAGCTATCAAATATCTTCTCGCAGATAATCTACCACCGTCCGAACTATTTTTTTTCTCTTATATGTATGTAAATAGTTTTAAGTAGTTTCTATTTATTAATTAAATCTTTGTTTCATTCTATTTTTGTTCGTTTTTAAATATATATTTCATTTTGTTCCTTCATATAAATCTCGACGCCGGGATCTCGATTATTTTGATATTTCTTTGTTTTTTTGTGCATGTCCCCAACAAGGCGGTATAGAGATTTGGGACTTGAACTCGGTTGAACCATTCCAAGACTATCCTTTCCAACCTCGACGACCTCCAATGGTGGAATAAAAGAAAGAAAGGGAGAAGAATATCCTTTGAAAATTTTTCTTGAAGAAGCCCTCGAGCGAAAAGGTATGATATAATGGACATTTATTTGTAGATCCTTCAAGAGTATTGATAAGCGAAGCATCTTCATCCAAGAAATACTTTGGAGGCACCAACCCCCTCTAAGGTACAAGTTAACTTTGAAATTCTATACTTGAATGCAAAATAGAGATGAAGATGTTTCGTATAAATGGTTGAATGTGTTGAAGGATATTTTTCAATCCAAAATTCTACGATAGGGAAAAAATTACTTTTTCACTCTCAAAGCCACCCTCCTTTCGGTGATTGCGGGGAAACCTATCGTGAGTTGGAGAGATATGAGAAACCCTTACTATTTTTAGCCGAAACCTCTGAATTCTTTTCCGAGATGTCATCAAGGAACAATATTACCTTGTCATAAGCTATAAAGATAAGTACATAAATTTGGTTTTGATGGAAGAGAAGGGACTACATGTGTCGCAGTTCATAAACATTTTCCATACCCTACACACACAATGTTTTTATCAAGGATTATGAGCAATATAAAACATCGAAGTACCATGGTCAGAATACAAATAAATATTAGAATAAATTGAGTTATTGGACCTCCTTTTATTGGCGAAACATATCGATATGTTGTGAGGATAAAGTATAAGTTCAACAGAAAGACAGACTATGGATCAAAAATATGAAGTGGGAAAAGACACCTACAAACTCTAACATGGACAAAGGAAAGGTGGAGTGACCGAGGACAAACTTACTGAAGAAAATAATAAACACCACGAAGGCAAAGAAGGACACTGGTGTGCGGTAGCCCCAAGATCCCCACCCACAATAGAAATGAGTGTCAAAGGTCACCATTGGTGGTCGAGCTAAAATCTCGCAGTCGCATGCAGCTATGACTTTGAGCTAGAATGATATGGGGGATGACATATAAGTATATTATTGATGTAGAAACTATTTCCATAGTTTCCACCACTAAGGTCATTGCTGAGCCTAAAGATCTAGAGGACGGCGAGCATCTTTTCCACTCATAGATGTTAAAGGAGCAAGGAAGCTTACAATTACAAATATTGTCAACAAGTGGAAGTCAAAAGAACTCATCTCGTATGAGTTCATGAAGCACTTAGGAATACTAAAAAGCCACATCCATAGCCATACACCATCATATGTTCTCACTAAGGTGAGGTATTCACGTCATCTAGTAGTGTCGCTTGCCCTACAACATCTAGCCCTTCATGAACTGAAAATATGTGATGTTTCTCCCTGAATTTTTGGGATGCTATTTTGCCAACCATATCAGAAGAACCATGTTGTGTGAGTCTAGCATCACACTATTATTATTACCTTGAATTAAATTATATAGACACTAGAGGTAGCCTCCCGATCACCATTTCTTTTATTTTTGCTAAGCAATGCAATAAGATCATCTATCAAACTAGAAATTTGTTTTTTTTTAATTGACTCTCAAAGTAAGGGGAAGATCATGAAACATACATGGCTTCGGAAGGGTTCCTCCATGTAGCGGAATAAGGTGGATATGGTCATGGAAGAATACAGACATCTTCTCACCTAAAGGGGTACCTTTGTGTTGTCACATCAAGCATTCGATCGATCTAACCTTGGAGCACCTCTTACCCAATGGGCGGATATGCTACCACTCTATTATATAAAAAATGAAGAAATAAAGTGGAATATCCAAGTGTTTATACGAAAAACAAATTTTACCAAGTTCCCCACCCTGTGCACCTAATTATACTTATACAAGGACGGACCGGGAGTTTCTACATTAATTATCAAGCACTAGATAAAATCACTATCAGGGATAAGTATCCAACTTATATATTGATGAACTTCTTGACCACCTCAAGGGGGCCAAGTACTTCATCAATATTGATTTGAAGTTTGGTTTTCAACAGTTCCAACAGAACCCACAAATGTATGGAATATCACCTTCAAATACAAGGAGGGCTTCAGTGGTTGGTCAGTGCCGTCGATGAAAAATCTTTAAGACTTTTTACGAGGCCGATGGATGACATCTTGTGGCTCTAAAAACCTCATTCATAGTTTTATACCCTGAAAACATCCTCATTTTCTCGCAAGAGTTGGGAAGAGCACTTGCAACATATTCAAAGGTCCTTCTAACTTCTGCAACAAACAAAAACTATGTGCCAACTTGGAGAAATGCACCTTTAACATGAAATAAGTACAATATCGTGTTTACATCATTGATGATCAAGGTGTGCATGTGGATTTGGCTAAGATCCGTGTCATTCACAGATTGGCTGCCTCAACCACTCTAATAGAGATTCACAAAATTTTTGGGCCTTCCAAATTTCTATTGAAGATTTGTGTTTGGATTCTCTATATTAATTGGGATTTGAGTTAAGTTACTAAGGGAAGAGAGAGGGGAAATATTTTTGTCCGAGTCCCACGAAAGGTTTTTTTGAGTCAAGCACCTCATTTTATCTGCATGAGTACTCACATTACCATACCTACAACAACCATTTGAAATTGAGATAGATACTCGACTACAACATTGGTGTAGTTATCAACCAACAAGGGCTTATGGTGGCCTATCATAGTGAGACACTCTCTAATACAATTTTGAAAGCACCACCTATGATAAAAAGATGTATTCTATCGTGAAATTCCTCGAGTAGAAGTGGAAACATTACATTGTAAAGGAGATGACCATCCACATAGATTACCGACCTCTCTTCAAATATAAAATATATGCAGTCAGTAATGACCACCATAAAAAGGTGTCCATATACTTGCAACAATTTCACCTAAACATTAAGTACAAAGAATGGAAGCACCAATAATGTTGCGTATTGTCTCATGAACAGTTGTGGCATTGACCATTGTCCTTTCTTTTGCATGAGACTTTACATGGATGCAACATTACAAAAATGATCTAGAATTCACCACCACATACTCGCATGCCGATGGATGGCAAGAAATTTCCAAACTTCCACTTCCGTAATGCACCGTTGTGCTTCCTAGGACACCTCGTTTTTTTCCTTCAAGTGAGCAATCCAAGATGACATGAGGCATACTATAGCTGCCTTGGAAACTTTGCACAGAAAATACAGTGGAAATACCGCAAAATTATTTTTATCGCCAAATATCCAACATGATGTTGGAAAATATATCGTACCCTACACATCTTGTGCCATCACCAAGTCACCATTAAGAAGCAAGGAATATATACTCTACCTATGCCCAGCCATCCTGGAATCTATCTCCATGAAATATATGTATGGAATTCCTTATACCAAGCATGGAAATGACTGTATTTGTGTTCATCAACAAATTTTCTAAGACGGTCCCCGCTGATCTTCATGGCAGAAGAGTATCACAATAGAAGCCACTACCAAACTCTTTCTTTGAAGGAGTGTGGGTACATTTTTTGATCCCAAAGGCCATTATATCAGATCTAGATAGCATGTTCCTAAGTGAATTTTGGTCGAGCTCTCTAGTCAGCTTAAACAAAAGTTTACCAAGTCGATTGCATTCCACCCCCCGTACCAATGTAGACATAGGTTGTCAACACGATGATAGTGCACATACTACACATGTAAAAATATAATAATTTGAAAACATGGGATGAGAGTCTTCCCTATGTGCAACACAATTATATCATAGCCCTCCATAGCTCAACCGGACACAAGCCCTTTCAAGTGGGCCTAAGATTTCAACCATTATGTCCCATTGAAGTTGCACTACCTCTTGTGTTAGGAAGAATCCGCACATGTTCAATCTAATGATAATAAGGCCACCATGTTTATTGAACACATTTAGGATATCCACATGTCATTATACATATGTCATTATTGTAAATTGTATAAATTAGAAAAAGAAAATCATTTCTAAGCATGGGTTTCCAAGCCCATTTATATGGTCTTCTAGGCCGGTTAAATCCATCTCATGCTCCTAAGGTTTGTCAAAATTAAGAAAATATTTCTTTGATTCAAGAAGGTCCTAATCATATGTAAAATACCCTTCTAGGCTAGTGGCCTCCAAGGCCAAGCTTCTACCCCATCCACCAAAAGTCGGGGCGTAGTTTTTTCCCATTCAAACCCCATAAATTTTTATAAATAGAAAAGCATTCGAACTCATTTGTGAGTGAAGTGCACACACACACATCATATATTTTGATCCATGGTTAGAAAAAGGATGTGAAGGTTTGATCTAGGTTAGTAGAAGAGCTTCAGTGAAAAGAAGGAAAGGCTCCTCAAGGATTCAGATTCTTAAATCTACCTCTTCATTTTCATGGTTAAAATGCCAGGCTTCTATGATTACCTTAGGTCCAAAAATTGTAGAAGAAGGTGAAAAATTGTCATGGGATATTGAAAGGATAGAAACCATTGATTTGAATATTTTTTTCTTCACAACCCTCAAGACCTTATTTTATTTTGGAGCAGATCTCTTTGTTTGTTACCTTAGTTCTGGAAAAGTCCTTGTTTTGGTCTTGATCATGGAAGTCTCATTTTGAATTGAGTTCTATAAGAAGAAGATATCTTGTGTGGGGTTATCCCATAGAATATGTATTTTTCTCTCTAAGTTCCTACATCTTGTGTTCATTGCTTTGTGATCTTCAAGTTTTTGTTGGCAATTGTTTGATGATAAGAACATAATAATAATAATAAAGAAACAAACATAATATCACAAATAATTGCCATAAAAAGAGAAATCAATGAAGATGTTTCCTCTAATAGATTTCTCAATAGGTTAAGGTGTCGAAGTATTTGTATTTAACTCAAATACTTTCATGGATGATGTGTTAATTTTTAGGGATGGTTCAACCACTAAATGGGCTATTTTTCACCACATTTTCAAAAAAGAAATTTCACACTAGTATGAAAATTAGCTCAGTAACCTCTTTCATCGAGAATAGCATTTCATATTGATCATAAATTTTATTGTCTCTATCCTTCCAAGAAGGCTGCCATTTAAAATTGCATTACATAACCTAGTTATCACCTAAGACTGAATTGTTACTATGTGGAAGACTATTCATAAACTTATTAAGAGGATGAAATTAAAATCAACAATTACAAAGATTTAGGGTGGTAAAATGATTTCGATTAAGTCAAACCGGGAGAGCATACGATTAACACTTAACATATTTGAATCTACCATAAGGAAGATATGCTCTGCATGTTCAATTTTTGTCCCGACAAGAATATAATATGAAGATTCCAATTCGCTAATGGGATTTGATATCTCAACCCAAGTTCTTGGAGGGATATCACTAGTTCAAGCCTCCCCATCCTTATCATCTTTGATAAATACTTACATAACAAGCAATTTTTAGGGTGGATCATGTCTTGCGTCATAAATTTTCTTTGAATCAATTACTCGAGGGGACCGGTGGAGGCTTTACCTTGGATTGTTTAATGGCTAGCTTGGAATGTGGGCAATGGAAACCAAGTTATCCTTGGAAAGGGCCCTTTATTGGGAGTAACTTTATATTATATATCTTTGAAGCTAAAATCTTCTTTGAATGTGTGGGGAGTATTTAGGCCGTGCCATGCTTCCTTGTCTATCTCTCTTGATGCCCTCGATCCGAAATATGATTATATATTTGTTGAAATGAACTCATAATTAACTTATTTGTTGTATTGTGTATGACTCAAGGAAATAAAATTGATTTGTTAAATTAACGTTAGAACTTTAAGAAACAAAATTAAACATGCATTGCGCAAAGAAAAGAGATAGAAGACAACAAACATTGATTATAAAGACTACCCGATGGACCACGCTTCCGGTGTCCGTTTCAAGATGGGTGCCCGTTTTATTAAGGAATGATCCAAGGAAGTATTTACATCAAAATTCACCAAAATAAACATGCTCACAAGCATCTCTCGATCTCGGTTAATAGAAATTCTCCCTCCTCCTAGATTTCTAATCGCCTATCTTGGCACCGAATCGCACTCTCTTGGATGACCAAAATGCACTTGAAAGAAAAAAATTTCTCCTCTTTAAAAAGTTCCGAGTACAAAGCAATAATTCACCTCTATCTTCCATCATGGTTCAATGGTTAACTTATATAGATTTGGGTCAAGGTTAAGGTCGAAACTCTTGGCCTATACATGAAAGTGGTTTTATATTTATTGTGCATGAAATATCCGCTGCTATACAAAAGTGAAAACACCTAAAATAGGTTACATGGTGGTTGAATTTCAAACCGTGCATATTTATTTCAAAACCCAAAAAAATTACTTTTGACAAAATCAATACCTCAACATTCTCACAATGGTGGAGCAAGAACAGACTTATGTGACAACTCTGTGAATGTCCCGATGGTCTAATCGTCGACTACCACTCTTGGTGGTTAGGCTTCGCGTCGACCGTCCATGTGACAAATGCACTCTCGACCGCGGTCTTCCTACGGTAGTCGCTCATTGCTCAACCGTATAGAATTCGACCGCATGTTCACATGTTCATTGTGACCGTAAATATCCAACGGTTAAGTCTCAACCCCATGTAGTTTAATTGTTGCAGCATAGGGTATGTTATACATAGTTTTAAAATTAACATAGGTTTTGGTATGGCGCTTATCGTCTATAGGTTTAGGAAATTCCATTTCTTTGTCCCTTTTCACCATGTAGTGTTTTCCTAACTTAGGTTGTAACATAGGTTCACCATAGGTTTTCCACTTGCTACATATCACCATTTTACACATATACATAATCACCATGAACCATTTAAAAATCAAAACTTGCACCATATATAAAATGAAGGATGATTACATCCAACCATTGGAGTAATCGAAAAATTTTCTCGGATCCCCGTGTTGTCTTCGACATGTGACTAGATTCTTCTACTTGTTGATCTTGAACTCGATGCAAGATCATCCAGATCAATCCTCTCCACTTGAAAGCTTTTGGACCACCAAAAGTTTGATTTAAGCAGACATGAGGAGAAGTTACATCTCCCTCACTCTTCTCGATCTCCATCCACCCCACCTTGCTTGGATTCATGCCTTTCGAGTCCCACTCGAAGATATTCAACATTCCCATGCCTTGAAGTGCAAAATCCTCCCGTCCAAGATGGTATCTTCTTGCAACTCATTCATATACACAAAAGGCAAAATAATCGATCGTAGAGATATTTATATCTTCCTCTTGATAAATGATCATCGTAGGTTCATATAATCTAGATTTTATACATTTACAATCGAATAAATATGCATGCAAGGAGGTAAATCTTACCGTAATGCATTATTTCAAATATTTTCCACAATATTGAAAGGACCATACCTCATGGGTTTTAGTTTTCATCTTCCCCTCTCAATCCGTATTAACTAACATGCACAACCATACTCGATCACCGACCGAAAATTGTATGATCCATTCGATGCTTTTCATGGCGCATTTTGTACTTGGTCCAACTCTTCTCTAATTGATCTTACACCGTTTCATGTACCTATTAACCGTTGAATTAACTTAACTGCATTATTTGAATCATCGTGTCCATCCACTTTATCTTCTTCACCAAACATGAAATCCATTGGTGACTTTATATACCGAAAATGTTTCAAATGGTGATCGCTAGTTAAAGAATGTAAGGTCGATTAAAGTAATGCTGGTAATATACAAAGTTTCATCCCACAACTTAGGATGTTTGCCGCAATAACCTTTGAGAATATGTATCACCGTCCTCGTTTTACCACTGCCTACTCGTCACCATGACGAAAAGTTGTGCTATTTTTCAGTTTTTTGTCCATGAGTCTCACAAAGTGGACCAAAATCTACTACAAAGTGAGTGTCCCGCTCAAAAATGATGGAAGTAGGTAACTCAAAATGAACACATATTTGTTGAAAGAACATATGCGCTTTTTAGAAGTCACTTGCTTTTTACATGGAACAAGAATCCACATTTTGCTGAAACGATCAACCACAACAAATATGTAATCATGTCCTCTCATGGACATAGGAAGTCCTCCAACAAATTCCATGGATATGTGGTCCCATGGTAGTGAAGGAACTAGAAGTGGCATATACAAGCCAATATTTAGATTTCTTGGTTTGGTTGTCAAACACATAGCAATACACTTTAATGTACTTAACAATTGTTTCCATACATGTGAGGCCGTATCAATACCTTTGAATTTAAAGCAAGGTGTTTCTTACAAAAATGTCCCGAATTGCGAGAAGAATGTGCATCTCAAATAACATGCACCTTTTTTTTGTGGTATGCACAATTACCCAAATGATATAACAACTTGTCATGAACATGAAAATTGACTTGCTACTTGAGTATCATGAGTTGTGATTCATAAATATATTTGAAATCAACATCTGTACAATATTTTTCTAAATAAGGTCATGTTTGAAAATATTTTGCGGCAATGCCCAAACATTCCAAATATTGTCTAGACTTAACATATCAACTACTTTGCTACATCTTTTTGTACTTAATTAATAAGTGTAAGCTATTTTGAAGAAATCCCATCCATCTATAATGGTGAGATTGTTGCAACTTAGTTTGACAACATGGAAAGATCTTGAAGTAGCTAGTAATGTATGTGAATCAACATTTCCTTTTAACATATAGTGTTTCCATTTATTTACACTTTCGGCAAAAAATATTTCTTTATCTGTATATGGGATAATTTTCTGTTGCTTTAAAAAAAATTGAATAAAAAAATAGTTTCCCTTTTGAAGTAATAATACCCATTGCATATGTACTTAGCATCTTTATTTCAATTTCAAATATATTTAGTCTGATAAAGCTAAGATTGGTGTTGTAAAAAATTTACGCCGTGAATCAAAAGCTTGTGGTTTCTTCCCTCCCCCCTTTGAAATGAAACTTTAGAGCATGTTAAAGCATGTAATGGTGATGCAATTAAAGAAAAGTAGAAATGAATTTCCTCCAATATTGAACTACACCTAAGATGCTCCTAAATTACGCAACATTATGTGTTTAAGCCTTAACAATCACATCGATTTTAGGCACGGATTGATTTTTCAGCGAAACCTACTCAACTATGTAACCAAAGTAAAACCAACTGAGAGGTTTTCCCAAACTTACATTTGGACGATTTAAGGTACAATTTTTTCCCTTTGGAACTCTTCAAAGACTTTGTTTAACATGCTTAACATGCTCTTCCATACTAGAATTGAATATCGGGATATCGTCTAAGCATATTATGACAAATTTATCAATGTATGGAAGAAATACACCATTCATAACCCTCATCGAAGTCAACGGAGTATTACATAAACCAAACAACATAAATAACCATTGAAATAGCCCTGCCTAATGTAAATGAAATTTTCTAGATTTCATTTTTATGCGATGTGAATTTGATGATACCCACTACATAAATCAACTTAGTGAAATGGACAACTTTTTTCATTGGTCAAGTAAATCATCTATTCTCGAGAAGAGGATACAGTTCTTGATTGTGACTTTTTTTAAGGCCCTAAATTAGAGCACACATTCTCCGTATCTACTGTCTTTCTTGAACCAAAATTATTAGTGAACCACATGGAGATGAAGCTGGGTCAACGAAGCCTTTTTCAACCATCTCTTGGATTTGTTTCTTTATTTCTTCATTTTCTATGACTAACATGCGGTACATTCGACATTAGGAAGAGAATCAAACAAAAAAATGTATATCATGTTATATTTCTCATTTTAGGAGGCATATTTTTTGGTTCTTAGACTAGAATTTTAAAATAATCTACACTTTAACCAAATTATCCATATATGGCTTCTGAGATTCAAAACCTTAAAAAACATCATGTTGATCCTTGTATTTGTTCTTTGCAATCAAGGTACATATATTTTACTTGAAAATTATTAGCCTCTTCATACGATTAGCGGTAACTAACTCCAAGTGTGTTTTTATTTTATGTGTAGTGGCAGTATGTTCAATCCCATCTTTCTTAGAGTGATATTGCAGATTTTTTCTATGAAACACAACATCACGATAATAGAGTAAGGACTTCCTAGCACTATACATATGTCTAATGTAATCACATCTGATAATCCCTTCATCAATGTAATTACAGCTGTGATGACAAATTTTAAAACGACACTAATTTGTGACATTAATAAGAATATTTTCTTTTAGCCAACCTAATGGGTATGGTATTGGGTGATTCTATGTCTCCAAACCCAATTTATTAACTAATTCTTCGGATATTAAATTTTCTTGTGATGTTGTCCAAATAATGTATACATTTTTTGTCAATAACTTAAATTTATCCTTATGTGAAATAATTCAACTCTTTTATCCTCATCCAGATGATTTATGTTTGAAGAAGATGGAGAAGTACTAGAACTTGAACTAGTCTCGGAAATTTTCTGTGGAAACCATTGTGATTCAGCACCCTAGCCCCACAATCACCGAGGTTGAGTCCAAATCTTCTTGAATTGTTCTATTAACCTTCTTTTCATCTTTGATTTTATGGAACTTATTTGGTATGAGTTTCTGGGTGAGTTTCAACATTTCGCTGCATCATGTGTTGTATGATTCTATGGCGGTGAGAACAAGTAGGTATTTCAATTTCCTTTCGAGTTGTTATTGTTTTCTTTCTCGTGTTGCTCTTCCCCTTCTTGTCTTTGGAATCCTTGATTTCCAACGGTTTGGATGCTTTGTTTGAAAACTTGAACGACCTCCCACCTAATTCAATATTTAGAAACTGGTACACTTCCTCCAAGAAAGTCGTTGATTCTGACATCAATAATGGATGTTATAAATAAGAATGTTGCACGATGTACTTTAATAAGTTCCTGTATCTAATGGAATATTGGCTTTCAAATATTTATTCCTAAAATCTGAGTAAACGCACAGACATAATCCTTTACCTTGCCTCAAGTATCTGCCATTCAATAATAGCTTGCTACATGTGCCCCAAAGGATAGAATTTTTTTACGAGAGCTTTTGAAAACTTAGACCATGAAGGAAAAGTGACTTTACCCTTTCCACTTTAAATATACTTGAGTTTTAATTTCCCAACATATATAAGATGTTCCCCCCATTCTAAGTGTAAGTAATTGAATTTTTGTTTCTTTCATCATAAATGTTTAGAATTCTACAACACACTTCTAACTACTTAATCAGGGTTATCTAACTTTTTAAGATTCATTTCGCACATCATAAATAGGTAGTTCAAATTTTATATCAAGTTTCAAAAGAGATGATTTCTGAGGTTTCTTTTCTATTTCAAAATATGAACTGGAAGAAGAAGAAGAAGATGATGATGAAGATGATGGAGGATAAGGACGTTTATCAACTTTTCTTTCTTCGTCGCCTTTAAAGAAGAAGCTTCATCTCTGACTTTCTTGTCTTCATAGAGTTCTCCCAACATCCATTGCATGTTCAAAAACATTTTCTAAAACTATTCCTCACCTATGACCTTCACTTCAAGAGTTTCACCTACATCGGATCCTCCCATTGTCAATTTTTGATCAACTTTCCCGTTTCCAACTTACGTGTATATCTTGTTACACATCATTTTTTGGTCATCTAACCTATTATCATTAAATGGACCCAAGTACACCATGTAGAGCCAATTTTTTTCACCTAAGTAAAATTGCTTTCACTATGTAAAATAACTTAATAAACGTTTATTAGGTTGTTTATGGTATAAACAAGGAAACACCAAAGGGAAATATTAAACAAAATCTATATTTGTTTTGGTTTTTCCTCATGGAATAATTAATTAAACAATAATTTAATTATTATTACCGGAAATTCATCTTTAACTTAAAACAAGGAAATTATCTAGATAAATCCATATTTATCTTATTATTTTCTAGGAATAATTATTTAAATCTTATTTAAATAATATTCCTTGTTAAATATGACTAAATCATTTATAAATAATTAAATAAATCATTATTTATTTAATTATCGAATTCAACCACTTCGTAAAATGATAAATAAATCATTTATTTATTTATTATTTTACCAATAAATGGATTTGACCCAAGTCAGAATGCCTTTTTACCCTCCAACAAATATAATAAAATATTCTATAAAAGGTGGATCTAGATTTGATTAATATTATTTTAATCATACACCAAGATCTAGAATGACTTAATATTTTGTTATAAATATAAGGAGTTTTCCTACCATTCATCACCTTTTGTTGCCTCTTAGATCACTGCGGATTTATACTCTTGAAATTATTTCTGACTTTGAGCCATTATCATTGTCATATTTTTCCTATTATTTGCTTTTGTGAACTCCCTTTGAGTTCTATGTTTGTCTGGGTTTTTCTACACCAACAAGAGAGAAATTCTAGATGCTGAAGTGCTGGGGACTTCCAAGAACCCACATCCAGTTGAGGGATAGTTGGAAACACCTTTCTTGTTTTTTCCTCCCAGTGCTAGATAATATAAAAAATTCTTCAAAAAATATTGTTCTTGTCTTGTGCTATTGGATGCATGGAGCAAAACCTTATTTTTTCTTTTACTTAACGTCTTTTTATGCATAGTCATCTTGATTTTTTTGCAGCAATTGTCTTGATTAACTAACTTCATATACGAAGATATTAGCAACCATATTTTGTTGTTAGGGGTTGTTTGTTATGCACAACTAAAGAAGTGGTATTTTTGTACACTTCGAATCAAGATTCATACTAACATATCTCCTTGAGCATTCCTTCTCCATGCTCGCAACATGAACCTGCGTTAACCCTTCACTGGAAAAAATCCTACAAAACACAACTTTTAGCATACCCTGTACCAAAATATGAGTACTGAAATATGATTGAATATTCACCAAAATGAGCTGATCGTTAAATTAGAATTGTTGTATTGTGGATAGGGCTTTGAAGAAATAAAATTGATTTAGTTGACTTAACCGGAACTTTAAGAAACACAATTAAACATGCATTTGTAGTAAAGAAAAGATATCATAAGACAACAAACATTGATTACGAGTTCATCCTTGATGGACTACACCTCCTAGGTCCACTTCCAATATGGGCATCCAGTTTGATTAAGGAATGATCGAAGGAATTTTTTACATCAAAATTCATCGAGGCCGAGACGTGCTCGCAACAGACACCTGCGATCTCTGTCAACATAAATTTCACACTCTGCAGCATAACACTCGTCTCCACCCGAATTCCGCCTCTCTGGATGACCAAAATACCCACCGAAAGAAAAAACTTCTCCTCTTTAGAAATTTGCGAGTACAAAGTTATAATTCACCTCTACGCCTCTTCCATCATGGTTCAAATGGTTAACTTATATAGATTCGGGCCAAGGTTCGGTCAAAAAATCTTGGCCTATACATGGCAAGTGGTTTTATATTTATTATGCTTGAACTATCGGTCATTTAAAGAGTGGAACACCTAGCAAAATATTTTACATGGTGGTTGAATTTTCAAGCGCACATATTTATTTAAAAACCAAAAAAATTACTTTTGGATAAAATCAAGACCCCGACGGTGCGTGCATAACGCGAGCAGTAGTTGAAAAAATTGCATGTGACGGATCGGAGTTTTTCTGGTAGGGTCTAACTACTAACTGCTACCTGTGGTGGTTAGTTCGCGAAATCGACGCGTCATGTCTCACACTACTTGCTTTGACTACTACGTCTTAAAGCATTAAGTACGCTTACCCTACGGTCCCTCAAGCGTATAAACTACGAAGCCACGATGCGTTCACATGTTCACTATGCTATAAACACCCGACTATTAAGTCCTCTTTTTCTCCACTATGTGGTTTAAAGCTGTTATATAGTATGGTTATTACATGGTTTTTAAAATTAACTATACGTTTTGGTATGCGCTATCACCATAGGAGTTTTAGGACCTTTAACTTAGTTTTGGTATGCGAGTATCACCATAGGCTTAGGACCTTTAATTTTTACCCTTTTCACCATGTACTATTTTTCCCACTTAGGTTGTAACATAGGGTTCACCATAGGTTTTCCACTTGCTACATATCACCACTTCACACATATACCTAATCACCATGAACCATTTAAAATTGAAAACTTACACCATAGATAAAATGAAGATTCTCTTTCATCAAAACCAGATGCTTTGGAAGACTTTGCGCTTTCGGATCCTCAAAAGCGTTACTCTTCGACATGTGACTAGACTTCCTTATCGATCTTGAAGCTCATGTGGGAGGATCCTCCTGGATTATCCCCCTTTTTGTTGTTGGAAAAAGTTTTATTATCTAGAGTTTCCTTTTGTTCTTTGGAAAAAGAAAAACTCTATCGAGTCGTGGTTTACAAGGAGCCTATGGATGTTATTAATGATTCTTTTTTGTCCAAAGTCTTTTATCCAATGGGTTTTAAAAAATGAGGAGGACTCCATTATTTGGAGCTAAAAGCACATCCTCCTAGTCCAAAGTCACAACATGGATTTGACCTGTGACTCTTGTCCATTGCTTCTCCTCTTCATCCCCAAGGATATATGTTGACGCATTAATATTTGGAAGTGGTTCCTACCTCAAAAACTCTTATGTTGTGGTTGGCTCATCTCCATACAAAACCACATCCTCACTTGGGATAATGTATGTTACTTAGGGGTTTCTCTAGCCCCAAAATGTGTTGCCTATGCTTTCAATGGGCACTAAATATGTTGATCATCTCTTTGGCAACTTCTAGTGTGCCTTTCTGCCCAGAGCCTTATGGAATGATGTTTTTAGCATGGAATCTTATCTTTGAAACTTTATGTTCTGCTTTTAGCTTCTCTCATCAAGATTGACAATTTACAAAAGGTTTATGGTGATCTCACATGTACTATATTGTTGGTAATTAACTAAGAAAAAATATATTCACAGTCCTTAATTTCCTCTCCTTTCTAACACATTCATAGAAGACTGGAACAAACAAAGCAAAACTCAAACTCTCAAAACAAGCCCTCAATGTGGAAAAAAGATTTCATTTTTTTTTGAAGGAAAACAAGAGAGCAATTATCTCAATGAATTGTGGAGAGAAATTTGCATCCATCAGGAATCAACGGATTGTCATTTCATTATAATAGTCTACATCATCAGTACAATCCATGTGGATTTTTGTATCATTATTACATCAATCTCCATGTTTTTGGGTTTATGGGCAATTTTTGTCATCTTTTTCCAAAACACTTCTCTGAGTGGTTTTTTCTTAGAGCATATAGAACACATTTTTTAAGACTCTTGTGTCTCTTTTTTATCTGCGACTTCTATATAATTTTTTTGTGATTACAATGCATGATCTCATTTATTTATTGGACCCACAATCATGTATACCAAAACATGTCACGAAAGACATATAATGCGATGTAAAATTTTGGAGCAATGATGCCATTCTACTCCTGACAAAGAACCCATACTTTTATTATCGAAAAATCAATAAATAAAAAATTATTTTACGGCTATCACCTTGATTACGTTTTATCATATAAAATGTTATATGGTAATATGCGAACAAAAAATTGATAATCTTTTAGTGTAAAGAAAAAATATTAAAAACTAAATTACATTCCACTATATAGTCTCCTCAATGACTTTGCCTTGTTCGCAGAACTTACTTCATTAGCCTGTCATTTCTCCAAAAAATAAGTTGTATTTCTCATTTGTGCATTATTATATTTTATTTCTCTGCTTGAGTTTAGCTTTTATCTCATCACATTCATTGATACGTATCTCTCTACTAATTTAATATTTGGTAGTTGAGACATTGAAGATAGACGGGATGGGATCTCTCTCATTTTACCGGTTAAAAGGATGTAGGCCTATTTCACATCAAGCCACTCCATCCCTCATTTGCTTAATAACCACTCCATGTCGCTTTAAACTCTACAACCACCGCATCACTTCTAAAACCTCAACAAAACGGGGTTTTCTTATTTTACCGCGCATTCAATTTGTGTTTGAAATTGCCCACGTCGTGGAGGACCCCTTTACGCATGTCACAAAAATTGTGGACCAATCATATGCCAATCGAAAATCTTGAATCCTATGTCACCCACCCGGAAAATGGATGCGATAAGATCTTATGCATTCAAGGTTGTGAGCCGTTTTGAAATCACACGGTCTCCACCTCCGGCCAATAGGGGAGTGATTTCATGCGTTCGATTGTCCGGTTAGCTAGGACGAAATTTGGATACGATAAAATCATAGCAAATAGATTTATATGAACTTTGTTTTCATAACCTGCGAAAATGATTTTTCATAAGGTTTTTAACTTTGGGTTAAATGATTTTTTATATGTTTTGTTTTTTAAATGCCACGACGTATTTTTTGAAAGTCCTTTGACTTAGGAATAATATATAAGTTTAATATATATGATAAAAAATTTTCAATGTTTATAATATATAAAGAGTTAGTTTGTATTGTACAATAATTTTTGTACATGCCATATATATATATATATATAGATATATATATATATATATATATATATATATATACATATATATATATAGATGCCCGAAGGCATTAGGGGAATTTTGAGGTCTAAAATGGGCCTCCTAAGAGAAAAATGTACAACAAAAATAAACTTTATAACAACCAATAGGATTCAAGATGATGATGTCAACCATAAGGGATGATTCACCAATTTTTAAATCAAAAGGTACAAATATTAAAAAAATAATAAAAATAATAAAACTACTTTTTTTTCAACTACGTATTATTTTCAACTTATCTCCCAAAATTTTTACTCGAAATTTCGAGTGGGAGTACTCGTTGGATGAAAAATTTAATTCCTCATCCAATGAGTACCCATGTTCGCATACTTTTGATGAACTCTACTACACAAAAAATGAGAAATACATAAAAAACGTGATTGTAATCCACGTATGTATTTCTCATTTTTTCGAAATCAATAATGGGACCCATCGAAAGTATGCAACATGGAGGTACTCCTTGGATGAGGAATTAAATTCTACATCCAACGAGTACTCCCGACTCAGAAGCTGATAAAAACTTTGGGAGATAAGTTGAAAATATGAATTGAAAAGTAGTTTTTTCATTTTTCCCCTTTATCTAAAATTTGATGATGTCATCAAATCTTATTTGATTTTTTCCACTATTATTTTATAATTTCCTTAGGAGGCCCATTTTAGACCTCAAAATTCCCTACAATGAAAAAAGAAATACAATGGACTATGTATTAAAAAAAAATGAGCCTGAAGGCTAAAATAGAGAGTGTGTTAAGCGAGTATTTTTTGCATAGACTATGTGTGAAGAAAAAGAAACTGAGAAGGTAGAAAGAAGAAGACAGTAGAATTTCAACACTGTGTGTCGTCGAAGTAGTTAGTGTTTTTTTGAAAATCCGGAACAACAACGGCAACATTGTAATAATAGTTTTTTTTGGTTTAATGAAATAATAGTTTTGTGCCATCTCTGTCCATAATTTTTACATTAAATCTCTATTTTGAAGTTCAGGAATTTTATTTCCTTTGTTGTTTGGAATCATTTAGAAATTCCAACATGGTATCGAGCTAGTCATAGGGCTCTTTGAATTTGTCGAAAGAAGTTGAAGGAAGGCGCTTGTTGCAACTTTTGACCCCGGTAGAGTGAGAGAGCTCGGCAAAAAGCAAGGTATTTTACAGAAGCAAAAGTTTTTTTTGTTTTAAAGAGTGTGATCCGGAAGAATTCTTTAAAAGAAAGAGTTTGTCGTCTAAGTAAGTGAGACGAGTTTGTTTGGAAAACACGAGTCAGAGTTTTTTTTTCATAGTTCGGAAAGCTAGCCATGGCATGAGGAGCTAACATAAGCATGAGTATAGAAATATACTCAACTCATCAGTTTAATGGGATGAACTATGACTGTTGGGGAAAATCTACTAGTGAGAGCCACGTTTGCACTCTCAACTATTTATGGGAGCTGATTTGATTGAAGATGGTCTAGAAGAACTGGCAGGATGAAAATGCATTTAATGCCTTAGCACGGAGCAAAAAAAGGATTTGCTAGAGAAATATGAAGAAGGACTCAAAATCCTCTTCTATCTCTACATGAAGTAGTGCATGAATGTATATTTCCAAGGATTACGAGCGGCAAGAGGGTACAAGGATGCATGGGATACCCTCCGGAGAAAGACTACCAAGGAATGGAGAGAGAGTAAATACCACAAAGCTTCAATTGATGAGAAGGGATTAGAAGCCATTTGCATGAAAAGGTCGACACAATAGACTCATTCTTCACATTGTTGATTGGGTTGGTTACCCAAATGAGATCTCATGGAGAGATAGTAGAAGAGAGAAGAATAGTAGAGAAAGTGTTGAGGAGATTACCCTCAAGGTTTGATGTGATAGTCATAACCATTGAAGAGACAAAGGATCTCTCAAAGTTCTTGTTGATGAGCTTCATGCATCATTGATGACACATGAACAAAGATTGGGTCCCAGAATAAAAAAACTCATCTTTGGAGCATGCCTTCAAGACCCAAATGTCCTTTGGAAGAAGAAGAGGAGTCAAGGCGAGAGAGGAAACTATAGAGGAAAAGGAAGAGGTAGAAGCCAAAAACGAGGAGGAAGAAAAAAACCCTGCAAATACAGAATGTGAAGGGGCAACAATCAAAGTCGAGAATCAAGGCCAAGGCGGCTAACAAGGTGGACAAAATCAATCACATGGACAAAGGTATGATAAATCCCAGAGTCCAATGTCATTCTGTAGCAGTATGGCCATTATGTGAATGAATGTAGGGAAGAAACGAGTGACATGGGTAATAGACCAGGTGCTACTCTTACTAAGGAAAATATCGGGTCAAGAGAAGTTGTTTTAGCATGTCGTATGGGTTAAAGAAAAGAATGAAGATATATGGTTTCTAGATTAGGGATGTAGCAACCATGTGAGCATGGAAAAATTTCTATGTTTTCCATGATTGATGAAAATGTAAAGTCTCAGCAGACCTTAACATTGGGGAATGGACGATACGTAGAGTATTTGTCATGTGGGAAAAGGTAGAGTAAGTGTTTTGAAAAAAGAAAGGAGAAAGAAAAACCATATAAGATGTTTATTATGTGTGCGGCATGAAGTGTAACTGCTTTTTGAGCATTGGACAAATCATTCAAAAGGGATACAATGTATTTTTTCGAAGATGATGTATGCACCATCATGGATAAACCACCAAGCAGAGCACAATGCATTGCACAAATGAAGATGAGAAGGAAAAAATGTTCCCTCTCAAGATGAGAGCGATTTGAAGAAAAAAGCTTTAATGGCAATAGTGACACAAGAGACATTCCAAAGAGAATCAAAGGATGAAAAATGCTTATGGAATTTGAGATTTGGACATCTTAACTTTGGAGGTCTGAATTGGTTGCATAGGAAAGGAATGGTAAAGGGAGTTACCATTGATTGAAAAAGCTGAGACGACCTTTGTGAAGGGTAGCATCTTGGGCAAACAACACAAAGAAAGATTTACATTAGGAAGAGAGCATAAGGGCAAAGGCACCCACTTAGAAATTGTCCCATTCTATATTTGTGTGGACCAATGCAGGAAACACCATCATTAGTAGGAAGCCACTATATGCGGCCTTCTATTGATGATTACACAAGAAAAACATGGGTTTATTTCTTGAAGTTCAAAATTGAAGTGTTTGAGAAATTCTTTGCTAATTTAAGGCTCTCAGTTGAGAATCAAAATGAGGCAACATATTAAGGCTGTTTAAGAACGAGGACGAGGAGGAGGAGAATATATCTCAAAATAATTTATTTGTGTTTTTGCAGAGAAAATGGGATTCATAATAAATTCTGACAAGGCAAGGTATACACCTCAACTTTCATAAAATGGAGATGCTTGAAAGGGAAAAAAATAGAACCATCATGGACATGGTAAGAAGTGTTGAAAGAAAAAAAATTTCCAAATGAATATTGGGTTGAAGGCTCGTACATTTGCTAACATACATCTTGAATAGATTCCCAACCAGAAGTTGTAATGTCGAGAGTTATGGAAAGATCTGTGGAGTAGCATAAAATAGTTTTTCACCCACATGAGAGTTTTTGGTTATGTGGCTTATGCAAACATTCCGGACTAAGCTAAGGAGAGAAGTTGGATAGTAAGGAGAAAGTGCATATTTATTGGATACGGTGAAGTATCAAAAAGGCATACGAAATCATATAACCCATCCTGAGAATTTTTTATAAGCAAAGATGTGCAATTCATTGAGGAAGAAGCTTGGGATGGAAGCATTGAGAAAACAATGAATGTGAAAAGTTGTTTCTCATGATGATGATGAGGAAGAAATGGTTGAGAAAGACATCCCTCATTAGCGGCACCACACCTCCATCAACACCAAGACAACAAGGGACACACTATAGGTAGGTATGAGAACACCCTTCGAAGTGATGACGGTGCTTCTGCCAAGCACATCACAAGGAGCGATTTGGAGTGCTTCTACAAGCACAAGTACACCAAGTGAAAGAGGAAACAAATTTAAAAAGTCTAAATGAGATTTATGAGCAAGAAGCCCAGAAAATGAGAGGTATGAACTCTTTATTTGCATTATATTGTCGTGTAGATGATCCTATTCATTTGAAGAAAGGCAGGTAAAAGATAAGAAATGGATAGATGCTATGGATGAAGAAATAAATGCCATAGAGAAAAAATAAGACATGGGAATTAGTTGATCTCCCAAAAGGAAAAGAATTTATTGGAGTAAAATGCGGTTTATAAAACCAAGAGCAATGTTGAAGGTAAGATTGAAAGGCACAAGGCTAGAATTGTTGTCAAAGGCTACAAACAACAACAAGGAAGAGATTATGAAGAAAAATTTTCACCGGTTGCAAGAATGGAAATAGTAAGAGCAGTGTGGTCCATAGAAGCACAACACAAATGGAAAGTTTACCAAATGGGTGTGAACTTAGCATTCCTAAATGGAGTATTGATGGAAGAGGTATATGTTGAATAACCTCTAGGATATGATAAAATAGGCCAAGAGCACAAAGTATGCAAATTGAAGAAATCTCTGTATGGGTTGAAACAAGCACCAAGAGCATGGTATAGTAGGATAGATGCCTATCTATTGGAAAATGGGTTTGAGAAATGTGAAGGAGAACCCACATTATGTTGATCAGCAGTTGTCATTGATGTCAACCCCAAAAAACACGAGGGCTACTCCAATATTGCATGGGAATTTTGACCTACCAAATTAATATATTACGGGTCAATAATTCTTTTGATGGTTTCTACTTGTTGAGATGTTTTCGTTGATATATGGCACACCACGTAATTCTTCACGCTTGAGAGATATTCTGTGTTTGAAGTTTGTACCAGAGTCAGTGGGCTAAAACCCCATGGGGTTGTGGCATGTATCATTGAAATGTCATAATTAATATTTATTGAGGCTCCTAAAAATCCCTCCCATGTTCACTTATTGAAGCCCCTCTCTATGTTGGGAAAAATACTTTGCGAGAGGGGGGGGTGAATACGATATTTCATCGCATATTCAAAAAAATTTTTACTTTTTTCACTCTCTAAAACCCATACGCTACTTTCCTTTAGTAAACTCGCGTATACACGCAGATGATATCCTTCATACAACTCACGTATTAGTAGAGATCTAAATATGCAAATATTTATTAACTTAGTTCTTTGAAATATTCATTCATCCGGTGTTAAGTTAGCGTGTAAACATGTGTAGTAACAAAAGAATAAACCATCACACAAAGCATCACACATGAACACCAGGATTTTTTTAGGTGGAAACCCAAGTCGGGAGAAAACACCGCCGGCTATGATTTGCTCGACCTTCAATATTTTATTATAGAGAAAACATCTTACAACATATGTGCTTTGGTGCGAGACTCCTACCGAAAGCACGTGTGCACCACCGCGCTCGTTTACCAACCTCTCCCCGGAAGGGAGCTCCAACCCCACGACTCATTTACTAGCCTCTCCTGCGAAGGGAGCTACGACCCCCTCGCTCTCGTTTACCCGGCCTCACGGAAGGGGAGCTACTACCCCCCGACCCGAAGGCTACAACCCTCGAGCACCTCTATGGACCACGTTTCATCAATTTTCACATTGGATCCAACAACTTCAATAGACCACAACTTGTAGGCCACGTTTCATCATATTTTCAGGTCCCGGGACCCACTCCCATAACTTTCAGCCACAGTGCCAACCATGAAAGCGGAGATACATATAACTCAACGACGTATATCGGTAAACCGGCACGTACGTGTCGGACATTTCTTACCACGGACTTCAGCAAACCCTAGTTTGCATACACGCTTTCCTTTCTGCGATGTCGTGTATATACATGCTTCCGTTCACATAAACCGACGTATAATTCGGACATATACGGAGCTAATTTTATTACGCATACACGCTTTCTCTTTCGAACGAATCCGCGTGTATACGCGCTTCTCTTCGGTGAACTAGCGTATGGTTCTTCGAACTTTTTATGTCATTGCAATTCTTCACAATAGATATATCACTTCAGATTTTACCCTTTACCCTCGGATGAGATGTTCGCCTCATCACAAATCTAATCATTTCATAAACAGATCAAGCAAATATAAGTACATTTCGGATCTAGATCCCCTTCTTCATCATTGGTGCATCATACATTCAGATCTATCATTCAAATGTAACCCTTTCCATTCAGATATCCTTCAGAGAGAAGTATTCATTCAAGCTTAGACATCTTGCACCCACACTCCTATTTGCACAATGAATTTCTTCTCCTTATATAGGTTTACCCTTTTTCAATACCATGAGCCAAAACCACATTACTTCCGATGGTATTCCAA
The DNA here is from genome assembly GCA_034641835.2 of Pinus albicaulis. NCBI lineage: Eukaryota > Viridiplantae > Streptophyta > Pinopsida > Pinales > Pinaceae > Pinus > Pinus albicaulis. The sequence continues at coordinate 1,209,758,373 of CM076582.1, forward strand.
GACGGGGTCATTTAGACGAATCATTACCCAATACAATGGGTCAATACCATGGTGGTTACCCCCGGTTTTTGCACTTTATGAGCGTGCTTTGCCCATACGCGACTGTCACGTTGTTTCCCCGCGTGCATACGCGACTTCTCTGGACATATCCGCGTATGCCTTGAGACATACTCTTTTCACCATAGATTTAGCACATGCTTTGAAATCCTTTCTTCATTGCCTTCAGTACTCACTGTAGATACATCGGATTTAGTTCATCAAGACATATTCTATCAAGAACAACTTCATCAAGTAAGTTTCCATCTTATTCATCAAGTGGGTTTGCCATTCAATGACAATACTCGGCATCATATTGCTAACTAACTTCATTTCCACATCAGATTTACATCATTTACCAAGTCCATCGAGTCAAGAATAACTTCATCGGGTGGATTTCCATCAAGGACAACACATGTCAACATTCTCATGTCTTCATCTTCATTCGGTGGGTTGCCATCAAGGACAATACTCGCATCATATTGCCAACAATCTCCCCCTTTGGACTTGATGGAAACCACGATGGTGTTTGGTTACCACAATAGACACCATGTCACTCTCCCCATTTTTGAAGCCATTCTTTCTCGTCATTCAAACACCATGTCACTCTCCCCCTTTGACATCAAGGGCAAAGGGTGGATCAAAACCAACATACTCTCCCTCTTTTTTCTCCAGCATGTGGAAGAACAGTTACTGTGCAGATGCGATATTTCTTCGAAGTGACCAAGCTCCCCACTGAGTTCATGGTGAATCTTCAAACATATTTTTCAATGAAGTACATGACTCTATGAACTTCCTATCACCAAAGAATCATACTTACATCAAATATCCAACCAAGTGGATTTACATATGAGACTCAAGTACCCAACCAAGTGGGTTTACACATTTCAACTCAGCTACCCAACCAAGTGGGTTTACAAAATTTGACTCGGCTACCCAACCAAGTGGGTTTACAAATTTGACTCGGCTACCCAACCAAGTGGGTTTACAAATTTGACAAGTCCTTACATGACTAAATATTACAATTTTTACATCATGGGTCTCAACAAGACCTTTTCATCAAATTACAAATATGACCATTTATGACCAACACCGAGAAAGACTTCAAGAAAAAAGAACATATTTCAGAACCATCATAATGCCAAAAATGCATTATACTCGACAAGACTAGTGCTCGAATCTGTGCATCCAAGCATCTTTTCCATATGACTAAGGTTCCCCCCTTAGTTTCTGCGCATCTCGAGACACTTTCAACCAATCATCAAGGCATCTTTAAAAACATCATAGATTGAAATAGTATTATAAGAAGCCGGAACACCACCAAAGATACGAGAGATACTAAACACTCACCGCATACTTGTTTGAAGAGAGTCGACTCCAAATAGAAAATTGTCAGCAATCGGACATACACGGTTTTACGTGCCGTGAACTCGCGTATATACGTGATCGTGTTTCGGGGAAAATCCGCATATCCAATGCCATCTTCTAAATTTATGCAGATTTGTTCTTTTGATCTGGCGAGAGAACACTCCCAAATTCTGTCTTAGATACTCAGAACGCTTCCCCACAGGGCAGAGGTTTGGTAAAGATATCGACAACTTGTTCTTTGGAGGGAACATACTCCAACTTCACCTTTTGCTCAAGCACTTGTTCACGTGAGTAATACTTGATGGGAATGTGCTTGGTCTTTGAATGCATAACATGATTCTTTGAAATACCGATGGCACTTGTATTGTCACACTTAATGGGGATAGGAGGTGTACATTTGATTTGAAAATCTTGTGAGGTTTGCATCATCCAAAGGAGTTGAGTGCAACAAGATGCGGCGACCACATATTCTCGCTTCTGCTGTAGATAAGGCAATAGAATTTTGCTTCTTGCTGAACCAAGATACTAACGGGGTCCCATATAGAATGCACCACCACTAGTGCTTTTCCGATCATCAACACTTTCCGACCCAATGCTGCATCGGTGTAAGCATGAAGAGTAAGATCAACATTCTTTGGATACCATAGATCAAAGTCTTGAGTTCCTTGTAGATATTTGAAAATTCTTTTCATGCACTGGAGGTGAGACTCTTTTGGATTAGCTTGGAATCGTCCAACAATCCCAACGCATGCATAATGTCCGGGTCTAGTCCTAGTGAGATAAAGTAGGCTTCCTATCATTGATCTGCTAGATCGGTTGATTCACCGTGGGAGAATCATCATGAGAACCGAGATTGCATCACGGTTATCATTGGTGTACTTACGGGTTTGCATTATTCCATGCCATATTTCTTCGAATTTGCTTAAGATATTTTGCTTGTGATAGGAATATACCATCTGCAGGTTTGATGCACTTGTAACCCAAGAAAGAATGTTAGTTCCCCAAGTAAGGACATTTCAAATTCTTGCGCATACGACGAAGCAAATTTTTGACTCATAAGATTCTTCGTTACTCCCAAAAAATGATATCGTCAACATATACTACCACAATCAATAGTTTATCATTTTTCAATTTTTGTGTATAAGTTGCTATTAGCGGACCCTTTTGGAAATCCTTGTTGATGAATATATTTGTCAAGACGATAATACCATGCCCTTGGAGCTTGTTTGAGACCATATAGAGCCTTTTTAAGTCTACAAACAAGATTTTCATCATTTCCCAAAATGAGATCCTTCCGGTTGTTCTATATATACTTCTTCTTCTAGATCACCGTTAAGAAAAGCAGATTTAACATCCATTTGATAAACTTTGATTTGATGATAACTTGAAAAAAGCAAGAAACATTCTTATGGCATTCAGAGTCTCAGCTACGGAGCAAAGTTTCTTCCAAAGTCTATAACTTCTTGTTGAGTATACCCTTTGCAAACCCAGGGTCTAGCTTTGTTTCTTACAACATCCCCATTCTCATTTAACTTGTTCTTGAAAATCCATTTAGTTCCAATGACATTTTTATCATGTGGTCTTGGTACCAATTCCCAAGTGTCATTCTTTTCAATTTGATCGAGCTCTTCATCCATGGCTTGCTTCCAAAATTCATCTTTGCTAGCTTGATTGACATTGAGTGGTTCAATTGTGGATAGAAGTGCCGGATGACTAGAAGATCCTACCGAGTTCTCCTCGTTCGTACACCCGATTCCTTGTCTCCCAAAATTTGAGATTCAGGGATGATTCTTTTGAACATATCCGGATGGAGCTTTTTTCGGATAGATCATTTTCGGATTCTTCATTGGATCCCTTTGTTTACATCATTTCTATTTGATGCAGAAGGCCATAAGTCACCATCATCTTCTTTTGTTGTTTGTTTTTCTTCTTTAGGGAGATCTGCGGAGACTCATCAATAACAACATCAATACATTCAACAATATTTCGAAGCCTTTTATTGTAACATGTGTATGCTTTGCTTGAAGATGAGTAACCAAGAAATATCCCTTCATCTAATCTAGGTTCAAACTTGCCAAGCTTTTCATCATTATTTTTGATAAAGCATTTACTTCCAAAAACTCTAAAATGCTTCACAGTGGGAGAATTACCGTACCAGAGTTCATATGGAGTTTTTGTCACTATTTACGCCGAACATGACCCTTGTTGAGAATGTTAGGGCTGCTTGTATGTGCTACTTCACTCGAGAACATGTCAAGAGTTCCCGAATCATCAAGCATAGCTCTAGCCATTTGAACAATTGTTCTATTCATCCTTTACGCTACGCCATTTTGTTGTGGAGTGCCCTGCTACGGAGAAGCTGTCTTTTTATGCCATGTTGTTCACAAAATTCAAAGAATTCATTTGATGAATATTCTCCTCCTCGATCGAGATCTAAGACACTTGATTTTTAGATCTAATTCATTTTCTACCAATGCTTTGAAGATCTGAAATTTTTTTCAAATGCTTCATCTTTGTGTTTAATGAACTCGATCCAACACATTCTAGAGTAGTCATCAATAAATAAAATATAGTATTCTTCCCCACGTAGTGACATTTTTCCTCATAGGTCCACTGAGATAGTCGGTATGAATGAGTTCAAGAGGCCTAATTGAAGATCCTTCTTTGGAATTGAATCATACTACGATGCTCGTTTACCGAATTGACAAGATTTGCATATGATACTTTACGGTAGATTAATATTCGAAAGATCATGAACGACTTGAAAGTCTGCTTGCTTTGTTGATTTGAGAGAAGCTCGGATGCCCTGACCTTCTATGCCATAGCCAATTTTCTAAAGACTTTCTCAAGTAACATTGATCTTTGCGAGTTTAGTACATACGAGTTGCTTGGATTTCTTTTCCCTTTTATAATAATTTTACCGCTTATCAAGATCACGAACCACACATTCTTTTTGAACTAAAGACAACTTCAGTTCCTTGATCACACATTTGACTTACACTCACAGATTATGCCTTAATCCATCCACATACATGACATCCTTAGCCTTCACCTTTTTCTTTTAGAAACACGGACCCTTTTCCTTTAATTACGGCGAGGAGAATCATTTCCAAAAAGTTACTTTCTTTTCCTTTTCTAGAGCATTATATGTAAGGAGTTTTCTTTTTTCACCTGTCATGTGTCTTGAGCATCCACTATCAATGTACCATTGATTTTTCTTCTATACATGCAAATAATGCTATCCCACAATTTTCAACCCTGTAATTCCTTCTTTTTCCATACTTTGGAACTTGAGGGAAAGTGTTGTTTTGGCTTTGGAATTTGCTCTACATTCGCATTCTTCATGACCAAAGTTATTGCAATAAGTACATTCAACTTCATTTTGAAGAGGAGAAAAAGTTGTTATAGGTATTCTTCTTTGGTTCGAGTATCCAACCTTTTCTTTCTTGCTTCTCTTGTCATGATGGTTTTGTAAGCAACACATTGAGCGGCTTTGTGGCCAAAATTGTGACATGTAAAACATTGTCCATTGAAATAGACATTTTTGTAATCATGAAATCTTCTATTTGGATTTACCTGTGGTTGGAGCTCCTTTGAAAGTTATTCTGTCGGTGTTCCTTGAAGTGCGATGATCTGCCTTTTACTGTAAAGAATCCTTGCTTCCTTGTTGAGAGGCTGAGAATAATGTAAACCAATATTCTATGCCTTTAGATAGTTTGAGTGCTTTGAAGCAGCAGAGGATTCTCCAATACATCCAAGACTTCGTTTTTATGAGAGGAGACGGTTGAGCATTGATAATTTCATCTAGGGTTTTACGAACTTTTAGCAAATCTAAGATTGAGAGTTTTTTTCTTTCTCATTATCTTTCCTTAGACTTACTACTTCACACTCCAATTCCTCAATGCGTTTTTTTCATTTGCTTCCAGGCGATTTTTCAATAGTCTCTATGATTATGTTCTTTTCTTCTAGGCTTACTTTGAGTTGATTGTTTTCTTCAAGAAAAATCATTGTCTTCCAGAGCATCCACAAAATGATCCTTTTCTTCTCTAGATTCTCTTTGCCATAAGCGGTTTTAATATCATGGTCAGAATCTTCTTCATCTTCACTAGACACTTCATCATCATCTTCATTTGCATAATAAATCTTCCTCTTTTCAAATTGTTTCCCTTTACCACGTTTTTTTCTCTATAAGGACATTTAGCAACATAGTAACCAACTTTTTCCACACTCAAAAGCATTTGAAGGGAAGCTTACCTTTGAATCTTCCAGGTTCTAGTTGGAGTTTTCTCACGAAATTAACTTCTTCTTCATCGGATATATAGTCGGATTCTTTGACAACTTCCTTTTCTTTTCCTCTTGTAGATACCTTTAAAAGCAGACTTCTACGATTTGAGAAGGTCCTCCTTGTCTCATTTCAAAAGCAGTCGAAATACCATGTAATTGAACAATAGTAAGAGTTTGGGGATCTTGCCTTTCTTCAATAAGTCGAAACTTTAGAGTCAAATTTTGAAGTCAAGGATCTTAAGACTTTTTCAACTTGAGTAGTATCGGTTATGGTTTCACCCAAATTTCTCATTCGATTTACAATATCATCTAGACGTAAGAAGAAATGGGCAATGTTCTCATCACTATGCATCTTCAAATTTTTCATATTCAATTCTAAGAGTTTGGAGTTTTGCATTTTTTACCTTTGTGTCTCCTTCATAGCTTAGAATTATTTTGTCCCATATTTCTTTTTTATTTGAATGTAGTTGCATCACTTTAGCAAATTCTGAGTTCGAGACATGCTTCCTAATAAGACATTTACTACTTTGGCATTGATTTCATACTTCTTCCTTTCGTTTGCATCGGTAGGGAATACTTGCGGGTATTGATAACCTTCTTCCACGATTGCCCATACATCCGCACCAAGACTTTGTAGATATGATTTTGTTCGTACCTTCCGGAATATCAAATTGCTTCCATTGAATAGAGGTGGCTTTATAGACATCACTCCTTCTTGAAGCTTCCCATTGCGACGGATCTCCTTCAAGCGATCAAGCTTTGCGAGAAGAACCCTACTCCGATACCAATTGTTTGGAAAAATGCGAGAGGGGGGGTGAGATCGGGTATTCTTGCATATTCAAAACTTTTTACTTTTTCACTCTCTAAAACCCATACGCTACTTTCCTTTAGTAAACTCGCGTATACACGTGAATATCCTTCATACAACTCGCGTATTAGCGAGAGATATAAATATGCGGATATTTATTAACTTAGTTCTTTACCCAGTATTCATTCATCGACGGGTGTTAAGTTAGCGGTAAACATGTGTATTAACAACGAGAATAAACCATCGCACAAAGCATCACACATGAACACCGGGATTTTTTAGGGTGGAAACCGAAGTCGGGGAGAAAACCACAGCTCGAGTTGCTCAGCCTTCAATATTTTATTATAGAGAAAACATCTTACAACATATGTGTTGGTGCGAGACTCCTACCCCAGACACGCGAGGGCACCCACCTGCGCTCGTTTACCGGCCTCTCCTGGAAGAGAGCTCCAACCCCTGACTCGTTTACTGACCTCTCCTAGAAGGGAGCTACGACTCCCACTGCTCTCGTTTACCCGACCTCACAGAGGGAGCTACTACCCCCAGTCAGAAGGCTACAACCCTCAAGCACCTCTATGGACCACGTTTCATCAATTTTCACACCGGATCCAACAACTTCAATAGACCACAACTTGTAGGCCACGTTTCATCATATTTTTCAGCATCGGGACCCACTCCATACTTTTAAGCACAGTCAGCCATGAAACGAGATGCATATAACTCATCGAAAGATATCGGTAAACAACGAACGGTCGAGACATTTCTTACCACAGAGACTTCGATAAACCCTAGTTTTGCATACGCGCTTTCCTTTCTACGATGTCGCGTATATACGCGCTTTCCGTTCACATAAACTAGCGTATACTTCGTACATATTATAGAGCTAATTTATCGCGCATACGCGCTTTCTCTTCAACGAAGCCGCGTATATCCGCACTTCCTCTTCGGAAAACTAGCGTATGGTTCTTGGGACTTTTATGTCATTTCAATTCTTCACAACAGATATATCAATTCAGATTTTACCCTTTACCTCAGACGGATGTTCGCCTCATCACGGATCTAATCATTTCATAAACAGGTTCTAGCAAATATAAGTACATTTCGGATCTCAGATCCCTTCTTCATCATTGGTGCATCATACATTCGGATCTATCATTCAGCCGTAACCCTTTCCATTCAGATATCCTTCGTAAAGAAGTATTCATTCAAAGCTTAGACATCTTGCACCCACACTCCTATTTACACAATGAATTTCTTCTCCTTATATAGGTTTACCCTTTTTCAATACCATGAGCCAAAACCACATTACTTCCGATGGTATTCCGGAGACGGGGTCATTTAGACGAATCATTACCCAATACAATGGGTCAATACCATGGTGGTTACCCCCGGTTTTGCACTTTATGAGTGCTTTTGCCCATACCCAACTTGTCACGTTGTTTCCCCGCGTGCATACGCGACTTCTCCTGGACATATCCACGTATGCCTTGAGACATAATATTTTCACCATAGTTTTAGCACATGCTGAAATCCTTTCTTCATTGCCTTTTGTACTCACTCGTAGATACATCGGATTTAGTTCATCAAGACATATTCTATCAAGCACAACTTCATCAAGTAAGTTTCCATCTTCTTCATCAAGTGGGTTGCCATTCAATGACAATACTCGCACATCATATTGCTAACTAACTTCATTTCACATCGGATTTACATCATTTACCAAGTCCATCGTGTCAAGAATAACTTCATCGGGTGGATTTCCATCAAGGACAACACATGTCAACATTCTCATGTCTTCATCTTCATTCATTGGGTTTCCATCAAGGACAATACTCGCATCATATTGCCAACCTCTCAACCTAAGAATTTATATAAATTGTGATCCTCATATCCTCCTTATGCAATGGATTTCGCCATCTGAAACAGGTCATCGTAGAATTTTCTCTCTAAATTTTTTTGTATGAAGTTTAAGAAGCTGAAATGTTTATGAGGTGAAGCTGAAAACCTGAGGAAGCTCCTGTAAAACTTTTAGATCAAGGTGTGCAATATTTTTGGAGATATGATCTGTGGAAGCCAGTGTCTTTGCAAGCTCCTGAAATTCATCTCAAAGAAGTGACCTTGGGAAAATCATCATAAATCTCTCTCTAAGTATCAGATTGGAATTCTGTAAAAAATGGAAAATAGTTCATGGACTGTAGTTTTCATCCTATTAAATTTAGATCCGAATGAAGAAACACTGACATGTGGTATGCTGTACAATTTCACTCTACTGAAACAGTCCATAATTAGGGCATTGTGAGAAATTGGGCATAAATCTCTCTTGAAGAACCCAAATTGGGTCAGAACTATGGCATTGGAAAGAAGACTTAGAGTACTACTACAAGACCTAAAATGACATATTGGGGATCTAAAATAACATAGATACACCATATTAAATATCTAGCTCCTAGAAGGCAAGAAAAAGCTAGATCATGTGTTGTCAAGGGCTACAAAGGACTAGACTTTCTAGGGCAGCAAAGCAAGGTGTAGTAGAGGGTAGCATGACAAGAGCAGCAACCAAGGTGTAGAATAGCAGCAAGAATTTCATCACATGAAGTCTTCAAGTGGGCAGCACTACATAAAATCACAATAAAGGTATCATTGTACTAAGTCATTGTAAATACATTATTGTAAAAATTGTTCTAGTGTCTATTTGCCAAGAGTTGAAGAGGCAGTGTCAGGAGCTCTATGATCATCATTAGGTGGTTGTGTCATAGTTGGGGTTATGGTCTAGTGTGTCTTCTTCTTCTACATCATTCTATATCATTGTAAAGTGGATCATTTTCCCTGGTATGGGAGTCCATTCTTCTTTTATTCTTCCACAGGGTGGTAGGGTGGTGGTAGGGTGAGTTGTAGCTCATTGGGTGTTGGGGCATCCCTTCAATTGACTACTGAATAATCTCAGGTGTTGGAGCATCCATCCAGTGGGAGCTGGAGAAGAATGTTTTTCTAGATTCTAGGAAGTTGGAGATTTATTTTCAATTGGAGTTTAATATTAAAGAATTATTAGAAAAGCATTAGGTGGTTTTTTTCCCGAAGTGGGTTTCCACCTTAAAAAATGTGTGCATTTTTGTTCCTTTTGTTTACTGCTATCATTGTACAAACACTGATAATAATTAAATATTAGCTAATGCTCTAATTGAAAGGAATACTGATTCACCCCCCTCTCAGTATTTCCAACAATTGGTTTCAGAGCTTGGTTCATTCAATAGTAGTTTAACAACTGGAAGGAGTCCATGGAGCATACCAAGAATGGTGTACCTCTCTTCAATGAAAATAATTATGCACTTTGGAAAGGAAGAATGGAGGTCTATCTCTTGGTGCAAGGTTATGAAGTATGGGACACTATTCAAAATGGATTTACATCAACTGTAGATGAACAAGGTAAGAAGAATTTGGTAAATGATGAAAAAGCAAAGAATATTATTATCAGTGGACTTATTGAATCTACTTATCATAAGGTGTTGGGTTGTAAAACAGCCAAAAATGTATGGGACAAGCTTGAGAATATATATGTAGGTGACTCAAATATCAAAGAAGCAAAGCTTCAAATCTATAGAGCAAAATTTGAGCAACTTAGAATGAAATAAGATTGCAACATTGCTACATACTTCCAATACGTTGATGAAATAACCAATACTCTAGAAGGATTGGGAGAGCTAGTTGACAAGAAGATTATTTTACGAAAGATTCTTAGAGCGTTACCAGGGAGATTCAACCCAAAGGTATCAGTCTTAGAATACAGTGCAAATATGGACAAACTCAACAAAGAGGAATTACATGGAGTTATCATAGCATATGAAATGAGACTTGATGAAGAATAGGGTAATTCACATCTAGAAACTACGTATGTTTCATCTAAGGAAACCAATAAAGACAAACAACCTTAAATTGAAAAGACATGCACCTGAAAGTGTGTAGAAAAGGGAGATGATGGAGAAGGTCTTTCAGATGAAGAATATGCTTACTTTATGAGAAAAATAAAAATTGGTAAGGGAAAATTCAAAGGTAAACTTCCATTGATATGTTTCAGCAGTGGTGAGGTTGGGAATTTCGCAGCAAAATGTTCGAACATAAGTGACAGAAACTCAAAGCCAATGAGAAAGTATTGTTTATGGCCAAGAACAATAAACAAGAGGTATCAAACAATGAAGAAGAAGGGTTGACCATAGAAGAATTTTCTAAGGAGGCAATCAGGTTTGTAAAAGAGCTCAAGGTTGAGAAAATCCATCCCAATACTCTTGAAGAACAAGTTCAAGGTCTCAAAATTGAAGTTGAAGAAAACAAATGTATTGAAGAGTCACTTCAAAAGAAGTTGGAAGAAAGCAACCAAGAAAGGGAAGTATTAGAAGTTGAAGTAGTCTTGTTGCATAAGGAAGTGAAGAAGGGAAAAATTGTCCAAAACTATGCCAACATCTCAAGGGAATTGGAAGAAATCATCAAAAATCAACGATCTTACAACGACAAAAATGGCCTAGGTTACAAAGAAGAAGAAGCAGGACCTTCTACAATAAAATACAATGAACCTTTGAGATCTGACATGCATGTAGACTTCATTGGAAAATATTCGCAAGAACATCCTTGGAAGAGGATTCCTCGAAGATTTCCATCTAGGTACCAACATATTTTTTATGGCTATTGTTATTCATGTGGAAAATTTGGTCATAAAGCTGTAGAATGTCGCACGTACCCGAGGAACCAATACAATTCCAGGAGCTCCTTCAAATATGAACCTCCCACGGCTCAACGAAACATCAATAGATTTGAACATTTAAGAAATAATATGGAATGTTAAAAATGTTAGAATTTTGGACACATAGCCAGAGACTTCAGACTTGAAGATCCTCCAGAAGAATCTTCAAAGCCACACAATGAACGAATATGGAAGGAGAAGAAGACTGGTAATTGTGCTCTCACTCTCAAGGCTCAAAACAACAAAGATGTGTGGTATTTTGACAGTGGTTGCTTAATGCATATGACTAGAGATAGAAAGAAATTTGTATCTCTGAAAGAGAAGAAGGATGTAACCGTATCCTTTGGAAATGATGGATCTTCAAATGTTATAGGATCAGGTACTGTCACTCCTGGAAGCAAAGATGTTATAGCCAAGAATGTTCTATTGGTTGAAAACATGAATCAAAATCTACTCAGTGTTGGACAAATGTGTGATCAAGGACACACAATTCTATTCAACTCCACAAAATGTGAAATCAGGAAAGGTAAGTATGCTAAAATTGTGGCTATAGCAAGTCGAGCTCTAAATGACATCTATGTTCTAGATGAAGCAACTAAAGCATGTCTACTAGCTAAAGAAGATGAAAGCTGGTTATGGCACAAACGCGTGGGTCACATAAAATTTGAAAATATTGTTGGATAAGAAAAAAGGAAGCAGTACGAGAAATGCCAAAAATATTAAAACCTTCCAACACACTATGTGAGGCCTGTCGTCACAACAAGAAGACAAAAGTCAAATTTAAAACAAAAGAATGCTTTGCATCACATCCATTGGAATTGATACATACTGATATATGTGGTCCTGTGAGAACAAAAGGCTTAGATGGAGAATTATATTTCATGTTAATGATAGATGACTACACGAGGATGACAGCCATCAACTTCCTAAAGAAAAAATCTGAAGCATTTGAGTGCTTTAAGATCTATAAGGAGTTGGTCGAAAATGAAACTAATTTGAAAATAAAGTGTCTAAGATCAGATAATGGCAGAGAATTCACTTCCAAATTATTTCAGCAATACTGTGACAAAAATGGAATAAAAAGACAATTTTCAACAACATGAACACCTCAGCAAAATGGAGTTGCTGAAAGAAAGAATAGAACCGTATAGGAAATGGGTAGAACAATGTTAAAGGACTCAAATTTGGATGAAAAATTCTGGGTTCAAGCAATTGATACGACAATCTTCATTATCAACCGAAGTATCCTTAGAAATAATTGCAACAAGATCCCATATGAATTATGGAAAGGAAAACCAACTAATGTAAAATATTTCAGAATCTTCAGAAGCAAATGTTATATCAAAAGTGAAGATCAAAATTTGGGTAAGTTTGAATCACGTGTTGATGAAGGTATCTTTGTTGTTTACTCATGCAAAAGAAAGACCTATAAATGTTATAATCTAAGATGAAAATAGATAGTGGAGAGAATAAATGTTACATTTGACAAAGATGGTGTTCTAACGAATAATGACGAGGATCTAGAATATTTGAAACTTGAGATAGAGGCTAAAAAAGACATAGATAAAATTCTATAACAAGAAGCAACTATCAACTAGGAAGAAGTAAATAATGATCATCAAGATATACTAGAAAAACAACAAGAAGCTCCTCCAAAGAGAACAAAAGAATGGATTCAAAAGAACCATCCATCAAATCAAATCATTGGCAACATAAATGAAGGTAGACAACTTCGTTCGTCACAACATGCTCGCATTGCTTTCCTAGCAACCTTTGAGCCTAGTAGTTTTGAGGAAGCTAGCCAGAATGAACATTAGGTAGCAGCTATGAATGAAGAATTGGATCAAATCGAGAAGAATAACACCTGAGAATTAGTTCCACGACCAAAAGATAAAAATGTCTTTGGGACTAAATGGGCATTTGGGAAAAAATTGAATGAAGATGGACAGGTTACCAGAAACAAAGAAACATTGGTTTGCAAAGGCTATGCACAAGTGGAAGGAATTGATTTTGATGAAACATTTGCACCAGTTTCCAGAATGGAAGCCATCTGAATGTTTCTCACCTATGCATGTTCAAGAAAAATCAAAGTCTACCAAATGGACGTTAAGACAACATTTATGAATGGAGAATTAGAAGAAGTTTACATCAAACAACCTGAAGGTTTTCTACTATCAGAAAAATAAGATTATGTTTGTAGGTTAAATAAGGCTCTATATCGTCTCAAGTAGGCTCCCAGAGCATGGTATGCTCATCTTGATGGATATCTAGTTCAACAAGGGTTCAAGAAAGGTACTGTTGATAGAAATCTTTATGTACAAATAGATAAAGATAATTTAATAATCGTTGAGGTATATGTGGATGATATAATATTTGGTAGCAATGGTGATCAACTAAGTAGGAAATTTTCTACAAATATGCAAAGTGAGTTAGAGATGTCTTTACTTGGTGATCTGACATACTTCTTAGGGCTTCAAATATCTCAGCAAGAGAAAGGAATATTTATATGTCAAGCCAAGTACATCAAGGAAATGCTCAATAAATTCAAAATGGAAGATTGCAAACCTGTCCTTACTTCGATGGTAACAGGTTGCAAATTGAGCATAGAAAACTCATCTAAGGATGTGGATTAGAGGTTGTACAAATCTATGATTGGTACTCTTCTATATGTAACAGCTTCCCGGCTAGATGTTATGCAAGCAGTTGGACAAGTAGCAAGATTCCAAGTAGCACCAAAAGAATCACATATTATTTCTTTCAAAATAATTCTTCGATATCTAAAGGGCACAAAAGAATATGGCTTGTGGCATCCCAAGGGTATCAATATCATTATTCAATCCTTTACAGATACAGATTGGGTAGGAAGTGTTGATGATCGTAAGAGTACTAGTGGAGCATCATTCTATCTAGGTGGTTGTCTCATATCATAGTTGAGCAAAAAGAAAACCTCAATCTCGTTATCTACAGGAGAAGCATAATACATTGTAGTGGCAGCATGTTGTACTCAAGTCCTTTGGATGAAACAAACTTTGCAAGATCTTCAAGTACAATTCAGTGAGCCTATTCCCATATTCTGTGACAACACCAATGCCATCAACATCACCAAGAATCCTGCCATGCATTCAAAAACAAAACACATTCTGATCAAATATCATTTTGTTAGAGAACAAGTCACTGAAAAGAATATCAAACTTGAGTATGTTTGTACAAAAGAACAAATCACTGATATCTTCACTAAACCTTTACCTCGAGAAGCATTTGAATATCTTCGCTAGAAGTTTGGGATTCTCCCAAGTTCTCATTAGATTTTCCTTATTCACAATATAAAGGGGGAGTGGAAGTGTGTATAGGTCTGCAGGATTGTCATGTGTCAGGGGGAGTTACCCTTTTCCATTGATGTTAAATTGGGAGAGAATGTTGTAGGAAGAGGTGTCATGATCGTAGGGGGAGTACTTGTGTTGCCATCAATGCTAAAGGGGGATATTGTTGATCAGCGGTTGTCATTGGTGTCAAACCAAGCAGCACTAAGGGCTACCCCAATATTTCATGGGAATTTTTTCCTACCAAATTAATGTATTCTGGGTCAAGAATGCTTTTGATGGTTTCTACCTGTTGAGATGTTTCCGTTGATATATGTCACGCCACATAATTCTTCACGGTTTGAGAGATATTCATGTTTGAAGTTTGTGCCCCCAGTTAGTGGGTTAAAACCCCATGGGGTTGTGGCATGGGTCATTGAAATGTAATAATTAATATTTTTAAGATAATAAAATCCCTCCCACGTTCACTTTTTGAAGCCCCTCTCAACCTAAGCATTTATATAAATTGTGATCCTCATATCCTCCTTATGTAAGGGATTTCGCCGTCTGAAATAGGTCATTATGGAATTTTCGCTATAACTTGTTTTCTATGAAGTTTCAGAAGCTAGAATTTTTATGAGGTGAAGCATAAATACTGAGGAAGCTTTTGTCAAAATTTTAGGTCGATATGCACAATATTTTCAGAGATATGATCTGTGCAATTCAGTGTTTTTGCAGGCTCCTGAAATTCATCTAAAAGAAGTGACCTTGGGAAAATCGTTAGAACTCTCTCTCTGAGTATTGGATTGGAATTATATAAAAAATGGAAGATATTTCACAGAATTTAGTTTTCACTATATCAATTTTAGAGCCGAATAAAGAAACAGTGACAGGTGGCATGCTGTACAAGTTCGCTCTACTGAAACAATCCATAATTAGGGAATTGTGAGAGATTGGGCATAAATCTCTCTTGAAGAATCCAAATTGGGTCAGAATTGTGGCATTGGAAAGAAGTCTCAGAGGACTACTACACAACAAAGAATCACATATTGGGGATCTGAAAAAACAGAGATAAACCAAATTCAATATCGAGCTCCTAGAAGGCAAGAAAAAGCTAGATCATGTGTTGTCAAGGGCTACAAAGGAATAGAATTTCTAGGGCTGAAAAGCAAAGCAAGGTGCAACAGAGGGTAGCATGACAAGAGAAGCAACCAAGGTGGAGAAAAATAGCAAGAAGTTCATCACATGATGTCTTCAAGTAGGCAACACTGCATACAGTCACTATAAAGGTATCATTGTACTAAGTCATTGTAAATACATTATTGTAAAAATTGTTCAAGTGTCTATCTGCTAAGAGTTGAAGAGGCAATGTTAGGAGGTATAGGATCATCATTAGGTGGTTGTGTCATAGTTGGGGTTATGGTCTAGTGTGTCTTCTTCTACATCATTCTATATCATTAGAAAGTGGACCATTTTCCCTGGTACGGGAGTCCATTCTTCTTTTATTCTTCTACAGGGTGGTAGGGTGGTGCTAGGGTGAGTTGTAGCTCATTGGCTATTAGGGCATCTGTTCAGTTGACCACTAAAGAATCTCAGGCGTTGGAGCATCCATCCAGTGGGAGTTGGAGAAAAATGATTTTCTAAATTCTAGGAAGTTGGAGCTTTATTTTCAATTGGAGTTGAATATTAAAGAATTATTAGAAAAGCATTAGGTGGTTTTTGTCCCGGAGTGGGTTTCCACCTTAAAAACTGTGTGCATTTGTGTTTTTTTTGTTTACTGCTATCATTGTACAAACATTGATAATAATTGAAGATTGACTAATTCTATAATTGAAAGGAATATTGATTCACCCCCCTCTCATTATTTCCAACACATTATACATCAAAGAGAAAGATGGTAAGACGCTGATTGTTGTTTTGTATGTTGGTGATGTTATATTTACAGGTAATGATGCTTACCGCATTGAGAATTTTAAAACAATCATTAAGGATGAATTTGAGATGACTGATATTGGATTGCTGAGATACTTCTTAGGAATATAAATAGAGAAAAATGAAAATAAAATTTTCATTTGTTAAGCAAAATATGTGAAAGAAATTTTGGAAAGATTTAACATGCAGGATTGCAAAGTAGCAATTACTCCTACAGTGATGGGATTGAAACTGAGCAAAGATGACAACAGGAAGGATTTTGATCCAATTTTATATAAAAACATAGTTGGCAGCCTTATGTATTTGACAACAACTAGGCTAGATATTATGCATGTTGTAAGTTTAATTTCCAGATTTATGGAAAGGCCAAAGGAGTCACATTGACAAGCATCAAAAAGAATTCTGAGGTATGTGAAAGGAACAAAAAGGTATGGAATTTTATACACCACTTCATAAAATTTTGAATTGATTGGATATACCAATAGTGATTGGGCTGGAAGTATAGATGACAGGAAAAGCACCTATGGATATGTTTTCCATATGGGTTCAGGAGCCATTTCATGGGCTTCTAAGAAACAACCTATTGTGGCTTTATCAACAGCAGAGTCAGAGTATGTGGCAGCTACAACAACAGCATGTCAAGTAGTTTGGATGAGGAGAATGTTGAGAAGTTTGTGTCATGAACAGGTAAAAGGCACAACAATTTATTGTGATAATAGGTCAGCAATAGCATTGTCAAACAATTCAGTGTTTCACAAAAGAACGAAACACATTGATGCCAAGTATCACTACATCAGGGAGCTAGTGAACAATGGTGAAATTGTTTTGAAACAATGCAGAACTGAAGAGTAGTTTGCTGACATACTAACAAAACCATTGGGGCAGAAAAGTTTTAATTATTTGAGAAAATGTTTGGATATGCAAGAGAATGCAACAGTTGAAATTATGGGGGAGTGTTGGAAATTCAATTCCAACTGCAAACCAATGCAGGAGGATGTAATTTAAAATCTGATATGAATTTCAGAAGGACAGAAGGCAGCAGAGAATTTTTTGGTTGAACGTGCACACAACTATGCAATGAAGTTTATGATTAAATAAGCCTGCAAATTAATTTTTCTAGTTAAAGGCCGTAGGCCTATTTTACTACTCAAAGCCCTCCATCCCTCATTCTTAATAACCTATCATGCCACTTTAAACTTTGCAACCACCTCCATTAAAACCTAAACAAACAGTTATATTTTTACCGTGCATTCAATTTGTGTTTGAAATTGCCCACGTCATGGAGGACCCGCTGCCATGTCACAAAACTCGTGGACCAATCATATGCCAATCACAAATCTTGAATCCTACGTCACCCACCCATAAAATGGATGCGATAAGATCTTGTGCATTTCGGTTGAACTGTTTTGAAATCTGCCATGGGCTCCACCTCCAACCAATGAGGGAGCGATCGCATGGCTCAGTTCTCAAGTCAGCTGGGACAAATTTGGATGCAATAAACTCATGCGAACAGATTTATACTTTGTTTTCAAATCTGTGAAAACTATTTTGCATAAGGTTTTTAACTTTGGGTTAAATGATTTTATATGTTTTGTTTTTAAATTCCACGACGTATTTTCTTAAATTCCTTTGACTTAGGAATCATATATATGTTTAATATATATTATAAACATTTTCAATGTTTTTCAGGTGTAAGACTCGGAATAACCACAGTTGTCATTTTTAGTCTACGTTTCGAGTCTGGATCTAGACCCATCATCAGGACAGTTTGCAAAGAAGAGAAAAGATCAAGGTTAATAACCTTGATCTTTTCTCTTCTTTGCAATCTGTCCTGATGATGGGTCTATATCTAGACTCGAAACGTAGACTAAAAATGACAACTGTGGTTATTCCGAGTCTTACACCTGAAAAACTACACCACAAAAACCTCTAATCTACCATTTTCAATGTTAATAATATATAAAGTTAGTTTTTATTGTAATAAGTTTTGTAATACGATATACACATACATACATATATATATATATATATATATATATATATATATATATATATATATATATATATATATATATATATATGCCCAAAGGAAAAAAGAAAGACAGTGGACTGTGTATTAAAAAAAATGAGCCTGAAGGCTAAAACAGAGTGTGTTAAAAACAAAGTTTTTTTTTCATAGACTGTGTATTGTGAAGAAAAAGCAAGAAGGCAGAAAGAAGAAGATAGAGAGCGAATTTCAACACTGTGTGTGAAGCAGTTAGTGTTTTTTTTAAAAGCCAGAATAACAGTTCTATGGCAACATTGTAATAGTTTTTTTTTGGTTTAATGAAATAGTAGTTTTGTGCCATTTCTGTCCAGAATTTTTACATTAAATCTCTGTGTTGAAGTTAAGAAATTTTATTTCCTTTGTTGTTTGGAATCATTTAGAAATTCCAACAAGGCGCCTCCTACGTTAAGAGGAAAAAAAATTGTATGATGCACTCTCTAAAGAATCATATGATGCATAAACATGTGTTACAAGGCGAAAAACAAAATGTATGATGCATAGAGGAAAAACAGTCCCGTTGAACTGAGTAATTAAATATTCCCAGTCCTGATGATCGATGGAAAACACTTTTAGTGATGTCAATGTTCCCACTAATTCAAGACCACATCAATTTCAACGATAACTCAATCAAATTATTTCCGAGCTCCATAACTTAATTTTAGTGTATGAAATTTTTCATGGTGTTTTTTTTTTTATAATTATGATAAAGATTTAAAGATATTTTAAACCACTAATTAATTAATATCTAGTGATAGTTAAACCTTTTTTTTAATTAATATCTACGCATAGTTAATTTGTTGTTTTCACTTTTTGTTTTGTTTTTTGGGTGCAGAGCAGTGGAATAGCAAACAGAGATAACAGAAAGAGAAAAGAATGGAGAAACAACACACAAAATTGGAGAAAATCTTCACAGACTTCTATTACAGAAGGCCTATCCTTGCTTGCCTTGACATGCTCAGGTAGAGGCAAGAATACAAATTTATAGTTGCAAAAGAGGGATAATTCTGCATGTGAAAAACAAAGGATTACACAATCAATCATGTTGGCTGGGTGGCGTGTTAGGTTCGACACCTTTTCTTGTCAAAGAGTTGGCGAGGTTGGTGGTCAGCGGGACTGCGTGGGAAGAGAGATTAGGTCAGACGCCGTTGTTGAATGTGGCGTCACATTTAACATTCTCCCACTTGAAGCCGAATGAGAATCTTGTATCAAGTCACACCAATGCCTATCATGCCTCTACACAACTCATGCTTACTTCTTGGTATAATCTTTGTGAGCATATCAGTAGGGTTCTTATCTGTATGGATCTTTTCCAAATATAATTGCCCTTCCTCCAACACATGTCGGATCCAATGATACCTTAAGTCAATGTGCTTGGTTTTTGAGTGAAATGCTGGATTTTTCGCCAAGTGAATGACACTCTAACTATCACAATACAACACATACTTGTCCTGCTTGATTCATAACTCTCCTAGGAATCTTTGCATCCACAACATTTCTTTGCAAGCCTCTGTTGCAGCTATGTACTTTGCTTCTGTTGTAGAGAGAGCTACTATTCTTTGTAGCCTTGACACGCAAGATACAACTACACCTGCAAATGTGTACAAATAACCTGTAGTGGAATTTCTGGTGTCGATATCTCTAGCCATATCTGCATCTGTAAAACCTTCATGCATAGTATCATTATGACTGAAACATAAGAAATAATGACTAGTACCCTTAAGGTACTTGAAAATCCATTTTACTCCTTGCCAATGTTGTTTTCCTGGATTGGCAAGGAATCTGCTCACAACTCCCACTGAATATGCAATGTCTGGTCATGTGCATACCATGGCATACATCAAGCTGCCAACTACTGAAGCATAAATAATATTGCTCATTTCTTCCTTTTCTTTGTCATCACTGGGACATAACTCAACACTCAACTTGAAGTGGGCTGCAAGGGGTGTACCAACTGGTTTGGCATCCTTCATATTAAACCTGTCGAGCAGCTTCTTGATATACTTTTCTTGTGACAACCACAACCTTATGTTTTCCTTGTCATGCATGATCCTCATGCCCCACATCTGTTGTGCTGTACCCAAATCCTTCATTGCAAACTTGTTGCCCAAATCCTTCTTCAACCTATTGATCATATTCTTATCATGCCCAACGATCAACATGTCATCCACATATAACAATAATATGAGATACTTTCCTTGATGATGCCTCTTGATATAGAAAAAATGGTCAGCTTCTACCCTCTAAAAACCATGCTCTAACATGAATGAATCAAATTTCTTTTACCATTGTCGAGGTGCGTGTTTCAACTAATAGAGACTCTTATTCAACCTGCAAACAAACTCTTCTTTGCCTTTTTCTATGAAGCCTTCTAGTTGCTTCATATAAATTTCTTCCTCTAATTCTCCATGAAGGAAAGCAATTTTTACATCTAGTTATTCACATTCTAAGTCTAAAGCAGCAACAAGACCAATAATGACTCTAATGGATGACATTTTGACAACAAGTGAGAAAATTTCAGTGAAGTCAATACCTTCCTTTTGGGAAAATCCTTTCACCACCAAACTTTCTTTATACCTCTCCTTCTTTTCATCACCTTCATGCTTAATTCTATATACCATTTTGTTTTGCAAAGCCTTTCTACCTTTTGGTAGATTTACCAACTCCAAAGTTTTATTTTCCAACAAAGAGTTCATTTCTTCTTCCATTGCTTTCTTCCATTCTTTACTGTGCTCAACTTTACAAGCCTCTTGAAAACATCTAGGCTCACCTTCATCAGTCAATAGGATATAGTTTGAAGGAGGATACCTTTGTGAAGGCTTATGAGGCCTAGAAGATCTGTGAACCAACTGTGGTGATGCATTATCAGGTTGATTCTCCTATAAAGGTTCCTGCAAGACTCGTTCTTCTTGGTGTTCATCACTTTCCTCTTGTTGTCCTTCATGCTCTTGAATTTGTTGCCCATTTTCCTCCATTGGTGGGATGTATTCATGCTGATCTTCAAACCTGTCAATAACTTTCCTGACTTCCACCTCACCTACATTCATCTTAAACATTTTTGACTCATTAAATATAACGTCCCTGCTTCTAATAATTTTATGTTTGACTGGATCCCATAGACGATAACCAAATTCTTCATCCGCATATCCCAGAAAAATGCATTTCATAGATTTATCTCTAGCTTAGTTCTATTTTCTTTGGGAATATGTACAAATGCTTCACATCCAAATATTTTCAAATGAGAATAATTCAACTTCTTACCAGTCTGAACGTCTTTAGGGATGCCTCCATCCAAGGCTGTAGATGGAGATCTATTTATGAGGTAGCAAGTTGTCCTCACAGCCTCTGCCCAAAAATGCTTGTCCAAACCGAAATTGGACAACATGCTCCTTACCTTTTCCATAATGGTGTGATTCATTCGTTCTGCAACAATATTCTGTTGAGGTGTACGAGGCACAGTCTTCTCATGCTTTATGCCAAACCTGTTACAATATTCTTTGAATGCATTTGAGCAATATTCTCCACCATTATCTGTTCTTAGGAACTTGAGCAATTTTTTAGTCTCTCTTTCAACAACAACATGGAATTTTTGAAATATTTCAAACACTTCACTTTTAATTTTCATGGGATAGGACCAATCCTTCCTGGATGCATCATCTATAAATGTTACAAAATATGATGCTCCTCCTAATGACTTGATGTTAACAGGTCCAAACACATTTGAGTGTATCAATTCTAACACATTTTTCTTTCTATCATGACCACCTCTAAGAAATGAAACCGTTCTTTGTCTACCATATATACAATGCTCACAAAGATCAAGATTGTAGGATCTCAAACCTTGTAGTAAATTTTTACCAACAAGGATTTTTAAACCCTTCTCGCTCATGTGACCCAAGCACTTATGTCACAAATCTATTGAATTTCCTTCTCTTGTGACAACAACCAAATATGATTTTCCTATCATTTCCTTCAATGAGTATAGTGTTCCTGTCTTGGGTCCTTTGGCCACGACCAATGCTCCTTTGCTAATTTTCCAGCCTCCTATTCTAAAGCTTGTGGAATAGCCTTCATCATCTAGTCATCCCATGGAGATCAAACTCATGCGCATTTCTGGTACATGTCTGACATGTTTCAACAATATATCTTGTTCATTCTTCATATTGATCTGGACATCTCCCACTCCAATAATATTGAAAAAATGATTATTCCCCAAATGCACTCTACCATAATCACCGGGATTATATGCAACAAAACTATCTTTGCATGGGGTTACATGGTGAGATGCCCCAGAGTCAAGGATCCAATCAAAGCTACTGCTAGATGTATATAAACATGCATCCTCTACTGAAACAGTGAATAAAAAATCACCATCTGTGACTACAACAGTAGTCTCACCTTCATTTGTGCTGGATGACTTGTAATTTGTATTGGCCAGTCTTTTATCCTTTTGTCCCTTCTTCAAGGCTCGAAATTATTTCTTCATTTGCCCGGGTTTTCCATAATGAAAGAAGATGATCCTGACCCTCCTTGATTTTTATTAGCCTCTTGATCTTGATTGCCCTTGTCGGCCTCGATCAATCCTCCTACCACGATCAGCTAGAGCTAGAGATTCTCCTCCTTGGTTTTCCGCAATTGACTTGCATCGTATCTCCTCATTCATTAAACTGCTGCTGACATCATCAAACTTCAAGGTCCCTGCAGGTGCTAAAGTACTCATAGCCACAATTAAATTTTCCCAGATGTTAGGCATAGAACACATTAAAAAAATAGCTCCAATTTCATCATCTAGAGTTATTTTAACAGAGGAAAGATGACTAGTTATAATATTGAATTCATTCAAGTGCTTAGGAATTGAAGCACCCTCCTTCATCTTGAGATTGTAAAGCTTCTTCATCAAGAACACTTTATTTGATGCCGTGTTCTTCTCATATAGATCATGGAGCTTCTTCCATACTCCTTTTGCCATATTTTATCCAGACACATTGAAATACACATTCTTTGCTAGATATTGGCAGATTGTCGCAATCGCCTTTCTATCTAGCTTATCCCATTCCTCATCTGTCAACGATGAGGATTTCTTTGTTACACCCTCAATCGGAAAATACTGATCTTTTAAAAGTAGTATATCCTCCATCTGTGATTTCCATAGGGAAAAATTAGCCCCGCTCAACTTCTCCTTATCAATAACTCCTATCTCCATTATCAATAAAATTCACACCCCAAAATTTTCACTTATAAAATAATACCTTTAAAAAATTCAAGAGCCAAAAAAGAACCTCCTTTAAATTTTTTATTTTAAAACATAATGCCCTTAATTTGATGACTTTCCTTTTTCCCTTTCAAAATGTGAAAGGGAAATTAATCATTATAAAACATATGAAATGTTATAAGCTATATAAGAGCCCATCTCACGTTAAGCACAAAATTTTAAAGTGACTTCTTAAATAAGACTTGAAGCACAAAACTTAAAGTGAAATGTGCTAATATATCACCATCCATTTGCTGTGTAGTTTTATGAAAAACCCATTTTTTCTACAAACGCTATGAAGGCTGTTAACTAAATAAAATTTTAACCAAATAAAGGGCTTATTGAGTCCATGACTTTCACTGTGCAAGCTATGCTAATTACTTGGTTCTAATTCCATGGCTTTCACTGCGGTAGTGCAATTAACTCTGCTGATTACTTGATTCTACCAACACTTCCTACACAACAATCTCCAAAAATTACTCATAGTAAAACATAATTCAATGCAGACTCACAAACCTACCACGCTGCCATTTCATTTCACTGGTCATCACCCCTGCATTCTTGAGGTCTCAAGCAAATCGCAGATCTTTGCAAAAGAAGGGATTATTGGTGCAACACTTCAATGCCATGATATTAAGAATTGGCCGCTGTGATATTAAGAATTGGCTCAGTGAGAACTGGCTCTGATACCAGTTATTGGGTGCAGAGAAGCGGAATAGCAAACATAGATAATAGAAAGATAAAAGAATGGAGAAACAACACATAAAATTGGAGAAAATCTTCACAGACTTCTATTACAAAAGGCTTGGCCTTGCTTGCCTTCACATGCTCATGAAGAGGCAAGAATACAAATTTATAGTTTCAGAAGAGGGACAATTCTGCATGCAAAAAACAAAGGATTACATAGTCAATCATGGTGGTTGGGCGGCGTGTTAGGTTCGATGTCGTTCCTTGTTAGAGAGTTAGTGAGGTCAGTTGGCAGGACTGCGTGGGCAAAGAGGTTAGGTCTGGCGCCCTTGTTGAATGCGGCTTCACATTTAACATTGTTGGTGTGTTTCTATATCACTAACTAATTATAATATCACTGTTAGTCCACAAATAACAAAAGAAAAAAAAAATTTATATAAAAAAAGTATGGGAGAAAGTTGATCGATAAAAGAATTCAGAAATGTTCTGCTTCAATGCCAGCCTGTTAGGGATCAATTATCTGTTATGGAATAAAGGCTCTATAAGGAAGTTGAAATTAATTTGTAAGAAAGTTGGAATCGAGCATAATAACCCGTTGGCGATTAGTTGTGATTTTTGGGCGAACTGCTATAGGAAAAAGAGTGTTCAAGGAAGTGGATTCAAAGCCCAAGTTTGAATCAAGCACAGTAACCACCAAATGTGGCCCCAAATAATCGAACTGCTGCAGGATATCAATCATTCAGAGAAGTAGTCAAATAGATCGGTTGCATTAACTGTGCAATTACGATGCAATTTACAGGGAAAATAAATTACATATTTGATATAAATCTTTCTAATTCGTAATTATAAATCATATTTTATATATTTTATTTAATACTTAATCTATAAAAATAAGTATTATTTATCAATATACCTAAGTATTAAATTTTATTAGAGGTAACTATATGAAGTTTGTGTGGATAATTCTGATAAAAGGGGAAGTGGATGAATTTGTTTAAGTTAAACTTATTTTTCGTGTGTGCGCCTCAAATACCTAGGTTTATTTTCATGATTTTATCATAAATTTATTTTTCTGTAAAATTATTTGAGCAGAAATATAGATCTAGTTGAAAAATAATTGTACAAACTTTTGAAAAAGAAAAATAATTAGAATTGATAATGAAATTAGTTCATCAATATTAGGTTGAGAATCAATATATAAAGAAACCAAGTTAAACTTAGTTGTACATGCAATAACTATGGATAGTTAAAGCTACCTGAAGCTAAGTGTGCTTTATGTTTTGTTAATGTGAACATGCACCACATGCAAGCACTATAGTTAATCGACTAAAACCAAGTGCACATCGCATGTAAGCACTTGAGTTAACTAGCTAAAGACAAGTGCACATTGCCTGTAATATCTAGAGTTGAACTAAAGCTAATTAAGGCTAACTATGTGCATGTACAACACTCGAGTTAACTAGCTAAAGACAAGTGCACATTGCATGAAATCTCTAGAGTTGAACTAAAGTTAATCTAGGTGCATGTACACCAACACCCCCCTTTAAGCATAACTTAGGTGAGTGTGATGCAAAATGAATGAGTCCCAACAACACGGTCATTTTAGGTACCCATATACAATGCATAAAAATAGCAAAGAGGGAAAACCCACTAGGAAGAAAACCCCCCTCAAAATATAATGCAAAAGTAGAGAAAAGACAACTACTAGGTAGTTATGTCCTTCACCCCGAGATGATCTCACAGGAATTGAAAATTCTGCTCAGTGAAAGTCTTGGTGAAGATATCAACAGTCTGCTCGGAACTAGGACAATATTGAAGATCGATGATCCCATCATGAATGAGTTCTCTAATGAAGTGCATGTGGATCTCGATGTGTTTGGTCCAGCATTGTTGAAATCAATCTCTGAAAAATTTTAGCGTACTTTAATTATCACACCAGATGATAGTTGGATGATGGACACTTATCTCAAGCTCACATAGGAAATGTTTTAGCCAAATGGCCTGAATAGTGGAATTGAATTCTCCTCTATACTCAGCCTCTGCTGATGATAAAGTAATGGCAGCCTGCTTCTTGCTTGACCAACAAATTGGGTTGGATCCCAAACTAAGTACATAACCGGAGGTGGACTTGCGATCAATGTTGTCACCAACCCAATCTGATTCTGTGAACCCAATGAGATCTAAAGAAAAATTTGTCGCATAATGAATCCCATAGGTGATTGTCCCCTGGACATATCGAAGGATGTGATTTTTAGCTTTCCAGTGTAACTCATGTGGCTCCTGCATGTATTTGGAAACTATTCCTACGACATATGAGAGATTAGGACATGAGTGAGTGAGATAAATAAGACTTCCCACAAGCTGACGGTACAATGTGCAATCAACCAATGGTGTATCTTTTCCATTCTCAAGTTTTATCCCTAATAAGAAAGGCGTGGCTGCTGGCTTGCAGTCACTCATGTGAAATCATGCCAAAATATATCTAGCATACTTTGGTTGAGAAATGGTAATCCCAAAACCTTATGATTGATCTCTAGTCCAAGGAAGAAATTTAGCAAGCCCATGTCTCTCATAGAAAATTGCTTATGCAATGCAGTTTTAATCTTAGTAATGATAGGAGTTGAACTACCTGTTATCGAAAGATCATCTATGTAGAGTACTATGATCAGCAAGGATTCAATTTTCTTCAAAAAATAAACATTGGAATCAGATTTGCAGCATGCAAAATTTTGAGATATCAAATAATAATTTATCTTTGCATACCATGCTTTAGGTGCCTGCTTGAGGCCATAGAGATACTTCTTTAGTTTGCATACTAGAGATGAATTGAGCATGTATACCTATAGCTGCTCCATGTATATTTCCTCCCTGAGGTCACCATGAAGAAAGGCATTCTTCACATCCATATGATGCACCCCCCATCCTCTTGCTACTGTGATGGAGAGAGCTAGCCGAATGGAATCCATTTTTACCACTAGAACAAAAGTCTCATCATAGTCAACACCATGTACCTGCTAAAAAGCTTTTGCTACCAATCGGGCCTGATATCAACTAACTTGGCCATTTTCTTCTTTCTTGTTCTGGTAAACCCACTTGCACCTCACAAGTTTATGATTGGAAGGTAGCGGAACCAAATCCCAAGTCCGGTTCTCAATGAGAGGGCTATATTTCTCATCCATTGCTGCTTCCCATTCAGGATGCCCAGTTGCTTCTGCATAAGTCTGTGGATCAGATGCATGCATCATATAAGCATGCATGGGCATGCATGGCTCCATAGCTAAGAGTTCTTGTGGATCTTCCTCAAACTAAGGGACAGAGGAAGGATCATCAAGGAGGTCACTCATGATATGCCATTTTTGTGTTGAAGGCAGTCGAGAATCTTTTGAACTACATGAGGAAGTGTGATCTCAATGTTCAACAAGTGGTGATGCAACATGTGTCATAGGAAAAGGCTCATCTTCATTAGAGTTCTTATTTGAATTTTCATCTGCATACTCATCAATGAATGGTGATGGAAACTTGGTAACAAGTTCATCTGCTGGTGCATGCAAAATATCTTCGTCAAAATTTACACTCCTTTCAATAAAGGGCTCTTCAGTGTTGATATCAAGCAATCTATACCCTTTGACTCCATCAGAATATCCAAAAAACATGCATGCTTTACTTTGAGGCTTTAAAGCCTTTCTCTTCTTTGGAGGAATGTGGGCCCTTGCTTGAGATCCGAAAATGCGAAAATTACTGACTTCAGGTTGCATGCCAGTCCAAGCCTCAAAAGGTATTTTTCTAGTAACATATTTATGGGGAGATCTATTCTGGATGTATGAAGCACAATTGGTAGCTTCAGCCCACAATTTTGACAAAAGAGATCTTGCATGCAACATGTAATTGGCCATCTCTTTCAAAGATCGATTCTTCCTTTCAACCAACCCATTTTGCTGTGGAGTGTAAGGAAATGTATGCTGCAACTGTATGCCTGCTTCATTACAAATATTATTGATATATTTGTTGACATATTCCGTCTCATTATTTATGCGAAGTATCTTGATGCGTTTTCCAAAATGATTTTCCGCATGCGCTATGAAAATCTTTAGATGTTGAAAAACTTCATACTTGAGTTTTAAGAAGTAAACCCAAGTGAATCTTGTGTAATAATATATAAATGACAACACATATATTTATTTTCTACTAGAAATGGACCCATGAGATCATTGTGTACAAGTTCCAAAGGTGAAGAGGCTCTCCATGCATGCCCCTTCTTGAACTTCTCTTGTGGATGCTTTCCATGAGCACATCCATTACAAACACCATTTGAAAATTCAATGGTCGGAAATTATTTGACCATTCCTTGCTTGCTAATTTGTTGCATATATCTAAAATTAAAGTGCCCAAATCTCTCGTGCAAAATCCTAATTTCTTCATTTGCATGCATAAGTAGAAAAATAGAATCTGATTGAGGAACAAAATCAGAAAATGTATACAACTGAGATTGATCATTTACCTTGCCAGATGCAATCTTCAAGTTGGTTTGCATGTCATAAATGCTCACAAAATCCGAGGTAAATTCCACTTTCCTTTTGCTACCTGTGAATGTCATCTGATACACTGAGAGAATATTCACAGAAAGCCTTGGAATATGCAAGAAATTCTCAAAACTTCCATCTTCGAATTGCACTCTTCCTTGTCCAGTTGCTTCAACTCCAAAATTTTCCTCCATGAGAATATGAGGTTCTGACTATGGACGTAGAGAAGAAAAGGTTTCCTTTGAAGAATCCATATGATATGAAGCTCCTGAATCGATGATCCATTATTGCGGTGTAGAATGAAGAACAATCAAAGCATGCCCATTACCCCTTGTTTTTGATGGTTTTTCCTCTGTCTTCTTCTTGGCACTTTTTGCAATGTGATGACCAAGATTATTTTGTTGAAGAGTCTTTGCCATCAAATCCATATTTTTCTGCATGAAAGAAGATTCAGGATGATAACATCTATCACAATAAGGACACTTGAAGTTGTTTCCTTTATTTCCATTCTTACCCTTAGAGCTAGAAGAACCATATGGAGATTTTGGATTTCCTCCCTTTCTTGGATCTGGATCTCTTGCCTTTCCTTTTACTTTTTATTGCTGATTTGGTTTCCTGTTGGACTTTCCTTTCTCATGCATGGCAAGTGCACGTGTATTTGGAGACTTTATGAACCCATTTTTATGAGTTTATCCTACTCATGAATAAGAGACTCAATAAATGCGTTAAATTTGGGCATTTCCCTTTTTTCTCTAGTTGCAAGTCTAACTGTATGAAATGTGGAAATGAAAACAACATATTCAATGCCTAATTTATACAAAATAGAAAAGATCAAGTGACCTTCCTGTTTTGATTTATCGATCCTACAATCATGTAGTTGTAGAAGAAATGATTTAAATTCCATAAATAAATCTTAAATGTTCTCAAATCTATTTGGATCTAATGAATTTAGCTCATTTTCTAGACTATGAGCCCGCATCTCATCCTGCTTTCCAAATAAATTCTCTAAGATTGTCCAAACCTCATTCAGGGTGTTGCATGTGTCCACATTGAAACACAATGCTGGAGATATGGACAAAAATATAGGACCAAAAGCCTCATCCATCCTGTTGAAGTATTTGGATTTTTCAACGATGGAATTAGGTTCAGCTTCTGTATTCATAACTATTTGGTACAACCCTTTGCCTCTGAGGTGAAGCAAAATCTTCAGCTTCCATTTGAAGTAGTTATACAGAGTAAGAATTGCTAAAGATGAGAACTCCATTGCGGCAATTCTCTAATATTTTGATCTACAAATCAAATCATTGAACAATTTTTAATTCTATGCTCTTCAAACTTGCAAGCAATTGTTCATGCAACTTCTCCAAACCCTTTTAGCTCTGATACGATGTAAAATGATTTGAGCATAAATATGGATCTAGTTGAAGAATAATTGCACAAACTCTCCAAGTTGAAAAAGAAAAATAATTAGAATTGAGAATGAAATTAGTTCATCAATATTAGGTTGGGAATCAATATATAAAGAAACTAAGTTAAGCTTAGTTTTACATGCAATAACTATGGATAGTTAAAGCTAATTGAAGCTAAGTGTGCTTTATGTTCTGTTAATGTGCATGTGCAACACATGCAAGAACTATAGTTAACTGACTAAAGCCAAATGCACACCACATGTAAGCACTTGAGTTAACTAGCTAAAGACAAGTGCACAACACATGTAAGCACTTGAGTTAACTAGTGAAAGACATGTGCACATTGCATGCAATATCTAGAGTTGAACTAAAGCTAATTAAGGCTAACTATGTGCAAGTACAAAACTCGAGTTAACTAGCTAAAGACAAGTGCACATTGTATGCAATATCTAGAGTTGAACTAAAGTTAATCTAGGTGGATGTACACCAACATTTTCACTTGTGCTCCACAAATCCATGGGTTTATTTTCATGATTTTACCATAAAATTATTTTTCGCCTATGTGCTAGAAATCGATGGGTTTATTTTCATGATTTCACCATGCTTAGAATATATTTGTATTCTATCATTTCCTTCCCCCCCATTTTTAGGGAAAGGAACTTTGTTGCTAATACAATGTAAAAAAAATTGGTATTTTTGGAGTTACAACTCACTTTATTGCTCTATTTCTAGGCTTAACAAAACATTCCTAGTTTTCTCTTCTAGGCTTAAAAAAATAGTCATAGTTTTGGAGTTGAGGCTCATTCTACAACCTAGGATGAGAGGAATGTGTAAATTTGTTCAAATTGCACTTGCTCTAAATAGAAAAATAATGTCTACTATAATAATAAAAAATGAATATGTTACAAGATGTTTAAACCCTCTACTTTTCAGAGATATTTCAATAAGAGATTTAAACAAACAATTTAAGATCTATGTTAACTAATTTTCATGTGTCTTTGTACATGTAAGATATTTTAATGTAAATTATGTGTGTATTATATATCATTTAAAAAAATTATAATGTTTATTTGGTCCTATATATACTCTATATAGGATTCAAAAATAAAATTTAAACAATGAAAATTTACACATTGTATTTTGCACTCTAAAAAAGTTTGCACGCGAAAATTTAAAATATTCCATCTTGTTTCGTCATCTCATCTACTAAATGCCTAGAATTGCATATCAAGAGATTTGATC
This sequence comes from Pinus albicaulis, assembly GCA_034641835.2. Taxonomy (NCBI): domain Eukaryota; kingdom Viridiplantae; phylum Streptophyta; class Pinopsida; order Pinales; family Pinaceae; genus Pinus; species Pinus albicaulis. Next base: position 1,209,789,985 of record CM076582.1, read on the forward strand.
CTCTTAGTAGATACAAAATTAGGATCTATGCTAATCTAATTACTAATTATAATAAATTATACTTATAATAATTGTAATCTTTTTTTTGACCCGGACAAAATGTTAAACAACACATTACAACATGTCTACCATATTCGCTAGAACTTTCTCTGAGCTCAATGAATATAAACATTTAAATAAAAAAATAATAATTATAATAAAAAGTAAAAAGTAATAAAAATAATAAATCTATCTAATTCAATTTGTTATAGGACTTCTCTAGAGTGTTTTAGTCATTTTTCAATGGCGGAAATGGATTTAGGATATGTAACTTTGATTTCCAAAAACACCCTACGAAATCATTGCATATTTAAACTACACTTTTGTTGTATTGTAATTTAATTTTATTAATAAAATAAAAACAATTTTTTATAACAAAAAAAATAGTATATCACATTAAAATTAAAAATAACTATAATATTTCAAAACATATAATAAGTATATAAATACTTAATAAATTTATTATATATATATATATTATGAATAATGACTATAAATTAAAATTCATTTTACCAAATAAATTAAAATAATGATTTGTATTTGTAAATATTATATTTCACACACGCGCGCACGCACACACACACACACACACACACACATATATATATATACATTAAACTTGTTTTAACATCAAATATATATGGATTTATAAGTAAAAAGAGAAAGAGGGGGAGAGTTCTTATTCTATTAATAGGTTCTTTCTAATTTAAGTAGGAAGGATATTTGTATTGTATTTCTATATATATATATATATATATATATATATATATATATATAATTACCAATTTGATTGAGCAAGTATTTACATTTTAATATGGAGAATGTGAATCATAAATAAAATGTTTTAATGTAAACTATGTATATATTGTATAAAATGAGTGAAATATATATATATTTTTAAATTTTTAGTACATTTTATTAGTGTTTTTCTTAAAACCATCATTGATCCATCTTAACTCTAGATCTACCAAGAGTGGAGAGGAATAAAATCTCTCAAAGTGAAAACCATTAACATTTTAGAATATTTGTGATCCATAATAAAGAGATAATGGTCAATGATTCACAAACATATATTTTAGTGCATAATAATGCTAACTATAAGCATAAATAATAACCTACTATGCTTAAGCATTAATTGCAGTGACATTGAGAAGTCCATAAATTGGATTAAACAATGCAATCACACATACATATATAGCACACAAGAAATATGGGAGAAACTTGATTTTGGAAAATTCCAACTTCAAAAGGGTTATCTTGCTCCATCATTAATAATGATTTCTACAATGATAAATATCTCTACTTATAAACACAGAAAATGATAATGGTAGTATCATGGTATTTACATCTCTTTCATGAATTATTCAATCAACTCATGTCTAGGTCACTCTCTCTAATGTCTATAAATGTTGAAAATCAAAGCATACCATCAATTCAATATATCAAAAAAAACTTTCCATTGTCTTGCCCATGAATTAATCCACCAATCCAAACTCCTCTAGCTTCCTCCCCACCAATCTCCTATATCCCACGAATATCCTATATCTTAATTGCTTCATTTATTCCTTTATATCCTAGGAAAGTGGATGGAAAATGGCCTCAAAATAATGTTTATATTTTTTCCCATGAGTAAGTTATGGTGACATTCCATTTCCCACTCTTAGGCTACAATAATGACTAAGAAAAATGTCTCCCTAACATCCATAAATTCCCATTTGTAAAAATATAAGGAGATAGGGATTTTCTACATTTTCCTATTACCATTTTGGAAGTCTCTCATTCGTTATGGAATCATCTATAACTTATGGACCTTATTGTCATTCCCATGTGTTACACTATCATAAGTGGAGGTGATTTCTGTAATACTAAAATTTTTAAACATAGATTGTAAAGAAACACACACAAAAAATCTTTATAAAAGAGATGAATAAATAAGAGCATTCACACATATCCCTTAGAAATTTTCCCTGTAAAGCCTTAACCAATAAAACCAACAAATATTTTGATTCATTCATATCAATCTCATTACATGAACTTCGCCATTTAAAATAAAATATATAGGATCTCGTGGCATCCAAAACCGTAATACATTAACTTATATTAGATTCCTTAATTGAAACTACATTACAAATGGTCAAATACCATTGGCCAAAAGAAACCAAAAAAATATTCCAAAAATTGACAAAAACAATCCCAAAATTTGTTTCAAGGGCTTTTCCCCCAAACCCTCAAGCAAGGTAGCCTTCACTAACCCGCTTAGAACAATGCAACACATAGGATGATTTGAATTATGTGGCACCAAAGATGTTAGGGGAAAGGATTATAGTGAGAAAGTGGATATGTGGAGAAAAAGGGTGATCATATATGAAACTGTAAATAGTGTTTACCCATTTGTGGGTGAGACACCAAATGAGATATTTGAAGTAGTCCTCTATGGGAACCTTCATTTATAAAGTTATATGTGGCTCTTAATATCATTCTCCACTAATAATTTGATATGACTTGAATGCTGTCTTGAGATGTAACCAAAACATCTAGTGCACACCAAAACCTCAATGTTCCCTCTCTCTTTTTATACCATTTTATTTTGATCTTGAATATTATAATTTTTTTATAGATTGTTGTAATGTTGTGCAAGATTCATAAATATTGATGAAAATATTTATTTTTTTTCTATAGCATGGATGGATCATGACTATGCAATGCATAATCACAGTTAATATGAATATCACACAATATTTGAATGTGGTGGAAAGAAAGTGAAAAATACTAAATGAAGAATAACTTCATCCCCTAAAATATCATATGCCCTAATGTATAATGTGGTAAAGTTAATGTAACATTCCCAACACTTAACCCCTCATAATATTGAAAATTCAATTAATTATGTTATTGATCCATGCATGGGCATGTAAATGTAAAATAATTGTAATTATAGTTTAATACGTGTTGATGAAGTATCAGAGCTTTGATGTTATGTGAACCACATGAAGCCATGAGTAGGAGGGAAGTGAACAAAGGGGAAGTGGAGGATGAATATTTTCTTTTGGATTATTGAGTAAGAAAAATGCTCATAAGGATCAATATTGTCAGCCTTTATCAAGAAATATATGGTGGGAAGGTGTAGTAGTAACTTCTAGCCATTTTGAGAGGAATGGGACATGTAGTACCAAGACTAATCCAGGGTATGGGTGGTGTACCACTAACAAGTATGGGTGTAACAAAGAAGAATTTTTTCAAGGGAATAATCCCAAGGAAGTTGACCCATGAAGGAAAAGAAAAGATAAATAATAAGCATGAGGGGGCACACAAGAAAAGAGGAGAGATAATTGAAGTATAGACTCTCATGTGACTTAGAAAGGAACTTTGTGCATGAATTTGGGTTCACTTGATATGGATAAGTGAGGTTAGGGTGTGAGTCTTAGCTTAAGCCAAAGGGTCGAATGAATTCATTAAGGATCCTCTATTTTATGTAGGAATACATTGAAAGAAAGTGTCGAGGAAAGTTATCGACCGAGGGAAGGGATCCTTTTTTGTGGTGCAGGCCTTGAATGACCACCTAATAAGAAAAATGTTGAAATAAATTCACTTGAGCACTCAAGAGAGGCACTGAGGAAATTTTGTTGACTGAAGGGAGCTCCTTCTACTGTGTAGGCTCTAGTGTGACCACACTATGAATGAAATAAGGCACTAGCTCTATAGAACAAAAGAATCCATACTAACATTTAACTAGATGAATGAGAGTGGTATTCATTCTTACACCACTAGTAGCCAAGGAGGTGTTTATCCTATTGTGATTGCTATGTATAGTAACTAAAACACCACCCATAAAATCTAGGTAAAACTATAGGTTTTGTTTGATCTAAAAACAAATCATGAATTAATTTGATGAAGGATAATGACCTCCATGACTCAACCCTATATTTTTTAAACTAATTCTTCTGGAAAAATCACAATATCATTTGGAGGGCCGACGTGTTTCGAACTACCCAGTGTAGTTCATCATCAAGACATTGATACTGGGTTGATCAGAATAGTTGAAAATAAATTACCAAGTATAATTTCCCTCATGGCTTCATGGTTTGGCTTAGGGGTGGCAAAAAAAAGAAATATTACAGTGCAGTTGACCACATTGTGGGGTTAAATGTGGCTTACCCTTCATCAATTACATACAATGTAGGATCTTAATTAAATAAGTACCATTCTAGACTCTATCTCTATAATGTAAACGATGTTAAGGAGAAAGAAATTATGATTGCTAAAATGTATTCCATTAATTTGATATTCTACTTAGTAGTTAATATGGTATATATGATTTCTAATTATGATGTGAAGTAGTAAATTAGGCTAAAATTGTTGTATAATGCACATGTTCCCCATAATCAATATTTAATTTACTGATGTGTCGTACCTTTCATGTTATGTCTAGGAAGTAAATGACACCTTAAGCATGGGATTGAAGTACTTATAGTCCTAGTCATGGTTGGTGTCCATGGCCTCTTCTTAGGCATACTAGAGAAGTTCCATAACTAAATTATTCTGATGCAAGAGCATCCGGCTCAATAATTTTATTGTAATTTATTAGATATAGGAAGTTTTGTGTTTTAAAGGAAGTTGGATTTTTACATAACAAATTAAAATGATTTTAGAGTTTGAGTGATTTTAATGAGAGATATTAATTAATTAGATATTGTGAGGAATTTTGTAAATGTTCTCGAATGTTGGAGAACATGAGAGAATTAGGCTAGTTGAGAGATCATAGGGATTGAGAAATTTAGGAATTAATTGTAAATCCTAAATTAGAATTAGTTTCATGAATTATGGGATGAGAGAGGATTCTTAGAGGTTTGTTGAAATTATTAAGTATCTAAACCAGAATTGGTTCATGGAAACATTCTGTATAAATTGTAAAAGGCTCAAAAGGTAGATATCAGTAGGTTTTAGACAGAGAAAGTTTGGATTGAAAGCCTATGGGCCAAGGATTGTATGGAAGGGCTGTTGAATTGAATATCAGTCCAGAGAGGAGAGAAATTTTGTAATTATCTGTTTATATATATATATATATATATATATATATATATGCTTTTTTTTAGACCACTCAAAATCTCCATTCGTTTTCCCTTTTGTTGTCCTTTTGATTTGTATTTTTTATTATTTTTTATGGAATAATAGAAATAAAATTTCAAATACAACATATATATATATATATATATATATATATATATATATAATCCATTTATCATGTACAATAAATTTTAACGGAAGCGCAGATCATGTTGATTGCGACGACTTACTCCTGTTGAATTTTAAATGACAGGGGGTATCGTAATGGTGGAATTACAATCCCACTCATGATAAGATCAATGACTAGTGTCGATTGTGACACCCCACCACCCACCCTCTTTTCTTAAGCCACCTCAAGGGGGTGTCAAAAAGTAGTAACTAGGTTTTCCGAAACCACTCCACTAAAGTTCTTATTGTAACATCATTTTATTTTTTACATGTATTTGTTGAAAAAATATAAAATAAACAAAAAAATATATAAGGGAAATAAAAAAGAAAAGAATAAGAAAAATAAAAGGGATATTTTAAAAAATATATGTTATAAAAAAATGATGATAAAAAGGGGAAAATATAAAAAAAAGAAATAAATCCCTTAGAAAAATCAAAATATGCGTGCTAGGCTAAATGTCGCATTAGGTAGTTAATTAATGGTTTTAATTAGTTTAAACATAATTAAAGAATGATTAGTAATTTGTAATAAAGTTAAATTGAATTGAAATATTTTGTAATTTTTTGGTATCGCGGGTGCACTAACCAACCACCACGATATTCTCCTCCCCATTAATGGAGAGGAAGGTAGTTCGGACCGCCCCGTCTCTTTAACAGTTAACCCAGGGGGGGGGTTTGTAAAGTTGTTTCAAGTCAAACCGTTTGTGCAACATGTCAAGCGCGTAGGCATTTCAGACCCCCACCCCCCCTTTGAAAACAACTTACCACCACTCCTCCCTCTGAAAATCGACAGTGTCATATTGTGACCATTCCCACTCCTATGTATACAATAAACATGTAGCTTGCCCATTATTTCTTTACACAGCCTGTCAGAAGAAATTTCATACCCAGGCTCGAGCATAACCAGAACCGATTAGCCTTTCACACAACACTGTGTGAGCCGAATTATCCCTTGGTAATCATCATTCCTGTCTTTGTTTCTTTCCAAATATCTTCTTCAAAGGGAAAATCCAAAATGACAAAGGAAAACCCCATGCTTCCGCCTGTGATATACCTAGAGCATTTGCCACTAGTTGACGAAGAGTGCAAAATTTTCGAAACACAATGTGAATTTGATTTGTATGAATTACATAATTGCATGAATTAGAACTTTATTTACCTCAGTGATGAATTGAGTTTGTGTTATTTTTTCCTACCTCAATTCGATTTCCCATAGACTCATTTCTTCCATGAATTTGTATCTTACTGTCATTTTAAGTATATTCCCAGCCAAAGGGTTGGTGTTGCACAAGATAACCACTATATTTTTATAGTTACAACCCAATCCATTTGAAAAATGATACAGATTAAACCTTGAGCTACCCTACATCCTTTTTCTGTAGAATTCCTCATGTATCTCTACAAAAATCTTACTTTTCTTGAACAAGCCAAGGTTTTTGAGATTTTTGTAGCTGGAAATGTTGAATTTGCTAGAATGAGCTCACCTTACCCTACTTCAATGTTCCCAAATATGACTAATAAAATAATTTCAATAGTGACTTTCTTATTAGGTTATCAATGTGACCAATGGGTTGATGAGATCATCCTAGGGGTTTTATTAGAATTTTCTAAAGAATAAAAATCTTCTACCATCTTTAATTACAATGAATTGCTAGTTAAAACTATTAATGATCAGTTCATGAAATTTTCTATAGAGGGGATTTCAAACATGCATCAATTCTTGTATATATATATTTTTATTATATCATTCAAACATGTTTTCAATTCCACTAAAAAATTTAGATGAATTAGGGAACACTCAATCTGTGATCCATTGGACCTCCTTGGTTAGGAAAAATACAAATGAATTCTCTTTTAATGACTACAGAGATCAATTTTTATACAAAATTTCCTGTTTAATTAATAGTGATTTAATCCCTAGAATTTCTCCTTAAATTAAAAGAATTCTCCATCTCAATGAATAAAAAAAGATAGGAGATTCATATTTATAAAAAAAACTATACAGATATTAGAGTGTATGGTTGTGAGCTTCCTCCATACATGTTTCCAAGGTTTGTACCTATCAAATTTTTTTCACTAGAACACATCCTGCAAATGATAAATATAGATGAGGGGCATTTTTTTTAGCTAAGTGGAAGGTCAGGTTTAAAATCAAAAGTAAAATAGGACATTTCATCTATAATTCCAGAATAGCAACAAAGGAGGCAAATCTTCTCTAAAGGGAAATGAAATTTAAACTGAGTTTTTCCTAGTTTTACGATCCCTTGGGGATCATTTCCAAGCTAAGGGTAGAACATAAAAATACCCCTTATGCTCATACTCCTAGACCATAGATTGAGAAGTATATGAATAAGGAGGAGTGGAAAGACAACACAGTGTAGGAAGTAGAAGAGCAGAGTTTTACTACTACAACATCTCAGACTCCATTTCCCCAAGAAAAACATGCAAAGAGAGTGAGGGAAACTATTTCCCCTTCAGTTAGAGAAATATAGCAAGCAGAGTTTGTGATGTACAAGAAAAATAAGAAGAATCCTCTTGAGGACACCTTTCCAGAAGAAAGTTCATAGACTACATTAGTCTTGATAGGCCCTCATGCTACTGCTTTTGTTCGAATTGAATTTTTTTTTATAGGGTCACTTGCATCTTCAGCTTCTCAAGAGCCATTGGAAATATCCCAAACAGGAGAATTAGCCCATGGTTAGACTGAACCAAGAATTTTTTCTAGGTACAAGGAAATCAAAAGGAAAAATGAAGCATTGAAGTCTACCACTTATATAGAATTATGAAAACAAAGTTCAGCATCTTAGAACAAATTACTTTATGTGTTGGGCACTAAAAAATGGTGATGAAAATGGCATTCCTTGAACCTAAAATCCCATTTCCCAAGGCCGCTAAGTACTATAGGAAAACAATATTTTCCTTTGACTCAAAGGCGATTCATCCTATTGACCAGATTGATTTGCATAAACAAGCTGGAAAACCATCTATTCAACTTTAACCAGTTCATCCATAGAAAAATCTAAGTTACAAGTTTCATTGAGTAATATTTAGTCCTAGCTAAAGATGGAAAAGATTTTTTCTCTAGCAAATGATACCAATATAAAATCTTTGGAGGATCTAGTGATTAAATTGGGATATGATCCAAACAATGTTAAAGCTATTGAGGAAATGATTAAGAGGAAAAATGTTGACATTCAAGCATTGAGGAAAAAATTGAAACGTCTTACTATCGAAGATCCTCAGACTAAAGAGATTGATGAACTATAGAAGGAAAAATAGAACATGTTCAAAATTATATTTGAACAAAATACACATATTATACAAAACATGGAGCAACATTAGAAACTTTTTTAAAGGAGAAAGAACAACAAGCAACAATTATTCCTTTGGAAACAATTCCAATTACAGGTACTTCAACAATAGGTGCTTCTACTTCAACAACTACTACAACAAGAGAGATACAATCCACTGACCCAACAACTGATATGGCTAAATATATGGGAGATTTATCATTCAGGGGACAGGAAATTGAGAAATCTGAAGCACAAATTCATAATCTCCAAGAACATAAAATTAAGATTGACAATTCATATGTGGTAGAAATCCAAAAGTGTCACAGGTTGACTCAAAGAATAGAGAATTTGTAAAACGAATCAACAATTTATCAAACAATAGCACAGACCAAAGAAAACATCTCGAAAGATATAAATGAAACCATGATAGATTTGTGGCCATTAATTGAAATCATGTTTGAGTAGGAGAAATTACTGGAAAAATAAAAAGAACTAATAGTAGAGGTAAAGAAAGAAACGGGTCACAGATGTGGAGACACAAAAAAATTAGCCAATATTTTGAATTCAGGGAAAAAAAAATAAAAAATTTAGATGACAGAATTGAAAAAATTCCAGACTTTAGAAAGATTCACATCAAAAGGAATTTAACACTACAACTCGAAAAGAAATGCCACAATTTAGAATCCCGCCTCCAAAAGTTTCACAAAAAGTTTAATGTGCTCCATCAAAAGGGATTGTCGGGTTTAAGAGGAATTGGAGATAAGTTGGTTACTCTTTAAGAATACCAACGAATATTGTATTCAATAGCCATAGACAAAGCCAAATTTGACAAGATGGGGACGATTACATTGAATGTTATCATTAAAGGTTTGCCTTTTGACTTGTCAATTCAGCATGAGATTAAACATTTTTTTATAGTCCAACCCACTTTTCATAAGTACACTCAAGTGGATGAGACTTATAGGAACTTAATCAAAGCCACCATTATTGATGAGGAAAGATGTGGGAAAATATGTTTACTCATTTATTTAATTAGCAAACATGTTTACAACAACAATTTTGAGCTTTCAACAACAACATGTAGGTTTAGAGGAAGAAGTGGATAGATAATTATAAAAAGGAAAACAAAAAAAAAACATTTTAGGCTCAGTCATCAGAAGAAGTCTCAGATTCTATAACAAGGAGCTTGAACAATTTTAATTTTCCTATATTTTAGATCTATTTTTTGTAAAACAATTTTAAAAATATTTTGTAAATAAATATTGATATTAAACCAAGATACTTTTAGAGAAAGTAGTATATATAATTTGTAGACCAAAGTATGAATAGTTGAACCATTGTGATAGACTTTTGAGCTGACTTGTATCCTTTGAAGTTATTTTTGAAGTAATAAAAGGATTATGGATTCATTTCAAAACAACTTGTGTCCTTGTAAGTTCTTCTTTCTCAATTATATTTTCACTCTATTTTTCTGCATATGTTTGAAGTTTATGGGAGTTTTGGGTATGATAATATTGAGCTTAAATTTATCTGAAATCCCCCATGAAGTTACAGATATTAGCTAATTAAATTGTTTGTTTGATTCAACTCCTCTACATCATTAAATTTTCATCTTCCCTTAAAGATTTAGACATATATTGTTTGGCCGTAAAAGTATTTTACATGCATCCAACGTATATGAAAAGTTAAATAATCAGTTTGATGTTTAACAAATCATATAATTTCTAAAGCTTCAACCTTACACATCTCATCAAGGCTAAATTACTGTTAGAGGTGAATAATCAACCCTTTTAATACATCATAAGTAATTAAGAATTGCACCTGTTTAAATAGTTTAGAGCTTTGGTCATCCAAAATATAAAAAAATAAAAAACAATTATTGATGCTCTGGCATAATTCCTGACCTGGAATTATCTACAGAGGTACAACACTTCTATTTAAGATTGATCATATACCACCTAGTAGCCCATGTGAGTGAGTGAGTCCAGGTGATTGTGCCCAAGCGAGCGTGTACTCCATGTCACCACTCCACATCATCATGCCAGCTCATCCTCCCATTTCATCCTCTTGTACTCCATGACGTCATTGAGTTTTTGGTTTCCTTCTCTTTCCACAAATATTAAAAATGAATTCCATTCGATATTTCATGGTTTTGCATCTTTCTCTCTGGGGCCTTAGCAAACTGACATCTGAGTCATCCTTTGTCGAGGCCACATCAGCATTCATTTCCATGTTAGTCATCTATTTACAGGGTAATTGGTAATTTCTCATCTCTTGGTCCTATCTTTCTTGAAATGTAAGCATGAATAAATCCCACAAATATGAGCAAAATTATATCCTCCCTTCACCCAAAAATACCCCCTCGAATGATAGAGAAGCTGACATACATGATTGTCACTTTTCTTTTGGCTTCAAAAAGGTACAACAAGAAGGCCTTGACATATTTGATCAGTTAAATGACTTATTCCAATTTTTCCAGTATCATATGCGACATGAAATTATCCCAATTTTCTATAGATTTTTGTAATTCATCAGTTGGTTGGATTTTTACTTAGTACCTAGAAATTACCCCTGAATGGATTCAAAAAGCATTTAAATTCTAGACAGTACAAAATATAATCCCTTCAATGATAATACCCTACCTATAACTTTTATAACCCTCTAACAACCTAATAAAGAAAAGCTTTTCAGATTAATTCTACCATCAGGAGCCCCAATCCCAAAGACAACATCTACTTATCCAATAACCATCTCAACAACTCCTAGTTGAAATTTAATTTCTCTTTGGGGAAGATGATAAGGAATTGTATATGAATAGACCTTATGATTTCTTAGCTTAATGATCCATATTGACATTGTTCTTGACAATACCTCTTATCTAGCCCAAGAAATTAACTTTTAGTTCTAGAACTTCATAAACACCATATATTTCAAGTACCCTTCATATTTCGTACATTTATTACATGAAGAAAAGTTCGTGGATCTCGATTTACATATGATGGCTTTTGAAAATAAAAATGAGATTATTGGTTGAATGGACTCATGTCATAAGAAGAAAACTAGACAATCAAGATTTTTTTTTCAATATTTGTCATCTTTCATGTCTGTGGTGTATGTTGCTATAAATAATCAACCAAATCCAAGAATTTCACCTAAAGAAAAAATCATACAACTCAGCTTTGATACTAGAGTAGGTGATTGGTTTCTATTTGAAGACTACACATAAATAATGTTGTATGGGGTAGAGGTGCATCCATATCATCTGCTAATTTTCTTTCCCATGATAATATTTTCTCTAGAGTTTATAAGGCATAGTTTCAATGTGGATGAAATCCACTTTGTCGCTAGGCACAAGGGATACATTTTCAAATTGGACAATATTGTTGGACCATTCATTCTAAATACTAGATATTCCCTTGCTTAGGTTGAAGAAATGCTGAAATATTATTGCTTTGGAGAAGGAGAAAAGTGGATATATTTTCCTAACAATATAATTTATAAAAGAAGGATGGAATCCAATTTGCACCCTATCCTCATGAAAGCAAACTAGAACATTAAAGAATGTAAAACCAAAAAATGTGGTCACGTGACCTATTGGACATCTAAACCGCTAAGGGTTAAGGTGTGGAAAATGGATAGCCAAAGGAAGTCCAAGAGACCTTGGAATGTGTCATCCAAAGGCCACTCAATGCAGTTTTTTTGTCCTGATTGTCCGGAATTTCAATCTTAATTTTAACTGCCACATTAGTTTCCCGCTTTTTGTTTAATATTTGAAACTAATATATAGCTGCGTAGGGTTTTCGAATTTGTTCATGTGGGTGAGCAACTGTTTGTGAACACAGAGGGAGGACGTATGGCTTTTAGAGATAGTTCTTTCCGCCCTGCGAACATAACGGTTCCAAGTAGAAATCCATCACAGCGAAAAGAATCTGTTTTTCGTAATATAGAGTCTCCCCATTCTCGGTTTTCCATGGAAAGAAATGAAGAAATTACATCTTCTTCTTCGCGTTGGAAACCCACAGAAAACCAGAAGCAGATTTTGGAACAGTTGTTTGAAGAGGGTGAACGTAACCCTAGTCGGGATCGGGTAAATGACATCACAAAGTTACTGAAAGTTCATGGTGATGTGCAGGCGAAGAATGTCTCCTACTGGTTTCAGAATTCGCACTCGCGCAGGAAGCGTTCACAACAAAAATCTCTGATGCAAGAACTGTCTCTCAATCCAAACGTAACTGCCGGAAGCTCTCAGCCTTCAATAGAGTCCACTCCAACAACTGGTAAACTATTTTTTTTTGCTTTGCTTTGAATAGTTTTCCATATTTTGTTCAAGTTTTATTTTCAATACTCTCAAGGGTTTTTATAACGATATCTTGTTTTGTACCTCAGTTCATGCAGCCTCTCCCGGTGTTTTGGAACCCTCAGTGGGAATGAGACCATTTTCGTTTATGGTAATTAGAATTTTATTTGCAGTTTGCAATATGATGGGGAATAATAATGACAATGAAATATTTTAATGATTTGGGTAGTGTTATTTATTTTCTCAGAATTTAATGGACAAACGAAAATCACAGAAAATATTCTGAGAAAATAAATAACACTACCCAAATCATTAAAATATTTCATTGTCATTATTATTCCCCATCATATTGCAAACTGCAAATAAAATTCTAATTACCATAAACGAAAATGGTCTCATTCCCACTGAGGGTTCCAAAACACCGGGAGAGGCTGCATGAACTGAGGTACAAAACAAGATATCGTTATAAAAACCCTTGAGAGTATTGAAAATAAAACTTGAACAAAATATGGAAAACTATTCAAAGCAAAGCAAAAAAAAATAGTTTACCAGTTGTTGGAGTGGACTCTATTGAAGGCTGAGAGCTTCCGGCAGTTACGTTTGGATTGAGAGACAGTTCTTGCATCAGAGATTTTTGTTGTGAACGCTTCCTGCGCGAGTGCGAATTCTGAAACCAGTAGGAGACATTCTTCGCCTGCACATCACCATGAACTTTCAGTAACTTTGTGATGTCATTTACCCGATCCCGACTAGGGTTACGTTCACCCTCTTCAAACAACTGTTCCAAAATCTGCTTCTGGTTTTCTGTGGGTTTCCAACGCGAAGAAGATGATGTAATTTCTTCATTTCTTTCCATGGAAAACCCAGAATGGGGAGACTCTATATTACGAAAAACAGATTCTTTTCGCTGTGATGGATTTCTACTTGGAACCATTATGTTCGCAGGGCGGAAAGAACTATCTCTAAAAGCCATACGTCCTCCCTCTGTGTTCACAAACAGTTGCTCACCCACATGAACAAATTCGAAAACCCTACGCAGCTATATATTAGTTTCAAATATTAAACAAAAAGCGGGAAACTAATGTGGCAATTAAAATTAAGATTGAAATTCCGGACAATCAGGACAAAAACACTGCATGAGGATGTGGCAAAAGGAGATGAAGCATAGTTTGATGAATTTCGAGAATCGTCATTTTTATTTTTATCAGAAAGTTGTATATTTAAATGTTTTATTAATTTGAATTTAGTTAGAAGTAGTTAAGAAAGTTAAGCAATTTAAATAGTTATTTTGTAACTAATTTTGATGTAATATTTAAATACGTGGGAACCATAGCGAAAGGCTTCAGAGTTTTTGAAAATTTTGAGATGTTGTGTAATGTCAGATTTACTTGGAGATAATAAAGATTATGAGAATAATTCTATTTGATTAATGGGTTAAAATATGTTTATCATTTCTTGTGTGAATTTCATTTATGTTGTCTTCTTATGAAGCTAGTGTCTGATTGTAGTGGGTCTTGTTGAAAATTTACAAATTTGCTTATGTTTCTTTAAGAGTTGCAAAAATACCTATGATTTACATTCATAGAAGACTTAAAGGGCTCTCCATTGCTTGAGATTTTTCATTCTCTTCTTATATCATTTTGATACTTCTTTCTTTAGGGTTTAAATGTTGGATTCTTAAAGGCTCTAGTTATAAACCCTAATTTCTTAAAATTCCTCTTTCCATCAACATAATTAAAATTTTGTAATCCTTGAGAAAAGGCCTATTGGGGTGTTAAGTTTTGTCGTCAAGATCAAATTTTCCTTATAAAAAAAGGGTATATTGTTTGTCTCTGGGTCATATTTTAACTATATTTTAAAATTTGAAGAATACACTATGTATTGGTTCTTTTTCAGCCGATAACTATCTCTAGAGTATAACATTAATTTTTCCCATTGACAAGGAACGAAGATGAAATATATTTCCATGGTTTTTTGTTAAACATTTCTTTGTGTGGTGATAAAAGAAAGTGTTGGTTGAGTTATTTATTATGAAATATAAAATATAAAATAGTGTGTTTTAAATTTACAAAATTTAAATTTAAAATTTAATATAGATCCAAAAATTCATAATTTTATTTTTTTTAATAATATTATACTATTTGCAATGTAAAATTATATTAGAGATAGATAATCTTACGAGAATAAAAAATATCATTAAGCTTGAGAACTACTTTGTTATTTACTTTTTAAATTATAAATTATAATTATTGATACAATTATTTGAAGAAATTGTTAGGGTGGATCACATAAACTTGACCTAGTTCCATGATTATTTGTCTTACTAGTTAATGGGATGAAGAAACAGTGTCTTTAGACACCACTTATCTATGTGCTCTGTGATCTTGACAGTTGGTATCACAATTGAAGGTGGATATATCTAAGCCTAGTGAGTATGAGAGCAAGAATTCACATAAGGAGTTTCCAAAGATGATGATCTTGTTGAAGAGAAGACCAAGCTAAAGAGGAATTAGTGGCATGGAGAATGGGAGTCATGGCTAGGTGAATGGTGGTTAGAGAGTGTCTAGAAGTAACATATCGAAGGAGTTCTAGAATAAATACTGGTATGATAATAATCTATAGTTGGTCAATGGTGAGTCGAGGGTTGTGTGAGTTGAAGGTTTAAGCCTAAAATGAAAATACTGCAGTGGCCCTATGAGGATTAGCTATTGTGTATTGACATGTGTTTGAGTGCATTGTGATCTAATATGAAGTAGGGAGGCCAATGAAATGAAATTAAAAGTGAGGAAGACATACTAGAGCAACATGTGCTTTGGAATACCAAATGAATTGATTGTGTGAAAGAGGACATGACACAAGGGTTTCAAGGAAGCATTTATAGAATTAAAGTGTCACATTGTTGTAAAAATGGACAATGATATTATTACTGTCTTGGAAACATGGACGTGGAAGAGGTATCTAACAAAGAAAATAGGAAAATGTTGTAAAAAAAAAATGTTTCCATTTTCCTTGATTTATAATGAAAATCTAAAAGCTAAAATCTGCATAACAAGGAATAGCGACTTGAGAGGCTGAGCTCAGGAAAACCTAAGACAAAGTGACGACTAAGAAAAATATATAAGGAGTAATTCTCGAAGAGAGTTTGATGTGGATGACAAAAGAAAGGAGATGATGGTGGTGTTAATGGGCCAAAATGTTCCACCATAGAAAAGGGATCTCCCTAGTATAAAATCCCAATTATACCTTACACCATTTGGGATAGAATTTCTATCTCGTATGTGGGCTCAACTGCCTCCATGTTGTTTTGAAGCACCATTGGATAAATTGAGTAATGTGTGAGAAAACAAATATGACTTGAAAAACAAGTTAGAATAGATTCATGAAATAATGTGCAACTAAGCTACGAGAGACATAGCCACAACCAAAGTAAGTAACATGAATCTTTAAAAAAGGGTGTAAGAATACTCAATCAAGATACAAGAATAAAGGAAAGCATTTGATTATTGATTGTGAATTACTTATCAATGAAAAAAATCAATAAAATAATACGTAACATAAAACTTCAAATGATATATGTGTTATAAACTAATGAAAGAGTTCAGTAGCTTTAACACATGGAAATACAATCACATGCCATCAAATCACCACATGATATGTCCCACAATTCTCAAAAATAAATGCATGAAATTGATTCCTTGGCTCAATTAGCTTCGCAATATTATGTTGAACTAAATAATGTACCATTACAAGAAGCAACCATGAAATCCACTAGTGGAATTACTAAGCTACAACTTGATTTCTCAAAAGGATGTACAAGATTTCCTAAATAGGGTGCTCAAATGGAGTCCAAAACTAAAGGTCCTTTCTAACTAGCCACGATGGTATATTTATAAAAAATGATGTCAAATTACACCTCCAATGACCTTTTAACTTCCCTCATGCCTCTTGACCTTCTTTATGACCTTTAATTCCTAAATGACATTTATTTCTAAATTCTACTATAAATTTTATTTCAAAATAAATTTATTTACAAATTACAAGGAGTTTCAAAAGACAAGGTTCGTTATGGAACTAATCCCATTATATCCATGTCAGGGGAAATGATGTGAAGCTCTTTCGTTAAGTGCATGTACTAAGGCTTATATTCACAAGTGATGGATTTGACCTTCTTTGACAATTCACTTTTGAATCAAATTTGGAATTCTAAGGCATCCAACAATAGGATTCTCATGTCTATATATATTTGATATGAAATCCTAGATTGTTTTAATTTGAAACTTTGTTGGTCCTAAAATATGTTGCATGATTGCTTCCTTTGTAGGCTCCAAGTGGTATTGAACAACCACTTGTTTTATTGCATCTAAACTCAGCTATACCTCCTGTCAAATATCCCATTCATATCATATTTCTCCTATAGTAACAATAAAGGGTATTTTGTATTCCTCAATGAGAGCTTCAAATTCATTGTACCACATTTGATACACATTTACCATTCTAGTCATATTGTCGGTAAATTTTTCATGTGATTGCACTAACATTTAGATTTGTGCATTGTCCTTATCAGTGCTCATTCTATCTTTCCTCAAAATCCAAATATTATTATTGTTGAATCCAAATATTATTTTGTCTACTAAAAGAGGTACTTCACATTGACAAGGATTTTTTTATTAGTGTTACTCTTCCTTTTATATCACCTTCCTATTATTACAATGGAGATATCGTTTTGTGAAGGGTGAGTCATTCATTCGTAAATTTGTTTAACAACTTATTCTACTACCTTTATCTCCTCCAATATTGTTGCCTTTGTTTATTTTTTAGTAGCTTTGGATGTACTCCAAGTCCTAGGGTTCGGGGATTGGAAGAAAAAGTGCCACAAGAGTCATTTATGGGCTTGGAACCCAAGGTAGGGGTTTTTTACCCATCAAGATTTTGCCAAAACCATGAAGAATTTGATCGTGAGAAAATTTGAGGTGATAGAGCTTGGTGTGGAAATTCCAACATTTCAAAGATCACTCAAATCATAGTTATATAACTTGAGCTATGAATTTTTGAAGTTGACAATTAATTTATGTATAGACAAGTCATGTTGGCTTGATCCAAAAGTAATGTCTCTTAAAAAACTTTGTGGATCCCTTTTATGTGTATAAATAAGAGGTGGTATGGAGCCATTATACTCATCCAATGTGCATGCTTTCATAATATATCAACCCTAATAACCCTAGAATAGGGTACCGAAGCCCTAATAACCCTAGAATAGGGTGCCGTAAGGGATATTTAGGGTTGTAAAGTGACCCTAGACAACGATAAGGGACAAAGGTAATTGAGGATGCAGCACAATGGTTAGGAGGAAACTATTAGGTGTTCAATAGGGCTCACGTGGATCAAAGTTAATACCTAACCAGGAAGCCCAACCTATAATAGAAATGGACCATATTTGAGGTATGTTGGTATTGATCATGTGTTTAATTTGATGTTAGAGGATCTGTCATAGTGTGGATATAATTGGTTGCACTCTCTGGGAGCCAATTCATAGGCTTGATTCGGTGATAAATAAACTTCATTAGAGTAGATCTTGTAGTGGTTGGGTTTGGTGTCATTGATCTGGTGGAGGGAAGTATGTTGGCTAACCAAAGTATCCCTAGGCCAGAAGTCTTGAAGTGTCGAAGATAATTGAATATTGGGTGAATTTTGGTGCCTTATGAGTATCTCTTTGATGGATAAAAGAGGTTCCTAAAAGGTGGATTGGAGCTAAGGTATAGTCCAACCTAGAGAGTAGATTAGATCAGCCCATGTACATGAAACAGAAGTGACTTACAAAAATGTTATATTTTTGGCCTCCAAGAGTCTCTATGTGTTCTTATTTGAAGGACTAAGGAGCAGCTAGTGAGATGTATGGAAGCAAAGTACTGACAAGAAAAGAGATGACATCAAATATGTGTCGGTGTGATTGTCATTGTATCTTGTATTCCATAGATTGTTGTATTATTCATATTGGTTTAATATAATGAAGATTGGGTTGTACATTATTATACAATATTTGTTAAAAAATTTCTACACTTGTGCATATGTGATTTACTGCTTTATATTTTTTTCTATGCAAAGTAGTTCTTGTTGATATTCTTAGTTTGGTAGTGTCAATGATTCTAAGATTCTAATATAGATCCAAGATTGTGGAAATTCAACAGCCTTGAAATCTTCTTTGTGCCAAATTCATCTTGAAAGAGATTCATTTTCGGAATGCAACCTATCATTTTCATGTTGAGTTCATGCCAAATACTCTTTTAACTTTTCCACCTCATCTACTAATCGTTCTACATTATGTGTAGTGGAAGAAAATATTTTATATCTAGCCGAAGCTATGGAAACTGGGTTTTCCACAGTGTCAACCACTATGACCGTCTTAGGGGTAACTGATGTGGGCTTCCTTGGATCACTTTCTAAATTCTTTTTCCTCTCTTGATATATCTAATTTTAGAATTGATCAAAAACTAAAGTGTGATATATCTTGTACTCACTCTTTTTCTTCAAAGGTACCATCTATTTCATCAATTAAAAGGTATCCTATAGTAATAGGTGTGAAAGGCTAGACATCCAAAGAGGGTATAATTTCTTCTAAATGCAAGTTGTTCAACATGGTTTCTTCCTCTTCTTTGTTAGCTTGTTATTTTGAAATGATCTCTTTCTCTAGTTGCTTGGTCAACTCTTCTTCTTTCTTCTTAGCTTCTTCTTCTTCTCTTATTTTCTTTTCCTCTTCCTACCGCTTCTTCTCTTCCTCCTTTGTTTTCTTCATGGTTTCTTCTTCTTTGCGACTTATTTACTTTTCTTCTCCAGTGCTTCTTGATTTTTTCATCCCCATTCCTCTTTTTGTTCTCCTCTTCCTCTTAGTTTTTCCTTTCTTATTATTCTACTTTGCTTTCCTTAAATTCCTCCTTTGGTTATTTCTTCGCTTCCCTCTTGGCCCTTTTTTCTTTAATTGTTCTATATTTGTCTCTTGATTCTATCTTCTCTTCAATGCAACTCTCCTATCTTTCAGATTCATGATCTCCTGTGATTCTCACTCTGAATGCTCGAGTTTTTTCTAAGGCTAAGAGGTACCAATCACTTGAGATTATTCCCAGGCATTGGAAGCATTGAATAAATTCTTCACCTTCTCCTCATATTGATCAACAAGTGTAGATTATACCAAACTATAATTAACTTGTTTACAATGGTTGGTGGCAATGCCCTTTAGGTCATATATGTGAAAACTTATTTCACCAAATGTAAATCATTCCAAATATTTTTCTTCTTCATCTACACCCTTGAAATGTTTAACATAATAGGACTTGATAATCAAAGGAGATGTAAGTCATGGATATTTCTTGTATATCACCAATGAGTTAGTTGATCATGTTGTAAATTTGTACACTACTTCTTGCATTACCAATTTTTCCATGAAGAACATAGGTAGTTACTGAGGAGGCTTGTATGCACCAAATACCTTGATGCATGTAGCATCTATAGGGCTAAACCATTCTATATTATTATGAAAGTACGCCCTAGATATTTTTGACATATAGTGAGGCTCAGTGTCAAAATGTCTTTGATATATTTTCATGATGAATTTTTCGTTTATTCAATCATACATCCATCTATAACCTATTTCCCATAAATTTCTAGTATCTATGCACAGGTGGAATGTCCTAATTAAAACTCCATGTCCATCCCAATCCCTCAAACTCACACCTAGCATACAAGGCATTTAACAAGTAAGATGCCATGTAAATTTTGGTTTGATCTCTTTCTGAGGACCCTTTTAATATTTTTTTGAATGGAAAATGCCAAGATGTCTACCCAGTTGAAAATGGTTCCATTTTTGGCACATGCATAGATCACAGGAACCCAAATTTCCTCCAAGAAAATTACATTTAAGTTAACATACTATTGATGGCGCTAGAACTACCAACATTCAGGGGATCTCCCCAACATGAAGTCCCAATTATACCTCACATTTTTTGGTGTAGGAGTCCCAACAGTGGTTGTTGACGATATGGATTGGCTACGAATACACATAGAGTGATGTATGGTGACTTTGATGAGAGAAAGTGTGTGACCCTGCAAAAATTCAAGTGCAATGGATGAAGGTTCCAACACACAAAGGGAAAAGAGGTGAGCCCCTTAGAATGTTGTAATAGTACGGATCTTGAGAGGAACACATGGGCATAATGAAATCACAAGATAACATGAAAAATAGTGTACAAGTTAACCATGATGAATTAATACAACAACAAGAATTCAACAAGATTCATACCAATGCAAATGAAATAGTTCATAAGAATAAGTGTAAGTTAAATAACACACATTACCATTACAACAAGAATAGTCCTACTATATTCACAACATATGCATTAAAGCATGTCGACTGTGAGCTTTTATTAAAAGTGAAATTTCCAATCATACATACACCATTGATGAACCACTAGCCCCGATAGTGGAATGTGAAGTCAACAACACCTGCTGGTCCAAATAAGGATACTCCCTCTATGCTATGTAGAAGAAAAGGCTCTCACAAATATCCCAAGTTATTTCTAAGCCTAAGCCTAGCCAAAATCCATTTACATGAGTTATGAGGATATATTTATAACAAAGGGGGTGACTCTTCACATTCCCCTTTGTGACTCTTGTACTCCCCTCATGAATCTTCAACTTCTTTAAAAAATTACTCATTGCATTACATCATGACTCTTAACATTCCAATATTGACACTTGGAATTCCACTTTACAATTAATTACAAATAATATTGCATTTTACACTCACACCCATATAAGAAAAAATGGGCAAGAGAAAACCTGACAGGCTAACAAGACAAAACACTATGATGCTTGAGTTTAGGGAATATCTAGATAATAAAATTCCACTTTATGCTTCTTGGTGACATATTCATGACAAGCTATATATTGTGCAATAACATCCCCAAACTATGTGATGGTTTCTGTGTAGAAGCAGACTCTAGCATTCATAGCACCTAGGTGCAATGAATTGGAACCAGGTTTAACTTCCTTCTCGAGTAGGAGCAACATTTTTCTAATATAGACAAGACCATCAATGTAGTTTTTCATGTTATATCTATTCAACACCAAATATTCCTTAGTGGTAATATTTCTTGCCTGCTCCAAGTACTCTTTGATCTTCTTCCTTACTTGGTGCCCACGTTTGGCTTAATTGAGTGAGACAACTCATGGGATCCTGTGTGTTTTCACCAAGAAATCCAAAATATTGTATAACCACACATATGAGGCCCGGGTCATACCAATGAATGAGGAAGATGCTTATTGTTCTGAATCAACGTTTGAACTATTTCCTTCTCCATCTCTTCCCGTGGCTTCATTTTTTTTGCAGGTTAAGAGGTGCGCCTTTGTATCGCATTGGCCATTCATGCATGGCGATGATAGTAGCTTGTACATTCCTCACAGTTTTGACAAATTATTTTCTCTACTGCTGCAAGCCACTCAAGTGGAAAACTCCCTTATGTATGGTTATAAGCTCCTCATGGAGGTCCCATATCATCTCTCCAAATGTTGATAATTCACCAAGTATTGTTGTTGTCATTTCCTCCAAGTAGACCTGTGCAAAAGATGCGTTCTGTGTTGTTGTGTGGAACTATTCTACTTCTTGTCTAGCAGCCTATAATCTATGTGCCAACTTCTTATTCTCAACCGTCAAATATTGAGTGTTTGATCTTGCTACACCTATAAATGCCAAGCTGGCTTCAGAAATTCCATTAGGATTCTTCCTGGTGTCTGACACTGCCACCCTTTCTTTGATGAATGCAAGCGATGTGAGGTCATCCGGAAAATTTTTCCTATGCTCCTGTACAATATTCTTCTAGAGTTCATCGTATGGAATATTTTACGTGTTTATGACCAGATCATCATCAAGAGGAATCACTTCCTCTTCCTCACTTGATGTGAACTCTGCTACTGGAGTTGGTGGAGACTAAATGGTGACCTGTTGTGCACTCGACATTAGGTGCACATAATGGTTCTATGGCTCTGGTTCCTCCTCCATGTCAAAAAATTCAATCAATTCTTCAATTTGGTGAGCAAGCTACCAATCCTTCACATTTTCAATCTCCTCTTCTGCTGCTGGTTGATTCTGTTCTTTCTCTTTACATTTCTTTTGTGTTGTTTCTTTTTCTATTGCACAGTTCCTTTATTCTTATTCCTGCTTCTACTTATATTCTTGTTATTTCTTATTATTTTATTCTTCCATTCTCCTCTATTGCCCTTCCATCTTCCTCAACTCTCCTCTTTGCATCCTTTGTTTCCTCTTTTCCTAAATTTCTAAAGATGCTTTCATAATAGTTGGATCTGTTTTCATCTATAGACTTATTTCTCCCCCTAGAATGTAAGCAACCTTTATCTTTCCCTTATCCTACACGAGGTTTTTTTCTTTTGTTGGAACTACTTCTAGAGTTGTTTCCTTCTACAGAGTGACCTGTGAAGTACCTGTTATACTAATCGGATTGCAGGGTATGGAGGCATTGTAGAAATTCTTCCATGGATACTCATCTCGACAATGAAATTTCTTGCTTAACCATTGATAATTTATTCTCACATAGTGGTATTTGCATATACCTTGTGGATCGTACAAATTAAAGTCTTGGATATTGAATGAAAGCTTCTCTATCACTTTTCCTTCAATGTCCACTACTTTGAGATTATTGGTATCATACAATCCAACTATCATAGGAAGAGTGGTCCATGGTGTTTTTTTCTTCTTGTGCAGGGTTGATGACAACCCAATGGTGAGCTTATATGGAACTTATTGCATGACAATATTGTCAGTGAAATACCTTGGAAAAATGTGTGGGAAACTTATAAGCATTGAACATTTTAAGGAAGGTGCCATATGATGATGAAAACCAATATGTGATCTCTCACATTTCCTTCATTTATCCTCTTGGTGAGCCAACGCCCTAGGATCTCACCAAATTTATTTTAATATTATCACAAAGTTGCATACTTTAAATATAACTTTCACAGAGTGTAAATCAAGGTGCAAAATGATCCAGATGAAGAATGGTACCCATTGCCACACCTGGTTAACAAATTTGACATTGTGCAAGTCACAAAGACCTGGGAAATAGATTGGCTGGCCCCATACATTGAAGCCACTGAAGAAAAACATGCAGGGACCAGTGGGAAAGATACCGCAGCATAGAAGGACACAAAGAAAGACACCACAACATAGAAGGAAATAAAGAAATCCTTAGGGAAAGCCACAAGAAAAGATGCAGGGAAAGAAATCGAGAAGGAGAAAATAAAGGATGGTGAAGAGGCTAAAGGCACCAAACACGAACAGAGTAGTCATGACCCTTTCATGGATACATATCAGTTCATTGTCAAGAGAAGGATACCACAAACATTAGGTGAAAAGCATAAGTTAGGCAGATCACAAGGTGTAGAACCAATGAGCCTCACTGAGGGGGACCTTAATGATATCATTGATAAGGTGTGGGATATCACCAAAGATACATCGGGTAGGATCCAAGATCAATACAAATATGTATTGATACAGGTGTAGCAGGGCATGAAAGATCTGAAAGTACTAGTGCAGACAGAAAGACCACAGGAACAACCTTCCACTTAGACAATTTAAGGGAGTGTGGTACAAGTGAGCGAGTAGGTGCAACCTGTGTGTCAATTAGAGATAACCTCCTAGGTCATATTTTTGCAGGAACCTAGAGGAGAGCTACATTTTGAAGCTATAGAGGATTGTGATTGCGCAAAGAGTTGGAAATTGGGATAACATCAATTCAATTTTTTCTATGCTACCCATCCAGGCACTGTATGACTTCCACAAGGGGATCATAGATGAGTTGAAGGTTCAATAACATCACACCTTACACATTAAAAAATAATTAAGGTAGGATAACAAAAATATCCTGAAATAATTGGAGAAAGTGATTAAGGACCGCAATGAGGCAACACAACAATGACGGCTGTTGGAAGACACTCTCACCAAGACTTGCAGCAAGGTTCCAAACCTCAGTGTCCAAGATGAGGAAGCCCCATCAGAAAATGTTTCAAATATTTCCCTTGCACTTAGGGAGTCTAAGAATAATATGGATAAGGAAAAATTTTCACTTCAGATGTAGATCACTGAGTTGTAGATGAGGCTACAGCCAACCACACCTCGAGAGGTGCACGAAAAGTGGGAAGCAGATATGAAGGCAACAATAGAAGGTATTTCCACCACATTCAAGGACTGTTCCAAATAGTTGGATGCCACCATGGAGATTTAGACATTGCTATAGGAGGAGCCAAACATTTAGAATATTGAATAGGAGATACAACAAAAACAACTACAGTTGGATGAGAGAAATTTCACTGAAAGGAATTTAGCACCTTTCCAACAACTTGCTTGCATTACATAAGGGAAAAGTCTACAGAGCCAGATTAAGGATTTTCATAGGAAGGAGAAGTTGATCACATCAAGAACACATGCGTGGAAAAATGAGGCCATTCAACTGTCTTAGATAGTTGGTGAAAATATTAAGGAAATGCGCAAGAAGCAGAAAGATGTGCTTCAGAAGAACATCAAGCCTACATCATAGAAGTTGTTAGAGGAGGTTTGCCAATAATAGAAGTAGTTTGCAGATATGGTTCAGCCATTGAAGAAAACCTACACCAACATTGAAGAAAATTTTCAGGGCACACCAGTTGAGTGACTCGGGACGAGTCACATGTGAGTGTTGGGGGCATGTTGGGCAAGGCCCAACTTGGTCCATTTTTTGGTAAAAGACTCTACAAATCAAGGATCAGACTGCTTGGTCTAGTGAAGAGAAATAAACCATGCAAAGTTGTAAGGAGTTTGGGGCAGGTCAACGTCCTTCTTTTTGTAAAGGGATTGGGTTTATTTTGTTATTTTTAAGTCCACCCATGGTATGTGGACCATTTTATTGTAAGATGTCAATGTTATATAAAGAAATGTTATATTGAGTGAAAGAAAATAGATCCATCATTATATGAGAAAAAACTGTGAAATATATGGGTTTTAGTTTGTTTTGGGTCTTAGGAGAAGGCTCTGTAGTTGTGTACACGGAGGACTTAAAGAGTCTATAGCAGTGTGCACAGAACACCCACAGTTGTGTGCACGAGTTAGAGAAGTATTGTATTGAAGAAGAGAGCTAATTAATAAATAAAAGGAAGTTTGAATCATATCTATGTGTATCTGTGTATTTTACATATTATCTATGTTTTAAGTTGTTTTCCGCATAGCAAAGTCTTTTATGTTGTTTACATGTGTTATGTTGGGTTGCATATTGCATAAAATTGATAAAGACACAGTGCACAATAATATTAAGTGATTAATATGGCATAGACTATGAAAGTAGATAATTGAATCTGCCCAGTTTAGGAAAGTATAAGGAATAATTTTAGCACCAGATCCACATCCTATTGTCCCTCTGGATTTAGAAACCTAGTTCTGACGTCCCCAAATATTTCCATAGGTGAGACTTCGATCTGTGCTACAGGTCATTTCCGAAAGGGTCTATAATAGAGGGTTTTGTTGGTAGTGCAACAATTCTAAACTTGGGTCTAACCCCTCCTAGCCAACACCTTTACAAACAAGCCTTGCCTTATTTTTGATGATCTGTCCCTCTTCATTCATTTTGTTTTTGAACACCCACTTGGTTCTAATTATATTTCTATGTTTTTTAAGAGGTATAAGAATCCATGTTTCATTATTTTCGATTTGAAACATTTCTTCTTCCATAACTTCCACCTAATGAGGGTCATTACTAGCTTGAGCAAAGTTTTCTGGTTCTACCATGGATAGTAAGGAAACATCATCTTTTATTTGTTTAATTGTAATCCTTCTTCCGGTTTGTATTCCATCATCTACATTACCAACAATTTCTTCTTTGGTATGGTGTTTTTGAAGCAATTTTACTTTTGATGGAGTTTGATATGGTTCCTTTTGATTTTCTTGATCATTTTCTTCCTTTGTTGACTCTTCTTCGAATTATTCATAAATATAATCTTGTTCATGCACTTCAATTCCTTTTTTCTAGAAGTGCTTCGTCAATCTTTACATCAATGCTTTCTACTACCTTTCGTAGTCAATTATTGTATCATTTGTATGCTTTTCTCCTTGTATAATATCCAAGAAATATTCCTTCATAAACCTAAGGATCAAACTCTCCTGGTGAGTCATAATTGATATTCATAAAAAAATTGCTTCCAAAAATTCTAAAATATTTTACTGAAGTAGGTCCTTCTTTCCATAATTCATATGAAGCCTTGTCATTATTTTTTCTTAGTTGAGCTCTATTCAGGGTTTATACTATTTTCCTGACTACTTCTCTCCAAAACTTGGCTTGCAAATAAATTTCTAGTAACATCGTTCTTTCCATTTCTTGTAGAATTATGTTTATTATTTCTACAGAGAGCTCTTTTTTGAATTCATCTTATTTATAGAAATCATCGAATTCCTTTGAAGTGAATTCTCCTCCTTTATTTGTTCTAAGACACTTGATTTTTTATTCTTATTCATTTTCTACAAGAGCTTCGAAATTCTTAAAACATTCAAAAGCTTTGAATTTTATAAAGAATACCCACATAATTCTAATATAGTAATATAAAAGTAGGGAAAAGTACATTTATCCTTGTAGATTTGGAGTTCTGGTTGGTTCACATAAATCTGCATGTATCATCTCCAAAGGTTTTATATTTCGAACTCCTTAGTCTTGAAGCAAGTTCTAGTTTGATTTCCAAGCTCTAGTTTGGTTTATAATTTTTTGAATTGCCCTCACTGCACTTGTTTTCCTGATATCAACCAAGTTTTCAAAGTTTAGATGTCCCAATTGTTTGTTCCATTACCAGATTTCATTTGTTCGACTCATATAGAAATTTTCTTCTTGAATTTTACTCAAAATGTATACGTTATCAGGTGTTCTTACTCCCTTTTCCACAAGTTCTCCAGAAGAGAATTTTTTTATCTCACGGTTTTTAGTAATGAATATAAAATTATGCCCTTGGTCACAAATATGGCTAACACTTAGAAGGTTGTGTTTAATCCCTTCCACCTGTTAGGGTCCTATAATGATAGGATTCATAATTTTGAATTGACTATGATTAGTCTTGTAATATTGTACATACTTTTCTTTTTGCAAATTTTTTTTACCATATAAAAAAATGTAAAGAGGGTAAGTACTAAAAGAAAAATCAAAGGACTAAAAGAAAAAGATCAAAAATAAGATAAAATATGAAACCCACCAAAAAGAGATAAAAATTGATCTTGAAAGTGATACAAATTCAAATGCCACTACTTTTTACTTTACTTTGCAAAACAAGGTTGTGTGTAGCTTGTCAAAAATGCCACAATCCATGATGGTCAAACAACTTAATCTTGACTCATTCATGTTTTAAATTTCATGTTGATAGTTAGAGAATAAAGATCTAGCCAAACTGTTTAATCTTGGCAGATCAGTAGTTAGGTAGAGAATAATAATGAGCTCAACCGTTTAATGTGAGCCATTGAAATTCATAAGGTTATAATTAGACAGTTTGATTATTAAATAAAAATTAAAGGGTCTGCAAGCTCAAATGCACCCAATAAATGAAGAATAAATGTTAGGGTAAATGATGGGTTGGCAAAAGCAGTTTTCACAAGGCATGGAGAACATGAAATTGGTCATTTCATATTACTAACTTCCTTCTAAACTCATTTCCCTTGTAAAAATACCCTCGACCCTTCATTTTAACCTCTTCCCCTTACTTCATTCCTTTTTTCTTACTAAACCACTTTTCCCTAGATTAAAAATCATTTTCATTTGAAAAAAGTAAAATATTTTACTAATTTCCCCTTTCATTCAAAATACCCCAAAAACTCCCTTATCCTAAGTCTAAATGGTTAAAATAATATATCAGGCCCCACTATAGCAAATCCTTCTCGGTATCAGTTTTTACATTGATTCTTAGTGTATTTTATAAATCCCATTGATATATACATTCCCACACATATTAACATTCCACTTTATATATTTCATTAACCTCATTTCATATTAACCCCGTTTAAATATATTTAATTAAATCCATTCACTTATCTTATTAACCCCCATATGTATTAACTCCCACATATATGTATTTCCCCAACCCCTTAAGTTAATTTAATATATATTTTTGTTTTGTTACCCCGCCCATTGCATATTCCTAACCCTTTGTATATACATACAACACCCTTCGCATTTATCACCCTGCCTATACATATTTATGGGCCCACTCACTATAACCCTGCTTCATATAAACCCTTCCCCTATAGTTAAATCCATCCCTTTACATATCCCATCGCATAACACTTATTCCCGGTCTCACCTCTTATCAAATCCTTGATGGATCCTTCCCATTTTCCCATCCGTCTGATCACAATTCATTAGATATGACGACCAACAAACGTTTTCACATCCCCGATTGCCCAATCATTAACATCATGTGGGGCTTGCGAAATAAGAAGTTTGCAACCCCTCCTCCTTGGTACATGGTAGCCTTTGATTCAATCGCATCCTCCAATCGAATACCATATAACAAATTTAGACCATGCGAAAACTGCCAAGTTGTTTACTGCCCATTGCAACGAATACCACCCTCATTTGAATTTGACCCTGTGCAATAAAGTTTAACCACTGTTGGTTCAAATAGCCATAAGCCACCATTTCAAGCCATTTTCACCATTTTTTTGTTAAAATTTGCAGAGAAAGAGCCTCTTTCGACCTATTCCAAAGCAAAACAAGCCCTGCCGACTTTTTTTTAAGATATTTCTACCAGAATTCAGGCATTTAGCTACCAGAAACACTACAGACTCCTATTTGAAGCAATATAAAGACCAATAAAGCCTCCGCTACCTTCAGAACCTCCTCTACAAATAGAAATTACCCCTTCTAGGTATTCTTGAGTGCAAAGGCTTGTTCTTAAGCCAAGAAAGTAACCATTTAATCAATTGAAGCTTTGTTGACCATAGAAAAGAAATTATTACCTCCAAAACCCACTTTGCAGACTATAATCACCTTTCCATGGTATTTTTAAGGGCGCGAGCCTATTTCTTGATCACAAAAGAGTAATTAATTGATAAAAATAAATTAAACTATGCAATCCCAAGGTATTGTGACATTCAATCCCCTCCAACCTCCTGTTGTTGATGTAGAACATACTCCCCTTGTAGAGAGAGACTTCAAAATTAGTGACCTTGGAACTGAGTTCAACCTCCTTGAACTCCACTGCTGGAGCCATGATAATTCAATTGACCAAGATGATGATGTTTACCTTTGGAGTCAAATTCGCCCAAGTATATTATACCACAGACCTTCCAGTGTCCAGAGGTTATCAGACTCTGCCAAGCTAGTTATCTACCTGACCAAAGAGCCCTTGTAACCCCTGGTAAAGGGATTTTATTCACCATCATAGCTGAATCAATAAACCAAATGCTACAAGTCTAGCCTAGGCCTGATGAAACCCCACTGTCTATTGAGATCCTCACTGAATTTTATTTAAAGCTAGACTTCCCCTAAGAGGTTCCAGATATTCCAAACATTCATTCCCTCATCAGTAGAAACTCCCAAGACTAACCCTCCTTATCCAGCTTCTATATTTTCTGAGAGAACCAGGCATATTATCACTATGATGTCATGTATTCTAGGTTATTTTACTGATGAAAATGTGGATGCTTTAGTCATAGGTTTTCTGTCTATTTTCTCCCCTCGTTAGCCTCCTGCTTCTACATTCAATTTTTCCCAGTACTTCTCTGATACAATCCATGAACAACTGGTTAAATTACCAGAGGAGCGGGTGTTCAAGTATTCATTTGTTTTGTTCCATATGTTCCTATACTTTCAATCTGAAATATTTGCAATCAACCTTCAAAAACTAGACATTGAAGTTAATCACCAGTCAGTAATATTTTGGACTTCATTAATTAGGAAAGATTCCACAAATTTCACATATAAAGACTTCATTTACTCATTCATCTATCCTATTGTCAACATGCTGAACAACAACATTCAATCAAGAGTTAGTGATGAAATAAAAAAGGTTTTGCAGTTATCAGAACAAGTAGGACAGGATATTGGTATCTTTACCAAAGCCACACTGAGATTAGGGTATATGGATGCCAACCCACTCCATATAAGTTGCCCAAATACCTCTCAGTGAAGTTATTTTCACTTGAATATATCAAGCATATCCTTAACTCTGATGAAGTGAATTTCTTGTCAGCCAAAAAGAAAACACAATTTAAAATCAAAAACCATATTGGTCCTTCCATTTGAAATAACAGGATTGTTGGACAAGAAGAAAAAAAGTGTCTTCGGGAATTTAAGTTCAGTGAAAGTTTCAAATGGAATTATGATCCTTTAGGAGTTATCAGCAAGTTAAGAGTTAAGTTTAAACTAATTCCTTTTGTCCAAGATTCCAAGCTAGACATTGAGAAGTACTCCAATTAGTTGAATGGTTGGAGAATACTTTAAAAGATGAAGAGAAGCAAGGTGATACTATTTCCATCTTGCAGACTCTAGCCCTATAGGATAGAAAATCTAAAAGGCCAAGAGAAGAAGGATCATACTCAGCTCAAACCACCATTGAGACAAAATTCAAATTATTGTACAGAAGAAGCCCAAATTAAATCATGTAAATGAAAAAGTTGAGACAATTGAGATCATTGATACAGAAAGAGTGGTAAAAGAGAATGCACCTCCAGCAGTTTCAGAGGAAACTCACTAACCTTCAACATCTAACACTCAAATAATTCAAAAGCAACATAGTTTTGAAGTGTCTTCATTTAGTAAACTAGTAGAAAAAGAACAGGATGTCTTGCAAAAGTACAAGGAAATCAAACTCAAGAATGAAGCATTAAAAGGAGATGCTTATGCCCAATATTGGAAGCAGACACCTAGTGACCAGAGCAGGCTTTTTTCAGCATTTGATTACAAGACTAGGAAGATGTATATGACCTTCTTAGAGCCCACAGTGAAGAATCCAAAGTCATCAAATGATTATAAGAAAAAAACATATAAAATTAAAGCCAAAGATCTTCATCCTATAGAACAAATTGAATTCCATAAGCAAGCTGGAGAAATGATATACTCCACAATGACCAATAAATCCATTAGTGTACAAAAGCTTCAAAATACTGTATAAAAAATCAAAGGATAGTTAAATCTAGAGAAGGCTTCCTCACAAGCCAAGGACAACAGAATTAAATCATTGGAAGAACTAGTCATAGAGGTAGGATATGATCCTAAGAACATTAAAGTTGCAGAAGAACTCATAAAGAAAAATAATACAAACATTGTTGCATTGAATAAATAGCTTATATTTCCTCATACTAAACATCCACAAGAAAAGGAAGCGTTATAGAATGAAGGAAAAAAATATGAAATGATGAATCTCATGATTCAGTTGACTGCTCAACTGAAGGAGGTGGAGAATGAGATGGATAAGTTAGTACAGGAGAAAAAGGCCAACATGGAAGCAATCCTTGTCAATGTTATTCCTATAGTTACTATAACAGTTCCTTCTACTGTAGCAGCTTCGGTGGCCACATCAGTTCCAGTAGCTACAACACTTCCCACTACATCAACAACTACATCATCTACAGAATCATCTACAGCAGCAATTCATCATAGTGATGAAGTAGGTAAATTGGTCAAAGCTATGCAGGATATGTCCATACAGACTAATAAAATAAGTAGACTTAAAGAACATATTACAATTCTAGAGGATGAGAAGAAACTAGTTCAAATCATGCACATGAATGAAACTCAGAAGACAAATAAATTGACTGAGAAGGTACAGAAATTAGAGAAAGAGTTGACATTGAAAGAACCACTTGCCCAAGCCAAGCAAAAACTCAGGGCCAATATTATTGAATCTATCAATGATATTTGGCCATCCATTCAAGTGATTTATGAACAGAAGGATTTGATCAAAGCAACAAGTGAAGCCATTAAGAAAGTTAAGGAAGAACTTGGTAAAAAAACAGAAGAGGCCAATGAAATCATTAAGTTTCTTAATTCCGAGAACAAATAGGAATTAGAAGAAATTGGAATTAGTGACAGGAATGAAACAATCCTTGAGGTAAGAAATTTGATTTCTAAAAGGAACTTAATGATACAACTTGAACACAAGTGTCAGAATATGGCACTTGCCATAACCAGATTCATGGTGAAGTTTGATTTTTTGAGGAAGAAAGGTCTGCCTAATCCTCTGGTTATTAATGATAGATTGATGAAACATGAGGATTATGATAAGAAAATCAGAGAAGTGGCAAAGGAACAAGTCAACAATTCCCCCATGAAGGGAATACCTACAGGAAAAGTGATTTATCAGAGTTTTGAGAATCTCTTTTACCTTCAGCAAGAGGTAAAACATCTATTAAGTAAAAAGTCCACTTCTACAAAATATACATAGGCTGATTAAAATTTTTAGGAGAATGGTAAAGATTAAATTACCAGATGTAGAATCTTGAGAAAAGTTATGTGATTTACTTTGAAAGTGAAAAGGTAAGACAGATCAGTCAAAGGATAAAAGTAAGCAAAGCAGTGAAAGTGAAGATATAGTAGGCAGTTTAAAGTGAAAAACAATAGTAACAGATAAAGAAAACAGAGCAGTTAAAGAGTATTAGATGAAAGACAAGGTTAAAGTGACAAGGTAGAGTAAAAATGCATACAACATAAAAGACACTCAAACAGCATATAAGACAACCAACATTGAGCAACAACAAAGGAGAGAAATCAATCAAAATATCAACAACAAACAATAAAATCAATAAAAACAGGGATGACTTGCATTAGTTAGATGTCTCCATCTTCTTTCATGAAGATATTTTGTATTCCTTGAATAATTCCTAAGTCAGTTGTAGGATATTTTGTAATAATTTTTGTATAAATACTTCATAATTTGAAGTATTGAGGGTGGATTATGGATTACTAAACATTTCTATAGTTGTATTGATCTAAAACTTGAGGGTTGATTGTACCATTTTCAAGTCAGCAGAATGGATTGAGCAATAAAGGCATTATATTATAGGATTCATGTGTTGGGCCACTTCAGTGAAGTACTTTCAATTGGTCTTTGTTATTTTATGAAGTTTTTCACATACTTGCATGTTTTATGAATCTAAATGATAACAGGAATTTTATATCAAAACTTGTTTAAAAACACTCTGTCTTGTATTGTTATTCATTTTCATGCTTTCTTCTGATATCCAGAGTAGGGAATTATTCATTTCTCCATAGTTTCGATTGACCTCTGTCATTTCCCTCATTATCCGGATCTGAGAATCCTTAATTGCTCTCTCATCCCGATTGAAATAATTTCATCATCAAGCCTAAAGATCTAAACTAGCTCAACTACCTGGCCTTGTGAACACTTCCTTTAGAATTTGATTATGATATGTTTCTTGATACATTGACTCCGTTAGCCCAATGGAAAAAATACCTACATCTATCAATCTGAATCAGTAATTCCACCACCAAACCAAAGAAAATCAAAATCAAAACCCAATCAATCTTACAAAACTAGCCTAAAATCAACTAAAAACAACAAAGTTAAATCATAAAGAGAGAGCCCTCTCTATGTATTAGGAAGGCTAGATCCTAAGCTTAAAATTATGTTTGTGGTTACCTATAATATTCTTTAAAACAAAATATTAACAACCCTAGGAATTATTGGAGTGATAACATACTGGCAACCATACTAGGGAGATCATTCCTCAGTTTTAAAATAAACCTTAAAGAAAATAATTTTACTTATTTTTTTACCTTAAGGTTGTTTTAAGGATTCTTAGGAAATTTTTCATTAAAAATTAAAATTTTGGCTTCCAAAAGAATATACTATACCAGGTCTCATCCTTATCCACAACTTGCTATAATACTTGATGATCCTGATAGAATTTTAAAGAAAAACAAAAAAGTAGAAAGTTTAGGAAGTACAAGTTAATTAATCAAAGCTAATTCCCTCCCCAAAGAATTATCAAGTATACAAGATATTGAATTTGATTTTCCTGATGAAAAATCTTTGTTTCGAACTAAATAAAAAATTTCAATTTATGAAAGTCTGATAGATCCTAATTTCATGCCATTTATTGAAGCTAAGAAGGAGACTGTTTCACTTGATTCAGATCAACAAGCTCTTGAACCATTTGAAAAACTTGAGGCTTTAACTGCAACTTTGACTAAGGATATTGATGAAGACTATTTTCAACATTCTATTGAATTGACTGCTTTATCTTCTTATACCCCTCAGTCGTCTTCCATTCATTCAGAATCTGTAAATTCATCTTTATTTAGTACCACCTCATCTATTATTTCCACTACACTTCATTCCACTGAATCATGCATCCCTAAGTTTCCTCTTCAACCTAGAGTTATATTTCCATCTCCAAATACTTCAACTTCACCTTCTAGCATTGCTGCTACATTTTCCAACACTTCAACATAAGTACATCTTCTAGTATCCCAAGCTCATTTGCAAGTACTTCAACCACATCACCAAGCACCACACATTTACCTCCTAGCCAAGCTAGAATCTTAGCCATGGCAGCTAGATATTCCCCATTGGTCTTACTAGCCCAATTAAATGCCATTCCCCAGGATTACCAAAGTAAAATATTTCAATTTTATGGAACTGGTCAATACACTGCACAACAACATGTTAACAAAATGACTGATTACTTTGAATTGCATGAAATTGATGAAGTTGATGTTCAAATGAGACTGTTTACCCAAACTTTAGCTAGAGATGTAAAGAAATGGTTTAAAGCTTTACCTGCCAATCATATAGCTAATTTAGAAGCTTTCCATAGATTGTTTATGAATATATGGGAGAAAAAGAAGAATCCCTTACAATTTTTTTCTAAATATGAAAACATTAGAAGAGCTCCTAATGAATTAGTTTAGGACTATTGTACTAGATTCAACAACATCTATAATGCTATTCCAACAAACATCAAACCCCCACCAGATCTAGCTTTAATCAATTTTACCGATGGTTTTGATACTGATATGCCATACCAACTAAGAGAAAGAAACCCAAAAAAATAGAACAAATACAAAGCAATGCAGTTAGTGTAGAAGCAAATTTGTTAGCTAAGAGATACATAATGAGAAATGAAAGAAGAGTAATTATAAAGGATGAATCATCTACATCAAATAGTAAAATTGATATTTTAGCAAAATATATGGAAAAATGATGGATAGATTAGAAAATATGGAAAGAAAACCACTGTGGGATAATCAGCAACAAGGTCCTCAAATAAGAAATCCAAACTTTAGAAAGAATTCCAACACTGGTAAATCTAGAGAATCAACACCTAATAAACAAATAAGACCACCTTTCCAAGAGAACTATGCTGAAAGTTCTCACCAAAATGAAGAATATGAAGACACTCAGATTAAATTAATGGGAATAAATGATGATAATACTATTTTTCTTACACTAGAACATGAATTATACATGCTACAACAGTTATAGTTAGAATCTGGAGAGTCTTTTGATTATAAACAAGGTTATGAATTTTCTATTAATGAACTTCACAAGAAATATATCCTTAGGAGTAAGAAAAATTTAAAAACCCCTACTAAGAAAACTGGCCAAACTCGGACCAAGAAAACAGTAGAAGCTCCTACAACCAAAGTACTACAAATTCTCCCTAGAGAAACCCAAAAAAACTCTAGTTCAACTCAGAAAAATTTCAATCCTAATCAGAAAATTTCTAGTCCAAAAGTTTCATCCAGTCCTAAAATTGTAGATGTTACAGATACTGTTGTTCAAACATTAGCTGATCCTCAAAAATATGTTGCTGCTAAAACAACAGCTTCTGCTCAAACAACATCTTCTGCTAAAACTTTAGCTGATCCTAAAACACTGCTGCCATTGAAACTTCAAAAGCTTCCACACCTACCACTGCTACTCAAACTGTCCCAAATAAGAAGACTGAAAACATCAAAACAGTGGAAACACAAACATAAAAACCAACTATAGATAAAGAAGAGAAAAACACTCAAACTGTAATTGCTAAAGAAGAAATCACCCAGTTAATAAAAACACAAGTACCATTCAACATCCAAATTGAAATTTCCAAATTGAAAATACCAATTCCTTTAACAGAGTTGGTAAAACATGATTTATACAAATCACAAATCACTGAAACACGGAACATAAGTGAAGAAGAAAACTTTGTTAATCTAAATGATGACCAACCAGAACTACTATTTGTCCTTGAGGTAAATGGAAAACATCAAGAAGGTGGTGTTCCTCCTTTCTACATTAGCTTGAGTATTCATGATCAAATCCTACACAATGCTATGCTAGATTCAAGAGCATCCCACAACTTAATGCCAAACGCCATTATGGAAACTTTGAATCTAGATATCACTAGACCATATAAATAAATTTTCTCGTTTGATTCTAGCAAATTTAAATTTCTTGGTTTAATAAAATATTTATGTGTCACTTTAGTCCAATACCCAGGTAAGAGTATTCTCATGGATATTGTAGTAGCTGATATCCCTCCAAAGTATGGAATGTTATTATCTCGCTCATGGGGAGAAAAACTACAGGGATCTCTACAGTTAGACATGTCTTATGCCACAATTTCAGTGTTTGGTCAACCCAAAAAACTTTACAGAGAGACTTAATGAAGTACATGATTAGTAGTGCAGAAAAACCACAAAACTATCCTATTTATTCTTTACATTCTGATATGGATTCTTTCATTTTATGTAATTCATATTCAGGCATAGATAAAAAAACATCATTGAAAAAGAAACATAAGGAAGTTGACAGTGACAATATTTTTCATGAATAAATGTGGCACTTAGACTTTGACGGCTCAGTAAACAGAATAGGAGCAGGAGCAGGAGTTTGGATTCATAACATGGAAAACAATAATTCTAAAGGTCATGCCTTTAGATTAAACTTTAAATGTACAAACAACATGGCAGAGTATGAAGATTTAATCTTAGTATTGCAGATTGTTAGAAAACTAGGAGGCAAAAGAGTTTCTATCATGGGAGACTCAGAATTAATCATAAAACAAATCAGAGGAGAGTATTTTGTGTATAATCCTAGACTAACCTAATACAGAGAAACCATTTTAGATCTAATTAAAGAGTTGCTTGAAATTGACTTTGTTGTTATTCCAAGGAAACAAAACATGGAGGCACACAGTTTGGCTACTTTTTCTAGCACCTTCAAACTGCCTTTTCAGCCAAATCACCAATACACAATAGAGGTAAGACACAGGCCTACTATACCAGACAACTTGAAATATTGGCAGATATTTTCATAAGTTTCTCAAATCTATAATTTTCTAAATGTGGAGGGAGAATTCCAAAATTTTAATATAGATATTAAGTGTACAGTAGATGATACAATAGATTGTGAGATAGATGTAAATAATTTAGATTTAACTGAACCTACTAAATTCACTCAAGTAGAAATAGATAAATTAGAAACTGTAGAAATAGAAGAAATAACAAATGATGATTCTGAGATTTTAAACCTTAAAAATAGCATTTTACCTAAGGAATTAGCCCCATTAGAAGATATTTTTTATTCAAATGATGTAGCAAGAAAACCAAAAATGGAACCATTAAGATCAGACATAGAAGAATGTAACATAGGAACAGAACAAAAACCTAAGCTCATTAAATTATCCAAAGCATTACCTCAAGATGAAAAGTTGAAATACATATCTTTGTTTAAAGAATTTCAAGATGTGTTTGCATGGAGTTATGAAGACCTTAAATATTATGACACCAACATCATTTGTTGGAACACCTAATCCTCCATGGGTAGGTGTGGAATGCGAAAAGTCACAATGGAGTCCAAGTGACCTTGGAATGTGAAACCAAGAGTCACACCATTGTACTATAAATGTACATCATGTATAATGGAAAAATAATAGAGCTACACATTTATCATTCTATTGTGTGTTGAGTTTCTTTTTGTGTGTGTGTTTATCTTTCCCCACACCATGTGTGTGTTTAACATGGTATCAGAGCTGATAAGTTCATAACCAACTCAACCTTGAGTGAGCCATTTGTGTTTATGGCCTGTGCATATCTGCAAAAATTCTTGTCATTTTTGCAGCACTCAGAGATTTTCTACAGCAGTCTTTTTGCCACATTCATTAAGCTTTTTGTAGCATTTAGAAATTGGTTTTGAAGAAGAGTAGCATTGTGCATCTGATGGTTTTCTAATTGCTTATTGCAATTCTGTTTTTTTCCCTACAATTTCTGCGTACTTTTAAATTTCTGCACATTTTGGAGAGCTACTGGAAAATTGTTAAAAGTGGGTTTTTGAAGAAGTTTATGGGTTTTTTACTGCTGAAATTTTCTGAAAAATTCTCTAGGAAATTTTTGAGTTCTTCTAACTGCAGCATTACTGAAAAAAAATTTATGAGTTTCTACCTAGAGTTTTCTGAAAATTTTGCAATTTCTTGAAAAGTTTTTTGCCAAAAAATTCCAGCATTTCCTGAAAGAAAAAATTTCTGGTATTTTACTGTTGCTATATTCTATATTACAAAATTCCTACAAATTTTTGATTCCACTTCTCTCTGCTGTTCTACGGTTATTGAAAAATAAATTAAATAATAATAATAATAATAATAATAATAATTTTTACTGTTCTTAGCTGCTCGAGCCTCACCTTGCAACCTGCATACACCTTGCACCATGCCCTACAAATCTCTAAACCCCATCACACAAGAACCCTCCCTCCACTAATCCTCACCCCTCACCGCAGCCTGCAAACCCCCTACCCCGCTCCCTACCCAACCTGCATTACCCCTCCCTCTCCCAAACCCCCTCACCTTATAGCACAACACCTATCCTACTCCCCCTACCTGGCCCCCTTACCATCCTCCCTCACAGTCGACCCCTTATCACTCCACAATACTCCTCAAACTAACGCACCCCACCCATACGCATTACAACTCACCTCCCACCCCATCGCTCCCCCTATATACGGCTCTCCCCTCCCCTCACGCTAACGCACCCCACCCATACGCATTACCACTCACCTCTCACTCAATCGTTGCCCACGGCCTCTACACCCACGTCCCTCACTGCAATCCACTTCCCAACAACACTCCCTTCCCCATACGTATTACGCCCTCCCTCGAGCTCCCCACTCGCTCTCCCTCTCAGCCTTCAGCCTCCAACGCTTGGTGTCCCTCTCTACACAGACTCTATCCTAGTTTTTATTTTTATTTTTTAATAAATCCCCCTTCCTTTGTTTTAAATTTCAACCTTTTTTTTTAATTAAAAAAAAATAGTAGAGAGAGAGGAAGAAAGGAAATAAACAACAGAGAGAGAGGAAGAGAAAATGAACAGCATGAAAGAGGAAATGGCATAGAAGAGAAAAGTGCAGTTTTCATTTTATGAGTTGTGACATATATAGAAGGGTGATTTTCTGAAAGAGGTTGACAATGTGAAGACAAGTTTGCCATCATTTTTAAAACAACTCCTTGAAGAAGAAAAATCAACTGCCTTAAAGGCCTCTTGCACAGTACTTTTTGCTGCACATTTACAAAATATTTTGCAGAAATATTGTATTGAACTGACATTATATTGCTTCTTCATAGTTGCAATCGGTAAATTTGAGTTGTTGATGTAAGTCATTGTTGCTTGCCGATTAGACATTCAAGTCTATACCTCGAGGTCCTCCATCATTTGAGGAGTAGATTTTGTACTTTGAGATTTCCATAGTTGAAGGTTCTTTGGAGTCATTTGTATTTCTTGAAAGAAAGTTGAATCACATTGTAAATGGGTGCATTTTCGGTTGAAGCCGACACCCTTTATTTTTTAGCCTAATTTGTTGAAAATGGCTAAAATCAATGAGGCATTAGAGTTTTTGAATAACCTCATTCATTCCAATGTTGATGATATGATAAAAATGGGCAA
This sequence comes from Pinus albicaulis, assembly GCA_034641835.2. Classification (NCBI taxonomy): domain Eukaryota; kingdom Viridiplantae; phylum Streptophyta; class Pinopsida; order Pinales; family Pinaceae; genus Pinus; species Pinus albicaulis. The sequence continues at coordinate 1,209,830,793 of CM076582.1, forward strand.
GAATGATCTTTGTAATATTCAAAGTTGTTTGCAAGATGCACAAGAAAAGATTGAGTTTTTGCAGTTGGAATCTCAGCTTCAACAAGATGAACTTCAACAAAAGAGTCACCATTTTGAACCTGTTTCTATTCAGAAGATTGAGAAGGACTCTCATCAGAATAAAGAAGATAAATTTGCATTTGATTCCCATTCAGTTCCTTGTACTAGAGCAGATTTACATGCAGATGCAGCAGTTCAACTTGCACTTCTCAAGCCCATCATCAAACCTTGGGAAGAGCTTGTCCACAACAAGCACCAAACTGGTCTTGTATATGAAAAGGATGTGTCCTTTCTTATTCTAGACTACACTAAGCCCATCATATTTCAGAGTGCCGAATTCCTGTATGACAGTTCACCTGCAGTTGTTTCAGATCTTGCTCCACTTCCACAACAACTGTGATCGAGTTGGCCATACGAAAGACCATTGCTTTGATCTTCATCGATGCAAGAACTATGGTCGGAACACCCATTCTTTAGATAGATGCTTCAGAAACAAGCCTCCTGCAAGAACAAAGATTCATCTTGGATGGATTGCTTCTTGGCAATGGGCATCAGCAGCTAAGAAGATTTTTAAGTTGCATGTTAGAACATGTTCACAAATATTGAGCAAACTTGCAATTGAGTTTTCACCATCATCTCACCTTGTCCCTAACAGGGGGGGAAATGGTGGTCATCTACAAGCTTCGATGTTAGATCAAGTGAGCCTGAGCCACAATCTTTCATTCCATGTTCAGAGTTGTAGCCAGAGACACAACAGTTTAAGTGAGCCTGAGCCACAATTCGTCATTCCATATTCAGAGTTATAGCCAGAGACATGGATGCCCATGAGCATGCCTTTGGTTGGTGGACATCCTTAAACCATCACAGGTTGTAGACCTCCCTTATTTTAGGTTGAAGGTCTCCCTTTCATATATGAGGAACACTTCCTCTAGCAGAAGCCTTCAGCTTCTTTCTAGGTTTGGTTGAGTTCCAGGAAATGCTTCAAGCATTCCAGTGTTGTTGGTAATCTTTAAACCATCACAGGTTGTAGACCTCCCTTCTCTTAGGTTGAAGGTCTCCCTTTTTTATGAGGGACAATTCCTCTAGCAGAAGCTTTCAACTTCTTTCCAGTTTCGGAAGAGTTCCAGGAACTGCAACAAGTATTGTGTTCGAGTGTTGGTGGTCATCCTTAAACCACCTCTTTTTGCCAACATTTCAGAGAGTTGATTCAGCCCAAGTGCTGCCATGTATACCTTGCAGATTTGTATTACAACTCTCTTCTTGGACTCACACATACCCCTTCGGATTAAGGGGGGGAATGTTGGAACACCAAATCCTCCATGGGTAGGTGTGGAATACGAAAAGTCACAATGGAGTCCAAGTGATCTTGGAATGTGAAACCAAGAGTCACACCATTGTACTATAAATGTACATCATGTATAATGGAAAAATAATAGAGCTATACGCTTATCCTTCTATTGTGTGTTGAGTTTCTTGTTGTATGTGTGTTTATCTTTCCCCACACCATGTGTGTGTTTAACATCATTCAACATAAAATACCTATCAAAGAAAATAAAAAAACATTTAAACAAAATCTTAGGATAATAAATCTATTTCTTATGCCTTTTATTGAAAAATAAGTAAAAAGGATGTATGAAGCATAGATCATTGCACCTATCAAATATTTTGTTCGGGTTTCAAACTTAGCTCCCACTAGGAAGAAAACAGGGGAAATTAGACTTTGTGTTATTCTGGAATTTAAACAAAGTGTCACCAAAAGATAACTATCCTCTTCCCAAAATGGACCATATTTTACAGAGGGTGGTAGGATCATCCAAGATTTCATTGCTTGATGGATTCTCTGGATATAATCAAATCTTAGTTCAACTAGAAGACCAACCAAAGACTGCATTTACTGCTCCATGGGGTACTTTCATGTACTTGAAAATGCCTTTTGGATTGATGAATGCGGGAGCTACATTCCAAAGAGCTATGGACATAGATTTTTCCAAGGAGACTCATGATTTTCTTATCATTTATCTAAATGATATAATGGTATTCTAAAAAACAGACAATGAACATCTAGATCATCTGAGACAAGTGTTTATTAAATGCAGAAAATTTGGTATTTCTTTGAATCCCAAAAAGAATCTCTTTGGACTTAAAGAAGGTAAGCTCTTAGGACACATAATCTCAAAATAGGGAATTATAATAGATCTAGCTAGAATAGAGGCCATTTTGAACATAATTCATCATAGAAACATTAAGGAATTGCAGGCATTCGTAGGTAAAATCAATTTCCTTAGAATATTCATTTCTAATTTAGCAGAATCAATTAGAGAATTGAATAACATGTTAAAGAAAGATTCAACACTTAAATGGACAATAGAGGCCAAACAACCCTTTGATTCAATCAAACAAGCCCTTACAAGAACACCAATCCTAATAAGTCCCGATTTCAAAAAAGATTTTATTATTTTTTCTTTTCCTTCAGAACATACCATTGCAGCAGTCGTGCTGCAAAAGAATGATCAGGGTTATTAACAACCCATTGCTTTTTTCAGCAAATCCCTAAGAGATGCCACACTAAAGTACAACATAATGGAAAAAAAAGAACTTTCTTTAGTAAAGGCTATTAAATACTTTAGAGTGTATATTTAATACTCACAAATTATTGCATATGTCCCAAATTTAGTAGTTAAGGACATTCTGACTCAGAATGGGCCTGATGGTAAGAGAGGTAAATGGATTTCCACTATTTTTGAATATTATATTGAAATTAAGACCACCAAATTTATTAAAGGCAAAGGTTTAGCCAAACTCATCGCTAAATCTAACTATCAGGCCTTAGATATAAATTTTATTGCTCAATTAGATGATAAGGAAGAGATGGTGACTCCACAGATCAGTGAACATTTTCTAGATTCACCTTGGTATGCAGATATAATATTTGTTTTACTAAACTTACAAGCTCCTCCTGGTTTGTCTAGAACTAAAGGTAGATTCCTAAAGTTAAAAGAAATGAATATTGTATCATAGATAATGCTCTATTTTGGAAAGATCATGGTGGAATTTTATTAAAATATTTACTAAAAGATGAAGCTGATAAAGTTATGCAAGAGTTTCATGTAGGTGACTGTGGAGGAAAACTTTACTGGAAATCAACTGCTGATAAAATATTAAGGGTAGGTTTTCATTGGCCCATTATTTTTGTATATGTTAGAAAGTATGTGACCTCCTATCACAAATGTTAGATCTTTTAAGGGAAGAAAAAACTATTACCTTTACCCCTCAAACCCATCTCCACAAAAATGCCATTTCAGCAATGGGGTTTAGACTTCATTGGTGAAATTCACCCACCCTCCTCAACCCAACATAAATGGATTTTGACAGCCACTGATTATTTCACTAAGTGGATAGAAGCCATTCATTCTAGACAAGCCACTGATTTTGTCATCATCTCATTCCTTGAAAACAATATACTGTCTAGATTTGGATGCCCACAAAATCTCATTATTGATAATGCAGCTGATTTCAAGTTTAAGAAAATTATTGAATTTTATAACAAATACCACATTAAACTTGGCCATTCCACTACCTATTACCCTCAAGGTAATGGACTTGCAAAATCATCAAACAAAAGCCTGGTTAATATCATCAAAAAACTCTTAGAAGACAAAAAAAGACTTGGAACAAAAAGTTAGTTAATGCCTTATGGGGAGACAGACTAACAACAAAAAATTCCATTGGTACATCTCCTTATCAACTATTATATGGAATGGATGTTGTTTTTCCATCCACTTTGGGAGTGCCAGTGATGAAGATGATCCATGAACTACAGGTAGAACCCAATGATATCTAGAGAAGGATAAATCAGACAATACATTGCCAACAAACTAGGGAAGAATTCTATGTCAAATCACAAGCTATCCAAGATAAAATAAAAAATATATTTGAGAAGAAAACAAAGGAAGATGATTTTTACATAGGTGATGAAGTGTTTAAATGGGATTCTAGAAGAGAAGATAAAGGTAAACATGGTAAATTTGATTTTCTATGGAAAGTTCCATATATCATTTATGGTTACAGAGGTAACAATGCATTATTTTTGGAGTTAGATGGATCAGATTTTTCGAGTGGACTTCTCAATGGTAGGAATATGAAGCATTAATTTTCCTCAGATTAACAGTAATTAACTTTGTTTAGTTTGCTCATTGTACATAACATTGCAAAGCATAGATTGGATTAGATGTTTTTCTTGAAAATTTGAAGCTCAAAGAGAAGGCCCTAAGATTTGAAAGACATAAACATCATAATTATGAATAATGCAGAGCTTAGAAACAGTTTGAAGGCAAGTACAGTCAAAGTTTCAAGGCTACTGATCTTAAATTTCTTGACATTTCACCAAGAAATGCCATCCCCATGTGGAGCCACTGTTAGGGTCCTATAATGATTTGATTCATAATTTTGAATTGACTATGATTAGTCTTGTAATATTGTACATAATTTTCTTTCTGAAAATTTGATTTCCCATTTTAAAAAAATGTAAAGAGAGTAAGTCCTAAAATAAAAATCGAAGGACTAAAAGAAAAAGATAAAAAAAGAAGATAAAATATGTACCCCACCAAAAAGAGATAAAAATAGATCCTGAAAGTGATGAAAATTCAAATGGCACTACATTTTACTATACTTTGCAAAATAATATTGTGTGCAGCTTGTAAAAAATGCCACAATCCGTGATGGTCAAACAACTTATCTTGACTCATTCATGTTTTAAATTTCATGTTGATAGTTAGAGAATAAAGATCTAGCCAAATGATTTAATCTTGGAAGATCAATAGTTAGGTAGAGAATAATAATGAGCTCAACAGTTTAATCTGAGCCATTGAAAGTCATATGGTCAAAATTAGATTTTTTTTTTCTCAAAGAAAAATTAAAGGGTCTGCAAGCTCAAATGCACCTAATAAATGAAGAATAAATGTTAGGGTAAATGATGGGTAGGCAAAAGATGTTTTCAAAAGGCATGGAGAACATGAAATTGGTCATTTCATATTACTAACATCCTTCTAAACTCATTTCCCTTGTAAAAATACCCCTTCTCCTTAATTTTAACCCCTTCCCCTTACTTCACTCCTTTTTTCTTACTAAAACCCCTTTTCCGTAGATTAAAAAGCATTTTCATTTGAAAAAAGTAAAATCTTTTACTAATTTACCCTTTCGTTAAAAATACCCCAAAACCCCCCTTATCCTAAGTCTAAATGGTTAAAATAATATATCAGGCCCCACTATAGCAAATACTTCCCGATATTAGTTTTTACATTAATTCTTAGTGTATTTTATAAATCTCGTTGATATATACATTCCCGTACATATTAAAATTCCACTTTATATATTTCATTAACCTCATTTCATATTAAGCCCATTTAAATATATTTAGTCAAATCCATTCACTTACCTTATTAACCCCCATATGTATTAACTCCTGCATATATGTATTTCCCCAACCCCTTAAGTTAATTTAATATATAGTTTTGTTTTTTTACCCCGCTCATTGCATATTCCTAACCCTTTGTATATACATACAATACTCTTCGCATTTATCACCTCGCCTATACATATTTATGGGCCCACTTACTATAACCTCGCTTCATATAAACCCTTCCCTTATATTTAAACCCATCCCTTTACATATCCCATCACATAATACTTATTCCCGGTCCCACCTCTTATCAAATCCCCGATGGATCCTTCCCATTCGCCCATCCGTACCATCACAATTCCTTAGATCCAACGACCAATAAAATTTTTCGCATCCCTAACTGTGTTAGGTCCCTATATTACTAGTATAGTTCCTTATTGTTGTTAGTGTAACCCCCTTATGGTTATTATTGTACCCTTGTAACCCCCATATTGTTATTATTGTGCCCTTAAATTATTATTCTTAGGTTGGCTAGGATTACATTGTGGCCCCATGGACTCCTATATATAGAAAGGAGGTTTTGTAGTTTGAATCATCCAAGAATTGTTCATTTATGTAATGTATTGGAGGTTTCCCCCTCAAAGTGGCTTATTTCTAAGGCGTTAATATCTCTTTTCTTCTATTTTTGGAGCTGGTTTCACAACATTTGGTATAAGATCTTTCAGATTCTAGGGTTTCGCTACTCCAAACAGGTCAGCGTGGAATTTTCACTATAAATGTTTTTCTACGAAGGTTCAGAATCTGAAATTTTTAGAGTGTGAAGCCGATATCCGGAGGAAAATCTTCAAAAAATTTCAGAGCTTGGTTCACAATATTTTTGGAGATATGATCTGTGCAAGTTAGGTCATTTTGCAGGCTCCTGAATTTAACCTAAACAGGTCATCATGGTATTTTCGTAATAATTTTTTTTACACGAAGGTTCAGAAGCTGAAATTTTTATTGTGCGAAGCCACAATCCTAAGGAACATCTTCAAAAAATATTAGATATTGGTTCACAATATTTTCGGAGATATGGTCTGTGGAATTTAGGGCTTTTTGAGGCTTCTGAATTTCATCTCAAAGAGGTGATTGTGGGAAAATATTCATAGCTCTCTCTCTGAGCATCGGATTGGAATGCTGTAAAAAGTGGCTGCAAGTGCATAGACTGTTGTTTTTGTTCTATAAATTTTAGAGCCAAAGGAGGAAACAATGACACATGGTAAGTCGTACAAGTTTGTTCTACTGAACCAGTCCAAAATTAGGTCATTGTGGGAGATTGGACATAAATTTTCCTTGAAGAATCCAAATTAGATCAGACCCATGGCATTTGAAAGACGATTCATAGGGCTACTACAGGGCTGAAGTTTAGATATCAAGGATTCAAAATTATAGAGATAAGTCAATTTCAATATCAAGCTCCTCAAAAGAAAGTAAAAGGTGTGTATTTTTGTTTTTTTTTCGAATTGCATAAGTCTTGTTTGAAGAATCAAGTTGAATTGATTCCAAGGGAATACTGTAGAATAGATATCAGTATTGGATTCTAAAATGGCCCCTAAAAAGAATTCAACACCCATTAAGCCTTTATAAATCTCTACTATGACTCATGAAGACGAAGAATGGCAACATGACATATCAAAATTACAAGAGAAAGTGCAACAAATTTCGCTCTCACAAAGAGCAACAAAAAATGACATGGAAGTTTTGAAGAAAGGTGTGGAAACTAAGATGGATGGTTTGAAGAAAGACGTGGATTCTAAGATGGATGGTTTGAATAATTGCATGGAATCTAAGATAGATGGCATGGAATCTAAGATAGATGGCATGGAAGCTGGCATGGAATCTAAAATGGAAAACATGAAGAATGATCTAAAAGTAGACATCGAAGGTTTGACAAAGTTGATACAAGAAATGTTTCCTAATGGTGAAAATATAGTAGAGTAAACTCACGATGAGAACAAAATTAATGTTAATCATGATTTCATAAAATCTAATGTTGGCGGGAAGAACCACCATATTCCAAAAATGGATATGAGGAAGTTTGATGGAAAGGATCCTGTAACATGGATACTACAGATGGAGCAATGTTTTGATCTCCATAATGTGCAAAACACACAAAAGGTACGCATTGCAACTTTACATTTAGAACAAAATACATTTGTATGGTATCGATGGCTTTGCTTCCGTAAAAAAATTGTCACTTGGTCAATTTTTACGGAGGAAATGATAGCACATTATGAGGATACAAAGAGCAACACCTTCTTTAGCCAATTGATAAATCTCAAACAAAAGGGCTTAGTGGGGGAGCACATTTAGGACTTCCAAAAATTGAATATAAGGGTAACTGATATTCCAGAGGAACACAGGATTGATCTCTTCATAGGCACTTTAAAGGATAACATCCAACATGAAGTTCGCGTTTTGGAACTTGATTCATTGGAGAAGGCATTCAGGTTGGCAAGAAAAATTGAATGTAAAATTATGGCGACAAGGAAGCCTACCACTCAATTCTATAAAGAAGGAAGTGTTGCTACACCTAGATTTCCACAACCTACAAGGTTGACACTACAACAATTGGAAGAAAAAAGAGAAAAAGGGCTTTGCTACAGTTGTGATAGAAAATACACTAAAGGTCATAAGTGTGCTGAGAAGAAATTATTTTACATAGATTGTGAAGAGGAAGAAGAAAATGAACAAGAAAAGGATATACACTAGGAACCAACCCTAGAAGAGGAAGAAATGAGTCCGACCATATCGTGTAATGCATTGGCAGGAATTACCACTCCTCAAACTCTCAAGATAGAAGGACATATCAAAAAGAAAAAGGTAATAGTGTTGATTGATTCAGGTAGTACCCATAATTTTATTCATTGTAAGGTAGCCAAGGAATTGAATTGTTTCCTATACCCAGCACCAGAATATCAAGTGATGGTTGCAAATGGAGGAACTATAAATTTCTCTAGAAAATGCCATAATATCAATCTAACCATGGGGGAATATGTATTGAATATTCCAATTCTTTCCATTCCTATAGGAGGTGTTGATGTTGTACTAGGAGTACAATGGTTACAATATTTGGGGATGGTAGCTTTTAATTTTCAAGAACTTTTCTTGAAATTTGTTTTAGAAGGAAAGGAAGTTGAATTACAGGGTATTGCAGGGAAGTTGAGAAAGATAATAAGCTCTAATGTCATGAAAAATCTTCTAAAGAAAGAACAACGAGGCATAATTGCACAATTATGCTCACCAGAAGTTCCAACATCAAAATCATCTATTTCTGCAGATCTCCAAAAAGTATTGGACAATCATTCCAAGGTATTTGAAACTCCAAAAGGACTCCCACCTATTCGTGATCATGATCATGCTATTCATTTGATTCCAGGAAGTGTTCCTCCAAACATCAGGCCTTATAGATATCCTTATGTCCAAAAGAGCGAAATTGAACGTATGATTGCAGAAATGTTAGAGGCAGGTATAATTCAACCTAGTCAAAGTTCTTTCTCTACTCCTATAGTATTGGTACACAAGAAGGATGGATCATGACGCATTTTTCCTGATTATAGGGAGCTCAATAAGCTCACCATTAAAGATAAATTTCCCGTTCCTGTGATTGATGAATTATTGGATGAATTACATGGAGCAATTTATTTTACCAAATTGGATCTTCGTTCAGGGTATCATCACATTAGAATGAAGACTGAAGATATTCTGAAAACAACATTTTGAACTCATGAGGGTCATTATGAATTTTTGGTCATGCCTTTTGGCCTTACCAATGCACCTTATACATTTCAAGGTTTGATGAATTCCATTTTCAAACCCTTCCTTAGAAAATTTGTGCTAGTATTTTTTGATGATATACTAATCTACAGCAGGTCTTGGAAGGATCATGTTGAACATGTTGACAGGGTGCTCAAACTATTGCAGGAGAAACAATTATATGCAAAAAAATCCAAATGTTTCTTTGGAGTACAAGAGGTGGAATGTCTGGGTCATATTGTATCTCACGAGGGTGTTAAAGTAGACCCTAACAAAATTAAAGCCATTAAGGAATGGAAAGTCCCCACAACCATAAAGAAGTTGCGAGGATTTCTCGGGTTAACAGGGTATTATCGCAAGTTTGTTAAGAATTATGGGAGAATAGCAGCACCTCTAACAACATTATTGAAGAAAGATGCATTTTCATGGAATCTTGAAGCAACTAAGGCCTTTGAACATCTTAAAGAGGCAATGTGCCTAGCACTAGTCTTAGCTACGCCAGACTTCACAAAAACCTTTATTGTGGAATGTGATGCCTCAGGAAATGGAATTAGTGTTGTTTTAATGCAAGAAGGAAGACCCATTGCTTTTGAAAGTTGTCCAATCAAAGGAAAGTATTTACAGAAACCTATTTATGAGAAGGAAATGTTAGAAATACTGCATGCACTAAAGAAATGGAGAACTTACATAATGGGAAGACACTTCAAGGTAAAAAATGATCATGATAGTCTTAAACACTTTTTGGAACAAAGACTATTTTCATAAGAGTAGAAAAAATGGGTCACAAAGATGTTGGGTTATGACTTTGAAATAATATACAAAAAAGGGAAGCTAAATGTTGTCGCAGATGCACTCTCAAGAAAGAATGAAGGGGTGGAAGCATTGCTTTGTGCCATTTCTATTATCCAACCAGATTGGATAACCGAAGAAAGAGATGAATGGAAGAAGGACGAAGAAGCGTGGACACTCATTCAAAAGTTGCAATAAGATCCTAGTACATCTGATACATTTAGTTGGAAAAATGATTCCTTATGGTACATAGATCGCTTATATCTTTGTAAGAATTCCCAACTAAAACAAAAGATTCTTTTGGAATTGCACACTTCTCCTTTAGGAGGACACTCAGGATTTTTAAAAACTTACCACAGGGTGAAGAAAGAATTTTTTTGGGATGGGCTTAAATCTGATATTCAAAAGTTTGTGGCAGAATGTTTAGTTTGCCAGCAGAATAAAGTTGAGACAATTAAGACCTCGGGTCTTCTACAACCTTTATCCATTCCAAGTCAACGTTGGTAGGAGGTAGGAGATTTCAATGGATTTTATCACTGGTTTACCTAAGTCTGAAGGAAAGAGTGTCATCATGGTAGTAGTTGATAGACTTACCAAGTATGCACACTTTTGTGCATTATCTCATCCATTTAAAGCAAGTACAGTTGCTACTACATTTATGGACACAATTCAAAAGCTACATGGAAACCCAAGGGTTATTGTGAGCGACAGAGATCCCATTTTTACTGGAAATTTTTGGAAGGAGTTATTTTCTTGTTTGGGTACTCAATTAGCTCATAGCTCATCTTATCATCCTCAATCCGATGGTCAAACTGAGATAGTAAATAAATGTTTGGAAGGATATCTTCGTTGTTTTGTATCTGATAAACAAACACAATGGGTCAAGTGATTACCTCTAGCTGAATGGTGGTATAACACTTCCTTCCATACTGTAACAAAAATGACCCCATTTATGGAAATTTATGGATATCATCCACCATCCATCACATCATATTTAAGAGAAAATTCGAAGGTTAAAGAAGTGGAAGATCACATCGAGCATCAACAAGAAGTTCTCCAACTCTTAAAGGACAACTTGAATTTGGCACAAAATCGAATGAAACAACAGACAGATCAACATCACAACGAGATAAGTTTTGATGTAGGAGAATGGGTATTTTTACAAATACAACCATAAAAACAAATGTCCCTCAAGCAAGCTATGAAGGATAATAAATTACCACCAAAGTACTATGGTCCTTACAAGGTGTTGCAAAAGATTGGTACTATGGCATACAAATTGGAGCTTCCCGCTTCTTCACGAGTGCATCCAATTTTCCTTGTTTCATGCTTAAAGAAGGTTATAGGTGAAAATATTCCAGTTCAAACAATATTGCCAGAACTTGATGAGGAAGAAAAAATCATATTGGAACCTGAAGCGCTCACAGAAATAATAACTCTACAGCTACGGAATTGATCAATTTCAGAGTATCTCATCAAGTGGAAGAATTTACCCACTGAAGATTCTACATGGGAGGATGAGAATTTTATACAGAAGCACCCAGAGCTACTCAAGCATTGAGGACAACACTTTTTTGAAGGAGAGGGGCATGTTAGGTGCCTATATTACTAGTATAGTCCCTTATTGTTGTTGGTGTGTTTTTATTGTACCCTTGTAACCCCCATATTGTTATTATTATGCCCTTAAATTATTATTGTTAGGTCGGCTAGAATTACATTGTGGCCCGACTAGGATTACATTATGGCCCCATGGACTCCTATATATAGAAATGAGGTTTTGTAATTTTAATCATCCAAGAATTGTTCATTTATGTAATGTATTGGAGGTTTCCCCCTCAAAGTGACTTATTTCTAAGGCATTGATATCTCTTTTCTTCTATTTTTGGAGTTGGTTTCACAATAGATTGCCTGATCATTAACATCATATGGGGCTTGAAAAATAAGCAATTTCGCAACCTCTCCTCCTTGCTACGTGGAAAACTTTGATTCCATCACATCCTTCAATATAATACCATATACTAGCTTTATACCATGCGAAAACTGCCAAGTTGTTTCCTGCCTGTTGCAACGAATACCACCCTCATTTGAATTTGACCCCGCGTAATAAAGTTTAACCATTGTTGGTTAAAAAAGCCATAAGCCGCCCTTTCAAGCCTTTTTCACCATTTGTTTGTTAAAATATGTGGAGAAAGAGCCTCTGCCGACCTATTCCAAAGAAAAACAAGCCCTCGTGACTTGTTTTTAAGATATTTCAACCATAATTCAGGCATTTAGCTACTAGAAACATTGCAAACTCTGATTTGAAGCAATATAAAGACAAGAAAAGCCTCCGCTACCTCTAGAACCTCCTTTGAAAACACAAATTACCCCTTCCAGGAATTCCTGAGTGCAAAGGCCTGTTCTTAAGCAAAGAAAGTAACTATTTAATCAATTGAAGCTTTGCAGACCATAGAAAAGCCATTGTTACCTCCACAAACCTATTTGCAGACTGTAATCATCTTTCCATAGTATTTTTAAGGGCCTAATATTATTTATTGATCACAAAAGAGTAATTAATTGATAAAAATAAACAAAAATATGGCATCCCAAGGTATTGTGAGACACAATCCCCTACAACCTCCTGTTGTTGATGTAGAACATACACCCCTTATAGACAGAGACTTAAAAATTAGTGACCCTCTCACTGAGTTCAACCTCCTTGAGCTCCACTACTGGAGCCATGATAAGTCAATTGACCAAGCTATTGATGTTTCCCAAGTATATTGTGTTGAAAATGCAACAAGATGATGGAGCTTAGTGAAATGAAGTCGCCTTCACTAAGTGGGCCCGCAGGCTATTTTTGGCACAAAGTCTATTTTTAGACTATGTCTATTTTTAGACATATGGAGCATGGTATAGGAGTTGCAGGATTCTATTCTTGGATGATTGGTCAAGTTGGTAAAAATATATGGACCTCTACTTTTAGACATATAGGTCGAAGTCTATTTTTAGACTACCTGTCTAAAAATAGGTCAGTCGGATATTATTAGCTCTTAATAATATTTGGACTATAAACATTATCTTATTCTCTTGCAGCACTTCAGTTTGAGCTATAGATGTGGCACATGCAGCTGACAGAAGGAATTACGCTATTCCTAGGGTTTTGTTGAGCTAATGCATGGTTGACTTCAGTTAGAACTCATGTGGCAGAGTTTGGTGGAGTTGATTGAGGAGTTGATGGAGTTGTGTTCGGTTTAACTTAGTTGAACTAGTTGTATTTAGTTTAACTGGCCAATACACTAGAGATGAGTTGTGTGAATTAATTATTAATTAATTCACTCATTATTAACTCAATATTCAACTAAAGAACACATCAGTCAACAGCAGTGCATGGACAGTTTAGTGAAGACCAGTGGAAGAGATAGGTGAAAGAGCCGGTTAGCCATCAGTTGTGACTATAGCTGTGCATGAGATTTGCACAAGCATTGATTGAGATTTCCAATGAGGATTTCGCAGTACAAGCCAAGGGGATTCGAACTTGGATCTCATCATTTCTCTCTTTGGATTGCGCAGTAGAGGCAGGAAAACAGCGGAGGAGATTTGAACCCGTGACTTGTTCAGATCTGAGCTAGTTTGTGTGTAACAGTTGGAGATAGTACTGAGTACTTGTGAGGAGTATTGTGCTATGTATTGTTACATGTTCACTTTCATTATACTATACAGATAGCTGGGGGTTTTCAGCTATAAGCTTTACCCATTACATACTGCGTTATATGTGTGTTGAATTTATGTTCTTATGATCACATACCGCTTGTTTTATTTCTGCATGTGATGATTAATGGTAGAAGAGGTTATGTGTTATGCATGAAGCTGAATTAATGTGTGACCAGGATAATCTCGGTGAATAATATTCATTATTCAAGAAAATTTCTACATGGTATCGAAGCGATATTGATCATCAGACCTATTATGGTGATTACATTTTATTTCTGTAGGCAGAGTCTGTAGCGCGGGCCAGGTAGCCTCCGGATTCATCCTTCTTTGAAGGTGAAATATCTGGTAAATTCCCCTACAGTCGATCTCTGATTTAGAAATAATTTTTTCTCAAGTGTATATCGGAAGCGGTTGAGTTTTCAGCTGGTGGAATTCGAATTTGCAGATTTGTCTTCTTGGTGTCAAAGGCGAAGATGTCTTTCAATGGATTGCGATTAGAGTATGCCTTGGAAGGCAGCTTGAATTATATCGCATGGAAAGACAGGATGGAGGCCGTGTTAGATGATAATGGGCTGTTGGAGTTCATTGAGAAAGAAGTTCCAAAGCCTACTTCTACTGATGCTGCTGTCGTCGAAGTTTGGTAAAAGAAAACATCAAAATGTCGAAGGATTTTGTTGGAGGGCGTAAAGGATCACGTAGTATCTAGCCTGCATGGTAAGGCTTCTCCATTTTTGATGTGGAAAGCCTTGACAGATCTATTCCAAAGCAAGATCGACCAGAGGAAGTTGGCGCTCAAGGATAAACTCAGCATTAGGGGAATTTTGAGGTCTAAAATGGGCCTTCTAAGAAAAATGTACAACAAAAATAAACTTTATAACAACCAATAGGATTCAAGATGATGATGTCAACCATGGGGGATGATTCACCATTTTTTAAATAAAAGGGTAAAAATATTAAAAAATAATAAAATAATAAAACTACTTTTTCAACTCGTATTTTCAACTTATCTCCCAAAATGTTTACTCAAATTTCGAGTGGGAGTACTTGTTGGATGCAAAATTTAATTCCTCATCCAAGGAGTACCCATGTTGCATACTTTCGATGAACTCTACTACATGAAAAATGAGAAATACATAAAAAAATGTGATTATAATCACGTTTGTTTATGTATTTCTCATTTTCCGTGTAGTAGGACCCATAGAAAGTATGCAACATGGGTACTCATTGGATGGGGAATCAAATTTTGCATCCAACGAGTACTCCCGCTTGAAATTTGAGTAAAAAATTTGGGAGATAAGTTGAAAATATGAGTTGAAAAAGTAGTTTTTTCATTTTTCCCTCTAAAATTTGTTGATGTCATCAAATCTTATTTGATTTTTTCCACTATTATTTTATAATTTCCTTAGGAGGCCCATTTTAGACCTCAAAATTCCCCTAATGGGAACATTAAGATGGAGAAAGGGGACAGTATACCGAAGTACCTCACGAAGTTCACCCAATGCATGGATGAGCTGGGAAGTGTGGGGGTGACTGTAGAGGATGAGGACTTGGTGAGCTTGGCTCTCCTTAGTCTCTCGAAAAGTTGGCATGCCTATCAGGATTCTGTCAATGGTCAAGAGAAATTTCTAGGATGGGAAAGACTGTGGTCTGATCTTGTGCAAGAGGAGATCAGGCGGAATACCAGGGACGGATCTTCATCAAAGGCATCTGATGAAGAAAAATACGCTTTGGTTGCCAAAGAAAAGAAGGGGAAGAGCAAGAAAACTTCTCGTTCCGGTGCTAAAGGCAAGAAGCAGCAAGACATGTCCAAGGTGAAGTGCTTTCACTGTCACCAACACGGAAATTATGCCACAAATTGTCCGCAGAAGAAGAAAAATAAGCAAGCTGCTAGATCTGCAGATGGAGAGGCTCTAGCCTCGCAGTTTGAGCTATATTTTTCGCTGATCGCATGCTTGGTATCAAGTGTGATGGGATCAGTGTGGTTCTTGGATAGTGGTGCATCTTTTCACATGACCGGAGATCGTGATTTGTTTACTGATCTGCATGAGAAAGATCTTGGAGTGCACATCGAGATGGGCAATGATGGTAGATACAGTGTGACCGGTATCGGTACCATTTCCTTTGAGAGGGAGTCTGGTAAACCCTTCGTATTGAAGGAAGTGATGCATGTTCTAGAATTGAAGAAGAATCTGATCTTTGTGGAGATGTTAGAAGACAAGGGGTATGATGTGGTCTTCAGCGAAGGAAAGGCTTTCCTGCGCAGTAAGACAACAGGAGAAACCCGAAAGATAGGGGTTAGAGTCAAGAAACTTTATCAGTTACAAGTAGATGGCTGCGTAGCAATGGCATGCAAGGCAGAAGGAGTGGTGAGCCGGGATGATGGCGAGCTGTGGCACCGGAGATTGGGCAACCTTCACCATGGAGCTTTGAAGATACTATAGAAGATTTCTACTGGGCTTCATAAGGGTACACTTGCGTAGTCAGATCAGTGCAAGGGATGTACCTTAGGAAAATATGTGAAAGCCACCTTTCACGAGAAGGATAGTCGCGTCACGAAGATCCTTGAGAGAGTTAAAATAGACGTGTGTGGTCCTTTCTTAGTAGCTTCGACATGTAGAAGAAGAGCAAGATATACTTTAAGTCCTGTGAGTTCAAAGCACTCGTCGAGAAGGAATCGGGGAAGAAGGTGAAGGCTCCTTAGGAGCGCATACCAGGTGGAATTCATCTTTGCTAGTTCAAGGACTTTCAGTCACAGAGTGGATTTGAAGAGAGCTCATAGCTCCCCATAACCCACAACAGAACGGGGTTGCTGAGCAGAAGAATAGAATGATCGTGGGTGCTGCACAGGAGATGTTGCATGATCAGGGCCCACCCCTTCACTTGTGGGCTGAGGCATGCAATACTGCAGTATATGTGTAGAACCATTGTCCTCACAAGATACTTGGCATGAGTACACCTGAGGAGGCATTTTCTGGTAAGAGGCCTGATATTTCCCATTTGAGGATTTTTGGTTCTCCTATTTACGTGCATGTAACAAAGGATGCCAGGAAGAAGCTGGAGCCGACCGCAGAGGTTGGGATATTTTTTGGGTACACTGATACACCCCACAACTATCGTGTGTATTTTCCAGACAGTCGCAAGACTGTTGTGCGATGGGATATCAAATTTCAGGAGGAGAAAGCCATGAAGTGTTCGCTTGAGAGGGAGCCACACTTGCATGCAGAGGAGGAGCTATTAGTTCCTAAGGATGAGTCTCAAGATGTGGATCAGCCACAAGATGAGGTTCATGGAGTGGAAGAGACCACTCATGCAGCGCCAACCATCAGAGGGCGGAAGCGCACTACAGAAGCTGAGCGACTGGCTCAAGATGCAGAGAAGGTTGTAGGACCACCTACAGCACAGCGTAGATAGAGACAGTCACCGGACCATTACACTGGATACATGGCTCTTGTGAGCAAATGTGTCGTGACAGAGCCATCCTCTTTCGAGGAAGATGTGGAGGACCCCGCATGGGTAGATGCCATGGTTGAAGAGTATGATTCGATTGTTAGAAACAGTGCATGGGAGATTGTCCCAAGACCAGAGGGGAAATCACTGGTAGGTTCGAGATGGATCTACAAAGTGAAGCAAGTAGCTGACGGGAGTGTGGAGGAGTACAAGGCAAGATTTGTTGCCCAAGGCTTTTCTCAGATAGAGGGGATCGATTATGAGGAGACCTTGCAACAGGTGTGGCAAGGTATTTTCCATACGGATAATCCTTGCTCTCTCAGTCACAGATGAGGTGGCACATCCATCGATGAATGTGAAGACCGTGCTCTCAACTAATCATTGAGGAGGAGGTGTACATAGAGCAGCCTGAAGGTTTCGAGATCTTCAGCAGTGAGTCGCATGTGTGCCGACTCAAGAGAGCACTGTACGGGCTGAAGCAAGCACCTCGTGCTTGGCACACTCGGATAGACAGCTACTTCACCGGGCTTGGATTCTCCAAGAGTGAGGCGGATCCAAACCTGTACCAGATTGTGGTGGAGGGGAAGCTGTTGATCATCGTACCGTATGTAGATGATCTGATTTTGACTGGCGATGAGCAGTTGATACTTTCATGCAAGGAGGATCTTGCACGAGAGTTTGAGATGAAGGACTTGGGCATCCTTCATTATTTCCTCGGATTGGAGATTTGGCAGCGCAGCGGAGGACTGTTTGTTTTTCAAGGCAAGTATGCCCGGGAGATTCTGGAGAGGTTCAACATGCAAGGCTGCAAGCCTCTGATACCCTCTTCCCTGGAAGGAGGAAGGAGGACAGCGACGGCCGGAGGTGGCGGCCATCAGCGACGATGCGTTGGTGGGGTCGCTTATGTATCTGGTCAATACATGACCCGATATATGCTATGCTATTAACCATCTTTCACAAGCTATGGTTAAGCCTACCAAGCTCTTCTGGAAGGCAGGCAAGCATGTATTGCGTTATCTCAGAGGCACATCGGGATATGGACTGTGGTACAGACAGGAGGATGGGGTGAAGCTATGTGGCTTCACGGATGCAGATTGGGCAGGGAGCCCAATGGACAGAAAGAGCACATCCAGAGGGATCTTCAGTATCGGTTTGACAGCAGTTTCTTGGTACAGTAGGAAGCAGAGATCCGTGGCACTCAGTTCAGCAGAGGCCAAGTATATGGCAACAAGTTTGGCTGCATGCGAGGCTATATGGATGAGGAAGATCCTGGTCGGGTTGTTCGGGTCACATTTGGAGCCTACTGTGATTTATTGTGATAACCAGAGTTGCATTAAACTCTCAGCTAATCCAGTATTTCATGATAGATCCAAACACATCGACATTAGGTACCATCATATCAGAGATTGTGTGCAGCGGAGAATCATGTTACTTTCATATGTTCCCACGGAGGATCAGGATGCTGACATCTTGACGAAGGCGCTCACCAGGAGCAAGTTCGAATTCCACGGAGGCAGGATAGGGGTTGCAGATAATCCATATCTTGTTGAGAGGGAGTGTTGGAAATGCAACAAGATGATGGAGCTTAGTGAAATGAAGTCGCCTTCACTAAGTGGGCCCGCAGGCTATTTTTGGCGCAAAGTCTATTTTTAGACTATGTCTATTTTTAGACATATGGATCATGGTCTATGAGTTGTAGGATGCTATTTATGGATGATTGGTCGAGTTGGTAAAATAGATGGACCTCTATTTTTAGACATTGGGCGGTTTCTATTTTTAGACTGCCGGGCTAAAAATAGAACAGTCAAATATTATTAGCCCTTAATAATATTTAGACTATAAACATTATCTTTTCCTCTTGGAGCACTTCAGTTTGATGCTTGGATGTGGCACATGTAGTTGACAGAAGGAAATACGCTTTTCCTAAGGGTTAGTTGAGCTATTGCATGGTTGACTTCAGTTAGAACTCATGTGGCAGAGTTTGGTGGAGTTGATGAGACAGTTGGTGGAGTTGTGTTCGGTTTAACTTAGTTGAACTAGTTGTATTTAGTCTAACTGACAAATACACTAGTGATGAGTTGTGTGAATTAATTATTAATTAATTCACTAATTATTAACTCATAATTCAACTAAAGAACACATCAGTTAACAGTAGTGCATGGACAGTTCAGTGAAGACGAGTGGAAGAGATAGGTGAAAGAGCCGGTTAGCCATCAGTTGTGACTATAGCTGTGCATGAGATTTGCACAAGCATTGATTGAGATTTCCAATGAGGATTGCGCAGTACAAGCCAAGGGGATTCAAACTTGGATCTCATCCATTCTCTCTTTGGATTGCGCAGTAGAGGTAGGAAAACAGCGGAGGAGATTTGAACCCGTGACTTGTTCAGATCTGAGCTAGTTTGTGTGTAATAGTTGGAGATAGTATTGAGTATTTGTGAGGAGTATTGTGCTATGTATTGTTACATGTTCTCTTTGATTATACTATACAGATAGCTGGGGTTTTTCAGCTATAAGCTTTCCCCATCACATACTGCGTTATATGTGTGTTGAATTTATGTTCTTATGATCGCATACCGCTTGTTTTATTTCCGCATGTGATGATTAATGGTAGAAGAGGTTATGTGTTATGCATGAAGCTGAATTAATCTGTGACTAGGATAATCTCGGTGAATAATCTTCATTATTCAAGAAAATTTCTACATATTGTACCATAGGCCTTCCAGTGTCTAGAGGTTATCATATTTTTCCAAGCTAGTTATTTGCCTAACCAAAGAGCCCTTGTAACCCATGGTAAAGAGATTTTATTCACCATCACAGTTGAATTAATAAACCAAATGCTACAAATCTAGCCTAGGCCTAATGAAACCCCACTGTCTATTGAGATCCTCACTGAATTGTATTTAAAGTTGGACTTCCCCAAAGAGGTTCTAGATATTCGAAACATTCATTCCCTCATCAGTAGAAAATCCCAAGACTAACCCTCCTTATCCAGCTTCTATATTTTCTGAGAGAACCAGGCTTATTATCACTACGCTGTCATGTATTCTGGGTTATTTTACTGATGAGAATGTGGATGCTTCAGTCCTAGGTTTTCTGTCTATTTTCTCCCCTGGTCAGCCTCCTGCTTCTACATTCAATTTTTCCTATTACCTCTCTAATACAATCCATAAAATACTGGTTAAATTACTAGAGGAGGTAGTGTTCAAGTATTCATTTGTTTTGTTTCATATGTTCCTATACTTTCAATCTGAAATATTTTCAATCAACTTTCAAAAACTAGACATTGAAGGTAATCCTTAGTAAGTAATCTTTTGGACTTCATTAATTAGGAAATATTCCACAGAGTTCACATATAAAGACTTCATTGAATCTTTCATCTATCCTATTGTAAACATGTTGAACATCAACATTCAATTAAGAGTTAGTGATGAAATAAAAAAGGTTTTGTAGTTATCAGAACACAATAGGACAAGATATTGGTATCTTTACCAAAACCACATTGAGATTAGAGTATATGGATGTTAACTCACTCCATATAAGCTTCCCAAATACCTCCCAGTGAGGTTATTTTCACTTGAATATATCAGGAAAATCCTTAACGCGGATGATCCAGGAGGATCTTGTTTAGTATAGATCAACAAAGTTCTAGTTCATCCGACATCCAGTTCAGTCTCCAATCTGCTAGTTTCGTCTGTGTCATCTGAAGAAAACGTCCTCAAGTTGACCATGGTTCAGTTTCGCGAGTGAAAGGCTCTTCAATATCATGGTCGACATGTTTCGAAGTTTGGATGTAAAAATGGTTAACTTAGTGCTAAGACCTAATCATATTACTAATGTCTACTCCTAGCACTATCTCTAAAACCTACACCTAAAAGTCTATGGTGTCAAAACCTAAGTCCTATTCCTAAACTTTAAAACTATGGTGAAAAATCCCTAGTGCACAAGACATGCTAAAACCTAAGGCCTAAAGACATATTTTATAAAACCTTATTATAAGGTTCGAACCTAAACTATATTCTAAAACCTAAAAATCTATGTTATAAACCTTATGCTAATGTTCAAATATTAAAACAAATGTTGTTTTAAAACATTACAATAAAACTATGTAAAAAAACCCACAATGCTTGCTAACCATGATGCTAAACCGTGTTGGAGCTATGTGTAAAAGGCTTGTGAATAGATTGATAGTTAACGCACAGGTTTAGAGACTGTGGCGGAGTTGTTAACTGATGGGATTGACAAAACTGTGCATGTGACAGCTGTTACAGAACCGCCGGTGTTAAGACAGAACCACCAGAGCTAAATCATAACCACCGATGCTATTCATGTCCACTGCGTTGTTCACATGACCATATAAAACTTCTTCTGCCTGGTTAGCAAGCCACACGGTTAAAGTTTTTAATATATAGTTTATAAATGGGTTTTTTGTTTTAAAATAGTGCTAAGGTCAAATGTTTTATCCTTAGGTTCATGCATGGAGAAGGGATTTGAGAGCCTTATCACACAAAAGGCTCAACCAATTGCTATTTTGGAATTTTAAGGTTTGATGCAGACTTATTTAAACCATGAAAAAGCTTCATGAAGGTCAATGAAGTGTTTTTGGAGTTAAATTTCAGCAGGACATAGGCAGTTTTGTTTGCAGCATTGCTCAACCGTCGGGTGTTGGAATTGAGCGCAGAGATAGGCATCGGAAAGGAGAGTGAGATTAATTTCTGTTTACAGAGTCCAGAAGTGCCTATGAGCACATTCATTCTGATTCATTTCAGTGTAAATAATTTCTTCAAGATCAATCCTAATAAAAATGGATGCCCACTTGAAAGCAGACCGAAAGATGTAGTCCACTAGGGACGAACTCCGTAATCAAACAATTTGCTTCTTCTTCTCTCTATTATATGCTGTTATTTTTTCATTTATTGCTGCTGGTTTATGTCATTTTTCACTTAAAATATTTCTTCAATTAAAAGTCAATCTAAAGGACAAACTAATCAAACTACTTAAGCACTTTATTAGATCACATTCAGATCATATTTCGTATTAGAGTAGGTTGTGCTTTGTAGTTTTTTTTTCATTGGATGTTAACCAGGTTGGGATTGAAATGTGGAAAAGGCAAGCTTGAGGAATTTGATCCAGATATCGGAAAGCGGAAAGTCGTTCATCAGTCAATGATGATAGTGAATGAGACCGTTGAGACTCCTGAAGCTATTGAAAAGAAACCCATGGATGAGAATCAAATCCAACAGATGTTTCTAAACATGAAAAAAATGTTGGCAGAATTATATGAAGACAAGAATACGAGAGATGTAGCCTCATTGTCGAAGGCATCAAAGAAGGAAAAGGGTAAAGGTAAGGAAAATAAATCTCCTTCTCCTCCATCATCTCCATCATCTTCTTCTTCCTCTTCTACTTTTAGTTCTGAATCAGGAAAAGAAAAGAAACCTAAGAGTCCACTTTTGAAACTTGATGTTAAGTTCGAATTACTTGTGTATGATGGTGAAATAAACCTTGAGAAACTAGATAATTGGGTAAAATAGTTAGAAGTATATTATCGTATTCAAAATATTACTGATGATAAGACAAAGATCTAATTAGCTACTCTTAGAATGGGGGGTACTACTTTTAACTTGTGGGAAAGTAAGACAGAGATAGACTTAAAGTGTAAAGGAAAAGTTATTACCTCATGGACTAAGTTTATTAAATCTCTAAAGAAACAATTCTATCCATTGGGTCACACACAACAAGCTATAATGGATTGGTAGCGCTTACGACAAGATAAGGGACAGAATGTTCAAGAGTTCACACAGGAATTCAGAAAGAAGGCATTATCACTTGGTATTTCTTTGGACACAAAAGAAAATTTGTTGAAGTATATTGGCAGTTTGCATTCATATTTGCAGTATACATTATTAATGTTCAATCCTAATGATTTTGATGAGGTTTGTGTTCAAGCTATTCATGTCAAATCAGGTGGTAGACCATTCAAGTTTACACCAAATACATCCAGTCAGATGGAAACTGAAGACAACAAAAATAAGGGCAAGTCAAAGGGAAAGAAGACTGCCAAAACTCAGAAGAAATATGATAGACCTACGTGTACACATTTCCAAAGGATCAGCCATGATGAATCTAGGTGTAGGAAAATTCATCCGGAACAGAAGCCAAAAAAGTTCCAAACGAAGAAGGGTGAAAAGAAGGTTGAAACAAAAATCCAACAATGCTTGGACTTAGGATCAAATTCAGGTGATGAAGGAAAAATCTCTGCTATGGTTACAATAGGTAAAATTTCTGATGCTAGTACTTCTGCTTCTTCAAACATCAATCAAGAAAATGAAGATAAAATAATCGAGTTATTTCATATAAGGGTAACTTCAAAACATACTAAGATATATACATTGTTCGATACAGGATCATAGGAAAATTTGATTTATGAGTCATTGGTTAAAAAATTGGGTTTGAAAACACATAATCATCCAAAGCCATATCCTTTAGGGTGGTTAAAGGAAAAATATCAAATTCATGTTACCAAATAGTGTCGATTAAAATTCACAATCACAACTAACTATATCGACGAAGTGGAGCTAGATGTGATACCGTTAGACATTTGTGGAATTGTCTTAGGTAGCCCTTATCTCTATGACCGTGATGTAGTATTTTATAGGAAGGAACATATGTATCATCTCAAGAAAGATGGGATTAAGTACATCGTTCAGGCACATAAAATCAAAGATCACTTGAAGTTAATTAATGCTAATCAAATGAAGTGTTTAATAAGTTCAAGAAAGAGATACATATTCATATTGATAAAAGAGCAACATAAGGATCTTAATGATACTTGTTCAGGTTTTGAAATTCAGTATGAAGGTAATTTGGTTAAAAAGGTAGATTCATTTCAAGATCTAGTCAAAGAACCAAAACATCTACTTCATAAAATGGAAATATCACATGAGTTGCAGTTGATGTCTGTTGCCCCTCTTTCTAATGTTGAAATGTATCACAAGTCTGTTATAGAGCATAAAGAAATAAAGAAACAAATTCCAGGGATGGAATCCATGCGACCCAATTTAGCTCCATACAGTTCACCCATAATTTTGGCTCATAAGCAAAACAGGATATGGGGAATAAGAGTCGATGTTAAAGTTGATTCATTTAAGCAGAAAAATTTCACAGCATTGTTAGATCATCAACGACCATATGAAGTTAAAAAATATCTTAAAGGATATGCAACGAAAACAATGATTCAAATCGATTATTAGCTACTTCAATAATTTTAGTCATATACTAAGTTGCAACAATCTCACTACAGTTGGATGGGATTTCTTCAGCAAATTCACTTAGTAATTAATGACAAGGAAGGTGTAACAAGTAAAGTAGTTGATATGATGTCTTTGAATGCTTCAGTAGTACTACATAAAAGTTCATTGGTTCATGAAAGTTATGTAGAACAGTATAGAACTGATGATGCTTTCAAAAATGCTTATAAATCACTAACTCATAATGCTTAGACAGAAAGAGTGCAGGTTATTTGGGAACTTCATCTCTCTCAGATTGTAGGATATTTTGGCATACACAAGACTATGGCACAAAGTCAAAGGTATTTTTACTGGCCTCATATGTATGAAACAATTGTGAAGTACATAAAGGGATATGTAATGTGTTCAACAAGCAAGCCATGCAATTGAAATATTGGTTTGCACATGCCACTTATAGTTCCTTTGCAACCATGGGGCAGCATGGATTTGTTTCAAGTACAGACGGAGATGGTGAAGAGAACCGGGATACATATTCTTCGAGGTAATTGCAGTAAACAACCTAAGATATGGGATGAATTTGTAACTTATGTGCATCAAGCTTACAATCAAGCCTTACATTTTTCTATGCCACGACAAACGTTAAGTCAACTCAGGATCAAATTGTGCCATGATAAGCATCAATTTCAGGTCGACAATCAGGTATGGTTGTATATCATCAAATTCAAGATGAAAGTGAGGGAGTTGTATTCTCACTTATTGTCTGCTTAAAATCAAACTTATGTGGTCCAAAATATTTCAAGTGGAGAGAATTGATTCAGGAGGATCTTGTTCAGTATAGATCAACAGAGTTCCAGTTCGTCCGATGTCCAGTTCAGTCTCCAATCCACTAGTTTCGTCAATGTCATCAGAAGAAAATGTCCTCAAGTTGATCATGGTTCAATTTCGCTAGTGAAAGGCTCTTCAATATCATTTTCAACATGTTTCGAGGTTTGGATGTAAAAATGGTTAACTTAGTGCTAAGACCTAATAATATTACTAAGGTCTAATCCTAGCACTGCCTCTAAAACCTACACCTAAAAGTCTATGGTGTCAAAACCTAAGCATGGTGCAAAAAAAGTCCTATTCCTAAACTTTAAAACTATGGTGAAAAATCCCTAGCGCAAAAGACATGCTAAAAACTAAGGCCTAAAGACATATGTTATAAAACCTTATTACAAGGTTCAGGCCTAAACTATATTCTGAAACCTAAAAATCTATGTTATAAACCTTATGCTAAGGTTCAGATATTAAAATAAATGTTGTTTTAAAACATTATAATAAAAATATGTAAAAAAACCCATAGCGCTTGCTAACCGTGATGCTAAACCGTGTCGGAGCTATGTGTAAAAGGCTTGTGAATAGGTTGATAGTTAACGTGCAGGTTTAAAGACTGCGATAGAGTTGTTAACTAATGGGATTGACAAAATCGTGCATGTGACAGTTGTTGCAGAACTGCCAGTGTTAAGCCAAAACTGCTGGAGCTAAACCATAATTGCCAGTGCTATTCCTGTCCGTCGCGCTGTTCACATGACCATATAAAACTTCTTCTGCCTACTTCGCAAGCCACCTGGTTAAATTTTTTAATATATAGTTTATAAATGGGTTTTTTGTTTTAAAATAACGCTAAGGTCAAATGTTTTATCCCTAGGTTCATGTATGGAGAAGGGATTCGAGAGCCTTATCACACAAAAGGCTCAACCAATTGCTATTTTGGAATTTGAAGGTTTGATGCAGACTTATTTAAACCATGACAAAGCTTCATGAAGGTCAATGAAGTGTGTTTGGAGTTCAGTTTCAGTAGGACATAGGTAGTTTTGTTTGCAGCATTGCTCAGTCATCGGGTGTCGGAATGGAGAGTAGAGATAGGTGTCGGAAAGGCGAGAGAGAGTACTTTCTATTTATAGAGTCCAGAAGTGCTTGTGAGCACATTCATCCTGATTCATTTCTGTGTAAATAAATTCCTCAGGTTGAATCCTAATAAAAACAAACGCCCACTTGAAAGCGGACCCAGAGATGTAGTCCACCAGGGACGAACTCCGTAATCAAAATATTTTCTTCTTCTTCTCTCTGTTATATGCTGTGATTTAATCATTTATTGTTGATGGTTTACGTCGTTTTTCACTTAAAATATTTCTTCAGTTAACAATCAATCTAAAGGACAAACTAGTCAAACTGCTTAAGCACTTTATTCGATCACATTCAGATCAGCGGATGAAGTGAATTTCTTGTCAGCCAAAAAGAAAACACAATTTAAAATAAAAAAATAGATTGGTATTTTCATCTCCAATAACATGACTGTTGGACTATAAGCAGAAAATTTTCTTCAGGAATTTAAGTTCAGTGAAAGTTTCAAATGGAATTATGATACTTCAAGAGTTATCAAAAAATTAAGAGTCAATTTTAAACTAAGTCCTTTTGTCCATGAGTCCAATCCAGACATTGAGAAGTACACCAATCAGTCTGAATGGTTGGAGAATAATTTAAAAGAGGCATAGAAGCAAGGTGATACTAGTCCCATCTTGCAGACTCCAGCCCCATGGGATAGAAACTCCAAAAGGCCAAGAGAAGAAGGATCATACTCAGCTCAAACCACCACTGAGAAAAATTTGAAATTTATTACAGGAAGGAGCCCAAATTAAATCCTGTAAATGAACAAGTTGAGATAATTGAGATCATTGATATAGATACAGTGGTAAAAGAGAATGCACCTCCAACAATTTCAGAGGAAACTCACCAGCCTTCAACATCTAACACTAAAATCATTCAAAAGCAACATGGTGTTGAAGTATCTTCATCCAGTAAACCAGTAGAAAAATAACAGGATATCATGCAAAAGTATAGGGGAATTAAACTTAGAAATGAGGCATTAAAATCAGATACTTATGCCCAATACTAGAAGCAGACACCTAGTGACTAGAGTAGGCTGCTTTCAACATTTTATTACAAGACCAGGAAGATGCAAATGACCTTCTTGCAGGACATAGTGAAGAATCCAAAGTCATTAGCTGATTATAAGAAAAAAATAGATGAATTTCAAGCCAAATATCTTCATCCTATAGACCAAATTGAATTCCATAAGAAAGTTGGAGAAATGATATACTTCACAATGACCAATAAAGCCATGAGTGTACAAAAGCTGCAAAATACTCTAGAAAACATCAGAGGATAGTTAAATCTAGAGAAGGCTTCCTCACAAGGCAAGGAAAACATAATTAAATCATTGGAAGAACTGGTCATCGAGGTAGGATATGATCCTAAGAACATGAAATTTGTAGAAGAAATCATAAAGAAAAAGAATGCAGACATCATTGCATTGAAGAAACAACTCAAATTCCCTCCTACTGAACATCCAAAACCAAAGAAGTGTTAGAGAATGAAGGACAAAAATATGAAATGATGAATCTCATCATTCAGCTGACTGCTCAATTGAAGGAGATGGAGAATGCGATGGATAAGTTAGTATAGGAGAAAGAGGCCAACATGGAAGCAATCTCTGTCAATGCTATTCCTAAATTTACTACAACAGTTCCTTCTACTTTAGCAGCTTCAGTGGCCACATCAGTTCCAGTAGCTACAACACTTCCTACTACATCAGCTACAGAATCATCTATAGCAGCAGCTCATCCTTGTGATGAAGCAGATAAAATGGTCAAAGCTATGTATGATATGACCATATAGACTAATGAAATAAATAGACTTAAATAACATATTAAAAGTCTAGAGGATGAGAAGAAATTGTTAAAATCATGCACAAGAATGAAGCTCAGAAGACAAATAGATTGACTGAGAAGGTACAAAAATTAGAGCAAGAGTTGACATTGAAAGAACCACTTGCCTAAGCCAAGCAGCAATTGTGGGTCATTATTATTGAATCTGTCAATGATATTTGGCCATCCATTCAAGTGATTTATGAACAGAAGGATTTGATCAAAGCAGAAAGTGAAGCCATTCAGAAAGTTAAGGAAGAACTTGGTAAAAAACCATAAGAGGCCAATGAAAGCATTAAGTTTCTTAATTCCAAGAACAAACAGGAATTAGTGACAGGATTGAAACAATCCTTGAGGTAAGAAAGGTGATTTTTAAAAGGAACTTAATGACACAACTTAAAGACAAGTGTTAGAATATGGAGCTTTCCATAATGAGATTCATGGTGAAGTTTGATATTTTGAGGCAGAAATGTCTACCTAATCCTCTGGTTATTAATGAAATATTGATGAAACATGATTATGATAATAAAATCAGAAGTGGCAAAGGAACAAGTCAAAAATTACTCCATGAAGGGAATACCTACAGGAAAAGTGCTCTATCATATTTTTGAGAATCTGTTTTACCTTATGCATGAGGTAAAACATCTATTCATTAACAAGCCCACTTTTGCAAAATATATAGAGGCTGATGAAATTTTCAGGAGAATGGAAAATACTAAATTACCAAATGCAGAAGCTTGGGAAAATTTATGTGATTTACTTTGAAAGTGAAAAGGTAAGATAGATCAGTCAAAGGATAAAATTAAATAGATCAGTCAAAGTGAAGATAAAGTAGGCAGTTTAAAGTAAAAAACAACAGTAACAGACAAAGAAAACAGAGCAGTTAAAGAGTATCAGATGAAAAACAAGGTTAAAGTGACAAGGCAGAGTAAAAATGCATATAGCATAAAGGACATTCAAACAACATACAAGACAGCCAGCGTTGAGCAACAACAAAGGATAGAAGGAAGCCAAAATATCAACAGCAAACAATAAAATCAATAAAAGTAGAGACAACTTGCATTAGTTAGATAGTTGTCTCTATCTTCTTGCATGAAGATATTTTGTTTTCCTTGAATAATTAATAAGTCATTTGTAGGATATTTTGTAATAATTTTTGTATAAATACTTCATAATTTGAAGTATTGAGGGTGGATTATGGATTACTAAACATTTATGTAGTTGTATTGATCTGAAACCTGAGGGTTCATTATACCATTTTCAAGTCAGCAGACTGGATTGAGCAATAAAGGCATTATATTACAGGATTCATGTGTTGGTCCACTTCAGTGAAGTAATTTCAATTTTTCTTTGTTGTTTTCTGAAGTTTTTCACATACTTGCATGTTTTCTGAATCTAAATGATATAACAGGAATTTTATTTTAGAACTTGTTTAAAAACACTCTATCTTGTACTGTTATTCATTTTCATGTTTTCTTCTGATATCCAAATTAGGGAATTATTTATTTCTCCTTAGTTTCAATTGATCTCTGTCATTTCCCTCATTATCTGGATCTGAGAATTGTTAATTTCTCTCTCATTCTGATTGAAAACATTTCATCATCTAGCCTAAAGATTTGAACCAACTCAGCTACCTTGCCTTGTGAACACTTCCTTTAGAAATTAATTCTAATCTGTTGCTTGATACATTGACTCCATTAGCCCAATGGAAAATAGACCACATCTATCCATATAAATCAGTAATTCCACCAACAAACCAAACAAAATCAAAATCAAAACCCAATCGATCTTACATAACTATTCTAAAATCAACTAAAAACAACAAAGTTAAATCATAAAGAGAGAGCCCTCTCTGAGTATTAGGAAGGCTAGATCATAATCTTAAAAGTAGGTTTGTGGTTACCTCTAATATTCTTTAAAACAAAAGATTAACAACCCTAGGAATTATTGGAGTGATAACACCACCAACAATGCATTTTGTGCATTTCATTTCCATTAAAAAATGCAACTCTCCCTTTTCCGACAATTTTAGCAGATCTACTTCCAAAGGTTACATTTCCATCCCTTTTGTTTAATAAGATAAACTTCCTTTGGTCACCCGTCATGTGTCTTGAACATCCACTATCCACAAACCATTGATTTTCATCACTATGTGCACATAAATCTAGGTCACATTTATATGTAGTGGGTTCCTCCAACTCTTCACTCTTTGATATAAATGGACAATTTTGTGCATCATGAACAACATAATTGAATTTTAAGCATACTGGATCATACTTAGAAATAGGATCAAATGGATTTTAGGTCTTGATTTTACCTTATTCTTTTAAGCGACCTGTCTTGCTTTGATAATTGATCCTATATCTTGAGATATTATCCTTATAAGCCTTGCAATGCTTAGCTTGATGACAAACGTTTTTACAATGGAAACAATAACCAAGAATGATAGTTTGATACTTGTTACGATAGATTTGAATTGATGTAATATTCTTCCCCGGAGATCAAATTCCTTCATTCCATGGGTTGTTGTAGGTGGACCTTTGTTCTTGGTGGAATGACTTCTCTTTTGGATGACTACTAAGGATGTCAGCATAACTTCTTTGGATTATTTCATTGGCATCTTCCTTGAACTAGATGATTCTCCTTTGAAACAAATTCTAGTTTTATCTTGTTGAGGTCTTTGAGTATCAAGGATGTTATCAAGAGTTTGACAGCTTTTCCAACTCTTATTAACCTGATTCAAATATTTCCTTGGAGAGATAATTTCAACTTCACATTTTTTTCATATTTCTTCTCTTTCTTTTAGTTTTTCATTCAATAATTATTCCTTCCTTTTTTATTCTTCCTTTTCTACATTGAGAGAAATGACCTTCTTCCTTAATTTCTAATTTTCTTCAATGTAAGTCATTATTAATTCATCCACATTTCCTTCATCTTCTTTTTTGGAATCATCATCATTTGTAAATGCCATGAAAAATATTTCCCTACTTCCAACATAGTCAAATTATTCTTTGGCTCATCATTATCCCTTTTGAGTATAAAGTTATTTTTAGGTGATTTTTTCTTTGCAATCATGAATTCTTCTTCATCAGAGTAATCTTGTTTGGAGAAGAAATTCTTCTTATTTGACCATTTCTTCTTTAACTTCCTCCTTTTATATTCGTTTTCATCATTACTATCATGTTTATGATATCATTTGGAAGCATAATATCCTATTCTTCTACACGTAAAACAAATGAGAGGATACTTACCTTTGAGCTTGGACCCTTACCTTAGTTTCCTCATGAATTGTGCTATTTATGTTTCAGTATCGGAATCATCGCTGCTATAATTGAAAAATTTTCCTTTCTTGGATTATTTTTAATCCTTGAATGAAACTTCCCTGGAGTTTGGGATTATTTTTCTCATTTCATATGCAATGATAATCTAATGAGGTTCATCCATATTTAGATTATCTAAGTCTTTTATGTCTTCTATGGCACTTACTTTGGAATAACACCATTCCAAAAGTCATATCAAAATTTTTTGGACAACTGTAATTTCTTCAATGTTTTCACCGAGACCCTTGAGTGAGTTGACAACTTCATCCACTCGGAGGAAAAAGGATGCAATATCTTCTTTTTCATCCATATTAAGACTCTAAAATTATCTTCTATGAGTTTAGAGTTTTTCCTTCTTGACATTAGAGTATCCATCATAGATATAAATAAGATTGTCCCTCATTTCCTTCGCAGAATCACTTTTGATAACTTTTGTAAATTTTGAAAACGAAATTCCACTTGTTATGAGATTTAGTGCTTTGGAATTTGCTATATAAACTTTCCTTCTGTCCTGATCTATTGGAGGAGTAGGTGGAACTTTATATCCATCTAGAATGGATTGTCGTATTTCAGGTCCAAGAGACATTAAATATAATTTCATGCTACGCTTCCAAAAAAAAAAATTGTTCCATCAAATTGGGGGATTTTTCCTAAATCCTGAGACTTCATTTTGACTTAAGAATCCTTATTTTAGTTGTAAGGAAGATTATTGAGAAGTTGGATCTGATACCAATTTTTGGAAATACCAAGAGGGGGTGAATCAATATTTATTTTCAATTTTTACATTTAATAGTTAAGATTATTCACAATTATAATCAGGAAAATAAATAATAAGAATTTTATTAGGAACAAGTGAGGACACCAATTCTCTTTTTACAAAATTTCGAGTACAATGATGTTAAAGGTTCCAACCCTTCCATCTACGAGGCTCCAACCTATTTTTAGGCTCCAAATTGGGCTTTTTGAGGCCCCAACCTCTAGGGATCCAACCCTATATTTCTCAAGTTTCCAACCGTGTTTTAGAGGCTTCAAACCCTAGTGATTCAACCCTTCAATTTTGTAATAAATAGAATGAATAAGTGACTTACATCAACTTCTCCACAAGTCTGTACCAGACTTCAATTTTTCCACTGAATATTATTTACAATTTAATCATTCACTCTCCAAACCACCAAATTCTCCACTATCCAAGGTCTTCAAGTTCACAACTTGTACAACCCTCTAGCTATCACTTCAAGTTTTGTTGTTGATTTTTCATGCCTCCACTGGCATCGAGCCCTCCACAATTGTATCTCTGATCCTCCACAAATATGTCTTATCTGAACTTTAAAGAATCGTTGGTTTACCCTTAAATTAGTCTCCACTGATGTGTTATCACTGCTATACTTCCACATAGGTAATTATGAGGTTATCTTGGGCTAAATTACAAAGGACTAAGCTTTAAAAGCTATATTGCAATAAGAAATGGGGTCACTTGTATAAATTTTATCATAATCTTGTATCTTAACACTAAGCTCAGAAATAACATAGGTTCCTTAGAAAATCTGAAATTTCTGCTCGAGCATTAGTCCATAAGAGATATTATGAGATTAGATGTTCACCACAGTAAATATATCGAAATCCTGTAGCTTATTCTTGGTCTGAGACTTCAATAAAGAGCTCTAAGGTATGGTGTCTTCACTCAACATATTAAGCCTCAATACAAGGCTATAATAAGTCTTAGTGTTAATTAATTCAAGGTTTGCAATAAATAGGTCTGAAGTATGGTGTCTTCACTTAATAGGTCAAACCTCAATAGAGGGTTGCAATACGTTCGAGTGTTAGCTGATCCAAGGATTTGTGCTTCAAAACTTTAGTTCTTCTGTTTTTAGGATGATCAAACAATTTAAACCCTTAAACAATTGTTCCTCAGCCTCCTTTATTTCACGAGGTGTGAACTACACTTGCTGCGATGCACTCTAAATTTTTTTCACCAAATTGATTATAGAAATGAAGTATTTACACTTGTATTAATAGTTATTTTCAACTATAAATGAAGGGACATGTCTCATGGTGGTTAATCTGACTTAGATAGGTAGGCTTAGGTTGGCTAGGGGAAATAATGTGCTATATCATCTTAATAATTCATTTTCTCCTAGACTAAGGGGAGTTAGAGGGAGAGTGAGGGATCATTAGAAAGGGGAAAGAGTCCTATATAATTTGGTGAAGGAGTCATTGTAATATGATGTCTTCAATATGTAAAAACAAAATTTTATCTATGTCTATTCAGGAATTATAGTACAGACCTTCGGGTTTTTAGGATTCTTCATGCATATGGTCATTGGGACAAGTATATAGGTTAGGGCATCTTCATTAGGTTCCAAGTGTGGCCTCAAACAATAATCCATGTCATTAAGTGCAATCATACATGTCCTCGTGACCTTCAGCAGTGCTCATATTGACATCAATGACAATTATTGACCAACACAAACGACATTTTTTTGGAAAATGAATTAAGCCCATAGCCCAATGGGTAAGGGTTTTCTGGGAGATATTTTTTTCCTTGCAAAGATATTTCTGATGAGGTATCGTGCATGCCAAATGAATTTCATATGCACAAATTATGACCCTGGGAAGTTGTCAATACAACTAAACTCAACTAGGCCCCAAACATTTTGGTGCTTCATCTCCTAGGGTTATTTTTTTGGATGTTTAGGGTTTTCCATTGTTTCTCAATAATAAAAATGCTCTTGAGCCTCATCGTAACACAATTCAGAAGGCATGTATCCATCACATATCTTCTCATAGATAAGCTACCATTATCTGAACTAGTTTGTTTCTCTTATGTATGTAAATAATTTACATCAGTTATTATTTATTAATTGATTTTTTTTCATTGTATCTTTGTGTTTAGGTTTTAATATGTATTTCATTTTGTTACTTCATAAAACTGGATCAGTGGTGTTAGAGTGTTGTGCTCTTTCTATATTTTTCTGTGCATGTCCCTAAAGAGGCCAGGGTATAAGGAATTGGGACTTGAAATGGTTGAAACCTTACAAGATCAGCCTTGCTGACCTTGATGGCATCCCATTGTGGAAGAAAAAAATGATGAGGGAGGAGTTCCTTTCAAAAAAATTCTCGAAGAATCCCTCAAGTGAAAAAGTAAAAAAAATAATGGAATTTGTTTCTAGAATATCCTTCAGTGAGTATCAACGCGAAAACCAAGGTCATCTAATAGTCACTTTGGAGGCATCACACCCTTTAAGGTTCAAGTTAAGTTTTAAATTCCTATATTTGAAGGCCAAATAGACACAAATTATATGGATATATGATTTATTATGTTGGAAGGATATTTTTTTCCATAATTTTTCTGATAGGGAAAATATAACTTTTACACTCCTCAAAGCTGCCCCCATGTAAAGGACTAGTGGGAAACTTCCTATGAGCAGAGGGA